>CM046661.1:129727719-130260219 GCA_025594165.1 Tamias sibiricus | reverse complement strand
GTTCATTTATTTTAATATGGTACAAGCATTTCAGAGTTACACTGTAGCTTATGTTCACAGTGCACTGACAGAAGAGGAGGGGAAAGGCCTGGAGGTAACATTTCATGCATTCTTAGTGATAAGAATTGAGCACTTGCTAGAAGCAAAGCTCCATGCCTGATGCTCTGGAGATACACAGGCCTACCCTGCAAGGAGCTTATACCTGTTATAGAGGGAATGAAACCAGTGCACAGCTCATTATGTTGTCACAAATTACAATATAAGACAGAATATTATAAATACTAAGGGAAGGGTGGAAAAGGAAACATTTTTTAGAAATTCCAAAGACAGAGAAAGTATTTGGTTTTCTAGGGAAACGAGAAAGACTCTGTGGCATTTGAATAGAACAGTATTTCTCAAACTTCTGCATTCATAAAAGATGCCTGGGGAGCTTGTTAAAATTTGGGGATCATCCCTAGAGATTCTAATTTATATGGTCTGCATTTCTAACCAGTACCCCAGGTGATGGAGAGTATCTTGAAGCCCAAGTGCTTTAAGAATACATGCTTAGATCCCTAAAAGATAAATAGCGTTAAGAAGGTAGTGATGAAAGGAGAAAATACTCAGATAAAAGGACTGATAGGAAATCAAAGGGGTGGGGAGAGATGGAAAAGTGAGACTGTATTACCTGATCTCTGTGGGGGGGTTCAGAATCCCTTCTCCCACCTTAATTAGCCTTTCAAAATAACAATGGCTTTATAAAGAGTAGTTCTTTTTTATTTTTTTTTTATTATTCTAACTTGTTATACACGTTTGCAGAGTACATTTCATATTACATATAAAGAGTACAATTTTTCAAGTTGCTGGTTTTAAAAAATACTTTATATAAGAGTAGTTCTTTGAGAGAGAGAGAGAGAGAGAGATGAGAGAGAGAGAGAGAGAGAGAGAGAGAGAGAGAGAAGCCAGTTCTGCAACAGACTGGATTAAATATCATTACTTCCAAATTATTCTGAAACTGCCCCCAAATTGATGAGAGTATATTAAGCATCAATAAGAGGTCCTCATATTGTAGGGAAACTCTTCTCAACAGCTCAGAACTCCAGAAGGAAACACATTCCATAGAACTCGCCAACAGCAGTCAGCAATAATGTGAGCTCGTTTTTTGAAGAGCAGGCAGGGTGTTGGTTCTCTGTGGGGCTCCTTTGAGTAACTGCTCTGTTTTGCTGGCACTGCACTGGCTCACTGGCCCTGAAGTCAGGGGGTGGACAATAGTCACCAATATGTGCCAGTGATTCCTTGGGGGTCAACTCCCATTCTCCTGTATGTGATTGCATGTGATTGGGAGTTCCCTATGTCCTCTATCTTTGATTGGACATAAACTCAGATTCCCCTATTTATATCTTACTCTCACTGGCATCCCTACTTTACATATTATCTGTCCTCAGATAATAGCATCCTACTGCAGAAAAGTAGCCCAGCACTCCTTATCTTTGTCAGCACATGGGTAAAGCAGCAGAAGCTGGGGCCAGCATTCAAGGGGAAAACACTGTGTGATAGGTAAATAGCACATGACATACCAAATTCAATTCACAGCAAGTAAGAATTTTCTAAGTGCCCATCACTTCAAAAAACTTGCGAAAGAGTCATGAAAACTGTGGTCACTGTATAGTGTACAGCAGGGAATGAAAACCAAGGAATAAATAGTACATCAAAGGCAAATGGTGAAAGATCTCAATGTTAGAGCAAAGGACTTTTTTTCAGTAGACCAAAGGGAATCATTAAACATGGTCCAAATCAGGCTGTAGGAAGTTTGAACTGGCCACAGTATGGAAAGAATGAAGAAATTGGTTAAAGACAAACATAAGGAATTCTAAACAGAAATGCAGAATTAGAGCTATTTTTATGTAGTCTGAACCCCAAAATGTCTCATGTTGACCTATGGAAGAAATACATTAACAGCATTCTTTCCAATTGGTCTCTTAAAGAGTATTCATGTTGGGGCATGGGTTGTGGCTCAGCGGTAGAGCGCTCGCCTAGCACATGCGCGGCCCGGGTTCGATCTTCAGCACCACGTAAACATAAATGCATAGCATTGTATACAACTAAAGCAAATAAATAAATATTAAAAAAAGAGTATTCATGTAATGTCCAAAGCAGAATTGCAGAAACTTTATTCTCAAATATTAATTTTAATTGCTTAAATCATATAAATAATTGTCAAAATTGTGACATGAAAATATGAAGGATTGTGCATTGAGTTGTTTTTCCAGCTATGCATTTCCATCACTCATATCTTAAGAAGACATTTGTTCTATATCTTAGATTATTCCCACTCTAATAACTACTTCCAAAAACATAGTCATCAAAATAAAAATAATTTCTTCCTATCAAATCAGAATTGTTAAGGCTAGGCAGAGCATTTCTGTATATCGAGTGGATAAAAATGTTTAAGTTCTTATGCACCTTTTTATCCATGCCATTAGATATTTCTTTTACCTCACTCTACCCTTCCCAATTTCTTGCTGTGCCTCTCATTAAAACCACAGAAAATGGTCACTAATCTTTCTCCAGCTTGATTTACTCTACAATGCTTTCCTGAAGAGTTTAGTCCAGTCATGATTTACTATTTTCTTATTAGCAGACTAAAAATATGTTTTATATGTTTTCCTGTATTCTTTTATGATATTGTTTCATCTATAATTGTTACTTGCCCAATCAGGAAAAAAAAAAAAAAAAAAGATTTTTTTCCAGGCAAGAACTACGCTTTATATTACCTTAATGCCAGCATAGCAAATTATACAGATTTGAACACAGTACTGTCAACAGAAGTTCCAGAGCTACTGTAGCTTAGATCTTTAACATTTAATGAACATTAAAAATCATAACAGTGGCATGAGAACCAGATGGTTATATTATTCCACCTGACCTCACTTTTACATTAAAATATCAAGAAGTGAAACTTTAACACAATTTTCCCAGTCAAATTTGTGATCTTGCAAAGAATTCCAAAGTCATAAATTGCATCATTTTCTTGACAGATTTACATTTTGTGGCAATATAGGAGATACTGTGAATATTTTCTATATGAAGATAATTTAAGAAGGCAGCATGCATGTAAAATCAAGTATATGTGAAGTCAGTAGAATATGAAATAGAAAGTGTGTTTTTTGAAAAAAGTCACAGTATCCATTAACAGTGAACAAATTATCTTTAAAGTAACCAAAGATTCTTACTCTAAAAAAAATTATACTTCTTGATTAGTACAGTTCTTCAACTAAAATTTCTTTCTCCCTTGTGAATTTTGCAACCTTTTGGCAGTTTTATTGTTGAAAAGCCAAGATACATTTATAATTGTTCCACAGTAACATGCATTTTTCTTTGGCAAAGGTTCCATACTATAAATGAATTACTATAATAGATGTGTCATGAAATAGCATCTTATTATCCTCCTCTTCTTCTATTTCCTCAACCAAGCAGGTCAAAGTCGATAACAAGTGTTACTCTAAAGCGATATTTTTGAACAAATTAAAGGGATGGAGTGAGTTTTAAAGCTTTAGCTTTGTAGTACTTTAAAATGATAAATACTTTTTATTCTGGTTATGGCTCTAAAACCCTAAAATATTTCTTACTCTGATATTTTTGCTTGGGTAGGAAAGCCATTGGTTTCTTCACTGGTGCTTAGGTTGTTCTTGATCAAGAAAATGTGGTTGAGGATTTATTATATTTGAAATTGCTGTCAAAAATTGGAAAATCATACCATCTCCACCCTTGAAGAATGTATCATGTAGCTGGGAGATAAAACATATTGATAAAAAACATGAAACAAGTGTGAAGTAAAGACTATATACACTAAAACCAAAGGTAACTTATTCAGATAAGAGATAGTTCAAATGGACAAAATAAATAAATAAAAACATAGTTGTGTAAATAAATGTCTAATGTAAACTATAAGATTTCCAATTGGCTTTATTCAGGTGTGCTTGAAAATACTGAAAGGGAAACATCCCCAGACATTTTTGGCCATATGGTATGTTACCATGTCTACAATTCCATGTAGCTACAGTGAAGTGATCAGAAACACAGAAGTGCGTTACCATGTTATTTTAGCTCTATTATTGAATCCTGAAGGAGACCAAACACAGTCTAAGCACAGAGATGTTCTCCTGAAACTTGGTTCGTACAGCCTCACCACTGGAGCCATGTATCTAACAAAGTGGGAAACTACTGGCAGATCTCAGATCTGCTGGCCCGATGATGTCTAGGAAAAAGACTAATATCATTTCATGATTTATGTGTGGACAATAATGGCATGATAGCCACATAGAGCAGTTATTACTGTGGACTACAAGATCAGAATTCCAAAATTCTCATATGACAAAATTTAACAAATTTAATTCTTAAAATATTAATTTATTGACTTAGATGGAATAAACAGCCACTAACTGAGATTCGGCTTAACTCTATTCAAACTTTGGACCTTCAATTGAGTCTAAGACTATGTGGATCAAGTTCATTTTTGTAAGGAAACTGCAAATGTAGGCAGTACTCTACATATAGTACCTAGGGCAAGGCAAGTGACATTTTGCTCAGTTCTACTCTGGCCAATATATATATGGACTGTAATACAAAACAAAAGATATGGAGTGATGATCAGTATTTTAAGAAAGGTAAGAATCTACAAAATGAATGAGTTATATGTGCATAAAATATAGGCAAAGCATTTAACTTCACCCAAGTTGATCCAAATAGTTGAGAATGACTAGAAACTTAACACATCACATGGTTACCCTTATTTTAACTATTTGTGACAGAACAAGCAGATGTTCCTAATCACCTCTAACTTCAAAGTTCTTATGTTTTGTTACTAATCAGAAAGGGCAACTTGATTTATTTTCAGTTTCATTTATCCAGAGTTAGATTTTGATAGTATGTTTTGCACTCAAGAGAACACTCAACTTCTATGTAGTCAAATAGCTGCCAAATCTTATTTGACAGTTCTAGAAACTGATGTCACTTTCTATTGAACCAAAAGTAATAATATTAACTTCAATCTAAATCTCCCCTCTAAGTCTCCAGCTATTCATTTCACCATATTCTCAAATGATAATTGAAAATATTCAAACTAGCAAATTGAATAAATTGATTCCAAAAGATTGAATTTTAATCATTGAAACTTGAACTTTTTTTTGCATGTGAAAATATTCTTGGTTGTATCATCTGTTCTCAATCTTCCCTCATTCTCCTTTATTTTTTTGTTTTTCTTTTCCTTTTTTTTTTTTTTTTTGGCTTTTCTTTTTTTATTCAAAATTTTATCCAAAATATACATACAACACACACACAAACCCCACCTAAACACTAGCCATCTCTTGTTCTTCATATGCCATTTGAACAGAACTGAAATTCATATTTACTTTGGAATTTGTGTTTATCATCTGAAACATTTGGTTTATTTCACTTAAATAATTCTTGAAAATATTTGGGTCAACCAAACTCTAGAACAATGGTTGCCAATGAAACATATTCATAATGTACTTGAACTGCCTGGAGTCACTAAAGATATCTGTAGCATCTTTGCACATTCTGTTTACTAAAGTCCACCATCTTCTTAAATATGGCAAGCCCACTTTCTAATCCATTTTTTTGTACTAAATTTTGGTGTATGCCTATCTAGTAATGTTGGAATGACCCCAATCCTATAGTAGTAGTACTTTGCATAGTACTTTTTTTAGCTGTAGTACTTTGCATAGTTCTATGCTGATTCAGCAGCTCTCTCCTTTACCCAGCCATTGTTGGAATTCTTGGGTAGCCCTGAACTTGTCATAAATGTCTCAGTGAAGTTATTAATCAGAAGAATTGTGATAAATTCATAAAAAGCTACTAACTTGGAAGGTCTTACTCTATGGAAAATTTTCTTTCTCCAGGAAATGGATCCAGTGTTGAATCTTATGAAGACGATTACATATAAGGAAAAAAATGGAGAATGGAAGAAAAGAATGAAAGCATGATTGAAGGATTAGGTTTCTGTCGTTGTTAGATATTGTTCAAGAGTTATCCAATCAAATGAGTCTCTCTCTACCAGTGTGCTAAAATGTTCCAGATGTGACAATATTTCGAATTCCTTTTTCACTGGGGTGGGGTGGGTGGACAAAAGGATTTGGTTATTTCCTGAAATTTCTCATTAGCTAGGGATTTTAAGAAAGGAAAGGAAATCTTAACAACCTAAGGGAGACCAGAGCTAAAAGATTGACAAATGAGTACAAAGACTCAAGTAAACAACCAAACAGTTTCAATGTACCCAGATGCCCTTTGGGTCTTGTTTGACAATCCCAAGAACACATGTCACTTTCTACCATGCACACTGATACAGAAATGGCTCAAAACTTTCACTGTTCTTTTTGCAATGTCAAAGTGAAAATATAGTGTCTGTTGCTGAAAAAGACTCAGTGCTTAGGTGGCAGGTCACATGAGAGAAAGAGGAGGGAGAATAAAGTGAAAAAACAAAACAAAACAAAAACTGTAAAAGAACTAGAAAAAGTAATTGTCTCTCAGATGACAACAGTGTATAGTAATAGTTTATGGGGCATTTATCTCCCTGCTGTAACAGTTTTAACATATCATGCTTGATCTCTAATTTCAGGCACTTGCAAGATGAACAGTAGAAGATAAAAGAGTGTTCTGTTTCACAGAGCAAAGGTGCAATCATTAAATGGAAAGCCTTTCCAGTGGGCCCCTCTTTTATTTAAAAATAAATAAATAAAGTTTGAAATATTCTTAACATTGTTAGTAGCAGATGCCGGCATAGTCATACTTATCTATGTAGGACTCCAGCAAAAACGGTGTAAGACATAATGGGTGACAGGAGTATATTGGTTTCAGAACCCAGGGTGTCCATATGGGTGGCACCAAACCATTCTCAGTTTTATACCGTGGCAGTGACATGTCAGGGTAGCAAAGTCAGTTATTCAACCCCCTGGTTTGCTTTTCATACTAAATTAATTGACAACACATTTTTGAGTTCTGTATCTGGTGAGAAATGTCAAACAATAGTAACAACTTCCTAGATTTCTGAAAAATAGGTATTTTGGTAGCTACTTTATGCTCAAATTTGTATCTTCCGCCCAGAGGGTCTTAACCCTGTGTATTAGAATCTTCTGGGGGCTTTAAAACATGTTGATGCTGATTCCCCATGCCAGAGATTCTCCTTTAATTGGTTTGGTGTGTGGTTTAAGCATGAGTAAGTTTTAAAAGTTAATCGGGTGAGTTTAACAAAATCAGGGTAGAGAACCACTGACCCTAGCCAGTGTTTCTAAGCATATATCATAAAGGAATTGCTTGCCAGAATCACCTACAAATCATGTTCAAAGTGAAGATGATCATATCTCAACCAACACCTACTAAGACAGAATATATGGGGGGTTAGGTGCTGGGCAGAAATTGGTTCTAAATAAATCTCCCTCTTTAAAGATCATTTGAAAGGGTTTCCAGGTAAAGGTTATATCTACACTCTACAAGCCAATTGATATTTTTCAATAGCCAATTTTTTACTTACATGATTGTTACACAGCACAAATACCAGTGGATAGTAAAATAAATTATCTATATACACACATACATGATACATATATACACATACTGCCGGAGATGTATGTAGATATATACATACATGTACATAATGTAGCTCTATATAATAGAGATGTACATATAATATGTATTACATGTAATATTATATAAAATACATTGCTGGAGAACTATACATATACATATATACGCTAACTATATCCTCTAACAAGAGTTAGATTCTAGCTTGGAAGGCCTGCATTTCTTACCTTCATGCTTATAGCAGAGAAGGATTACCCACAACTATATAAAGCATTGCATGTAAGGCTCAAATGGGTAGCTATGCAGTCAGTTCTAATGTTCTCTGACCAATTCTTAGAAAGATAAAAACCCAGAGGCATTGAAAAAATACATTTTGAGTACTTATGAGCCATGATTATATATATTTTATAGTTCTCTTGTTATTGAAAACTGTTCTTGAAATTCAGGGAGCCTGACAGTCTGTCGAATGCACAAAATCTATTAAAAAGCAATCTGAAATGCATTTCAGGTGAAATCACTTTTACCAAAGTGCAGATCATTTCATTTATTCTAAATACATATAATTAGAAAGGAGACTGAATTGGTACTTTTTTTTCTTTTTACAACATAGCAAAAATACATACTTCTTTATTCTAGCTTCATCATGTATATATTTTTGGAGAAAAAAAAAGTCCACATCAGAAGAGAGTGATTATTTTTCTCTTTTCATGGACCTCTATAGTATGTAAAACTCAGAATATTTAAAATGTATTCTCAAGTGAAAACAAAACCATGATAAAAATGAGACAATATTATTTATATTAGCCTTATCTACACGTCAGAAAATTAAGGCAGTGATGAATTACATGTTACTGTACAAAATTTTATCATCAAAGGCAAAATTCAAATTTGTTCTCTTTAAAATACAGAAGACAAATTTTCTCATTTAGAAAAATCCATTTTGTTAGTGTTTGGTCAGAATGGAATAAAAATTTCATGTTGAATACATACTGATTCAATTTTTACTGAATAATTTTAAAGGCACACCACAGAAAACATTTATCTGCTAAACTAACACAAAGTTATTTGTTTGGTAAATGCTCTGGTAGCCTATATTTACTGAAGAGCAGTTACTTTATTATTCTTAAATCATAAAATATTAGAAAGCGAAAAATGGGCTTCCTGTGACATATTTTAAATAAAATGATTCATTGGAGAATGATTTAGGAAAATACACCTTGTTACTCAATCAAGTCAAGTTCATTAGGAACAGTCCATATAATATACTTTAAAGATTATTTGATAAGTTTAGTGGTGTCCAAAAAGCCAAACATGAAAACTCAAAGGTAAATTTTCTCCTATCATTCAAGTAACTGAATAATGTACAAACTGCAGAGTCCTAATCTGTTTTCAAAGATTATGAAAATGCAAAATAGACTAAAATATAGCAATGCAATTATGTCAGTATATTAATATATAGCAGTTTATAGGTAGCATTTAAAAGGATAATATGAGATTGCTATACATGATATTAAAAGGTAGAATACAACATTGGAAGAGAAATTCATTCAAAAATATTTTGTATGTAAGAATTGATAGTAAATTTGACTGAAATGAAATAACAAAAATTTACTAATGAATTCCTCACTCAGTAGGCCATAGGCTATATGAAGATAGGTACAGAATTGTGCATAAGAGCAAGTACAATACTATGAACCTCTCAGGGATTAAAAAGCTGTCTATGGAATGATTAGCCTAGAAAATAAATGCACTGCAGATTCAAGGCAGATGTTCTTAAGTCCACTGTAATACTTTCTACAAAATGTTTCACTCTTTCATTTACTTGCATGACATTAGAAAAATGTGTGTCATTAGAAGCAGTTGACCTATGCAGAGGTAAGTGAAAGCAGTTATCCTAGACAGTATCTACACAGAGCAAACCCATTCAAAATGCAACTGCAAGTAAATTAAGCAATTGTGGTCCATCTGTAGTTTTAAGCAGAAAGAGAAAATACTTCTCTAACCTCTTTGCTAAGCGAAAGGAAAATTCTGATTAGACTAATACATCTCCTCCATGTGCAGAGATGGCATCTTTGTGGTCCACTGGTGAAGAGCTTTACAGTCTATCCCTTCTTTCTACTTACTTTTCATGGCTCATTGGCTGGAGTACCTGTTAATTATTTGTTATAGTTTAAAACCCACTTCACAGACACATGAACATAAAACAGTTTTTAAAAAACTATGTGTAGATGTTAATGAACGTTTATTTTATTCATTTATTTTTATGTGATGCTGAGAATTGAACCCAGTGCCTCACACATGCTAGGTAAGCGCTCTACCACTAAGCCACAACCCCAGCCCTGTATACCAGTTTTGATGAAAACATTTTTATAGAATGTATGAAGTAACCATGCTAAGAAATAACAAACCAGAATACACTAATTAACACTTCTTTGTAATGAGCCAATGACAAAAAGAAATTGAGCTAAATATTCATCCAAATCTCCTGTAGAATCTGTATAGCTAATCATGTTTCCATGCATTTTACAGGCAGATTAATCACCAATTTGAGCCATAGGTTTGTGTTTGCAGTTCTGGAGCCCAACTAAGAGCACCATTTAATTGTGTAACTGCTGGTTTTTAGCATGTCTATTCATTGATAATTAAGACTAATAATATTTCACAAGATTAGTAAATGAAAGAATACTGATAAAGTGCCTGGAATTTAGTGGACACTCAAATGTTTGCTGTTTTCCTATATCATAAGTATAGCACAAAATGTTTAATTCAGAGAAAAACAATGGTTCAGTCACTTTTTTCATTTTTTCTTAGTGCATGAGTACATGAACTAGAAATATCCAAAGGTAAACATCTTCGAACTATTATCCCTATAGTAATAAATGTTCAAACTTAAAGACACTAAAGTGCAGTTTCTAAAATATGGGTAAAATCATGCTATCTACTAGTTTGTGAAAACTTATCTAAAACTAAAATGCACGATTTGACACGTTGTGGTTTGATATGGTGTCCCCCAAAAGCTCACATGTGAGACAATGCAAGAAGGTTCAGAGAAATGATTGGATTACAAGAGCCTTAACTCAATCAGTGAATTAATAACCTGATCGGATTAATTGAGTGGTAACTGAAGGCAGGTGGTGTGTGGCTAGAGGAGGTGGGTCATTGGGGGCTTGGCTATGGGATATATATTTATATCTGGCAAGTGGCATCTCTCGCTCTGCTTCCTGAAAATCATGAGCTGCTTCCCTCTACCACACTCTCCCACCATGATGTTCTGCCTTGCCTTGAGCCTGGAGGAATGGAACCTGCAGT
Source organism: Tamias sibiricus (assembly GCA_025594165.1). Lineage (NCBI taxonomy): Eukaryota > Metazoa > Chordata > Mammalia > Rodentia > Sciuridae > Tamias > Tamias sibiricus. Next base: position 130,249,332 of record CM046661.1, on the reverse strand, counting down.
CTATGGATTGAGACCTCTGACACCATGAGCCCCTAAATATACCTTTTCTCCTTTACAGTTGTTCTGGTGTTCTGGTGCGGTCCTTTAGTCAGAGCAGCCAAAAAAAAAAAAAAAAAAAAAAAAGCCAACTAAAACAACACATATGCAGTATATTTAACATCAAAATCTATATTTTCAATAACTTTAAAAATATTTGACAGTTTTAAAAGTTTCTTTCTGTAAATTTTGAAATAAAAGTTCATAAAAGTAGAGGATATTTTTGTTACTTTTCCTGATTTTAAACCACATTAAACAAAGTAGTTTTTTTAAAACCTTCCTAACTCAAACCAATTAAACTAAAGGATAATATAATTAAAACTTGAAGTTCCAGAATAATTTATCAGAATATTTTGCATTCAAGTTCACATACACTAATTTGAAGGAACAAATTATTGCCTGTAAATATTGATAAATCTACTTTAAATTATATATGATTGCCTTAAAATTACACATTGAAAATGTACAAATTATTTTTGAAAACTTGAACTATTTTTTCACAAGTAATTAAACATTCTTCCTGCAAGTTACCCATATTAGTAAACAGCTTAAACAGCTTTTTTCCAAGGATAAAGTCTATCCCAATATTACAGCTTAAACTATATAATTTTATTATCATTTCAAACTGCTACATATTTACATAAAACATAAATGTTGTGAAATCAAACAATGAAAATTGTACTGAAGTTTTGAGAACTAGTGTACAAAATTGCTGCATATTTTCTCCACCTAAAAATAATATACCTCCTCTTCTGCATCATGTATTTATTTTCCATGCCCTTCCTCTCATTCATTATTTCTTTATAATTTTTGCATTTATTGTGATGTGAGTTTATTTATGCACATTCATCTCTGCCTTCCGTCCCCCCACTTTGTGCCTCGTGCAATAGTTTCTCAATAAATATTTCTTTAATTAAATTGAATTCTATGAACACATAACTAGTCGTGTTGAATGATAATTCAGCTATGACCACTCAAAACAGGTGTGGAAATATTAATTTCTCATTATCTGTGCCTTTGCTACCTCTTGAATAGGGATATATAGTTACTTCATGTGAGCACTCAAGAGAATAAGCAAATTATTTCAGGTTCTCCCATCTCTTAGAAAAGAATTTCTTTTAATTTTAGTTGCCAGTAGATTTTCATTAACTATATTATCATTAACTTCTTTAGAAATCCCTTTTATGCATCTAATGCAGTAGGAGAGTTTCACAAAAATCACTTTTTCACAGTTTAGTCTGCATAGATTTATAAATATTTTACTGTATATCATTTTCTTTCTTTTTTAAAATATTTATTTATTTACTTTAGTTGTACACAATGCAATGCATTTATCTTTCCGTGGTGCTGGGGATCGAACCTGGGCCGCGCACGTGCAAGGCATGTGCTCTGCCTCTGAGCCACAACCCCAGCCCCTGTATATTATTTTCAATGATTTAAATAGTTAGTATTTTACCTGCATTCTGACCACCTATTACTACTATCACATCAGATTATTTTGTAAGTAAATTATCAGTATTTCAAGATTATATTTGACAATGTTCAGCAAAGACATAAAAAGAAAATAGAACTATAAACTAATTTTTCATCCCAACTACTTAAACTTACCAAAATAAATACAGAAAAATATTATCATTCAGTTATTTGAAAACATGAAAATTAAAATCAAAGACTTTAAGAAATAAGGTAATTATTGCATTTATATTTAATTATGTATTTTAAGGCTAGTTTAGTATTTGCAAAATCTCCAATTAGTGCAATCGATAGAGGAATCTTAAACATGTATTTATAGTTTAATTGTAGAAAAGCTATATTAAGAGTCTTAGGTTATTATATCTGTTCCCAAAATAACTGCAATTTTAAATAGCTCATGTTGCTATCATGAGACTCAGTTTCATCTCTAGCATATAGAGCTAAAAATGTTTTGTGTTTTTGTGAGGAGTCAAATAAAACAGCATGTGTAAAAGTTCTTGGAAATGAAAAGCATTTTATAAGTTCATGGCATAAGCTTAAAACTTTCTAAAATAGTATTTATAATATTTGTAAATTTTATTAGCACAAAAATCTAAGTTCTATGATACAATTATCCAGGAAATACTATAAACCAAGGTGAGTTTAAAGCCCAGCTAAAATACATGCTATAGAAATTTAAGAACAGAAGCATCATAGATATAGCCTTAAAGGTTGATATTATATATTTTAAAAACTTCAAAGATTATAGGAAATTTTTAAGGAAAAAAATGTGTAAAAATGGGGAAACCAGTTTATTTACATGTCACCTGGAAACAATTAATACCCAACATGGTGTGGTAAGTAATTTGGTCTTTTCTAATGGAAAACAAGTTTTGTTCTTATACATATATTGGCACAGTAAATCTTTAACACTAGATGCTGGACACTTTCAACAAGGTGTGGTTTCCATTCATATATCTGATTTGTAAAGCAGACAAAGAAGAGAGAACAGATAAAACTCTAAGTAGAAAATATAATTTTTATAACTACATCTTACAGAATATTCCAAGAGATATCATTGGTTATTTTATTATTTTGAAAATATTACTTATTAAAACAACTAAAAAACGTTAAAGCCTGATATAATTTCAACATTGGAAAGGTTAAATTACTGAAAAATATGTAGAACAAAAATGCCATCTCAATGCCATTGGTACCACTATACTGTTGAACAATTATTATATGAGGTATTAACATTGCACATAATTATACACTTGGGATTTGATATTGTAGCTAAACCAGTTGTTCAAGGCCACTAAAATACTGAAAGAGGATTATGATTATTAACAGTGGGGAGGAAAAAGAACTGTAAAAGCCCTTCTAACTCAAATTTGTAGATGGTAATTTCACATACACACACATACATACACATACACACAAATGCCACAGCTACTAGGAATTTTCAGTAATTCATGACACAAAACAACAATATCCACCTCAAATTTTTATCATCTCTATTACATGAATTCAGTGGTGATATTGTGAATATCTGGGACCTAGACAGCAATGTAATGGTATTATCATGTTTTAGAACTTGCTCCTTAAGGACTTTGTAAATCTGACATGTAGTAATTGGATTCCATTGCTTCTGGTGGGTGGTATAACTTTTAGATTTTATATGAAGCATCATCATGTTTTAGTAAAACTACACAGAGTATTTAAAATTCATGTCTTTCAATTGAATGAAGTGCTGAAAAATTTAGGTGTGAGTAATAAGTAGTAACTGCTTAAATGATAAAATTCAATTTTAGGTGGTACTTATTCTATGGGTGATGAAATTGCTCCTCTTTTCTATAAACTTAAAATAATTCTATGGCTGCAGTCTCATTTATGTCTAAGGTCTTTTCAGTATTCAGTGACTTACTTTCAGAATACACGCTGCAATGATTTGCAAGATTTGGAGGAATGGAACACCTCAGGAAAATAGGAAGTGGTCCACAAAATTTGGCTTAAGTATAGTAGTTGTATTGGTATTTAATGATGGTAAATTGTAAAAATGTTAATTCTGAAGCATCTAAGTAATATTTGAATAGCTGGCCTACTGGATGAGAATACTATTTAGAAATATTTGTGTTACATAACACAAAGCCAATGGCTATTCAAAACTCCCAGGTAGAATAGAATTGTCAATACTAAAGGAAAGACTTTGTACATTAACACATGAAAAGAAACTTCAACACATGAAAAGAAACTTCTTATCTCAAGGGATGGCACAAGTGGCATAAAAGGTCATTAAATGCTAATAGACCTATTGAGGTATGGTTGCTTAATGGAGGATTAGAACAACACAAGACATAAAGACCAACACACAGAGAGCAATTTTAACTCTCCAACAGGAGATGGACAAACAAGATGGAAAATAAACACTTTCTCAGTATTGGCAGTACTAAGTTTACACAATTATTATACTCAATAGAACATCTGACCTAGTGATAACACAATCTATATGCATGGCTGCCACTGATTTAGGAGAGTTAAAAGAATGGTTTACACAATAAATTTTGTTAGAATTTATCTTCATGTAGTACAGTAAACCATACTTCAGAAAGTAAATGAAAAATAAGTTGAGAAATTTAGTTAGGAAATAGGAAGGATAATGTTGAGATAAATTCCTTTAACCCTTTTCCAAACATCCATACATTTATAAAAAGAGATAAATTTTCTTTGACTTAAGAGATTCTTTGCACATGTGCAGTGTACAACATACTATATACATATGGGGTTTCCCTATGTACATATACATATGTATACACTATCTATATGCCTTTTAAAACGCGTATAGAGTTTTAACTCAAAGAAAATGAGTTAGCAACACAGTAATCATTGCCAGACAATCCAAGTGCTGAAATAAATGACACTGTTCACTTAAAGGGTTATTTTATCTCTCCCAATTATCTAACACTAAGAATATAACTACCCTTTTAGTTTTTTTTTTTTTTTTTTCATTGCAACACTGATTGTCATAGATAATCGTTGTGCTTTTGCATAATGCCCATCCTGGATGGAACATATATTCACATACAACATTGGACATTTTAAATAAGCATGCTGGAACACAGGCAGGACCATACATCCATGCACAGAATATTCTGAATATGACTTTTTTTCCAAACTGACTGCAACATCAACATGCACCACTATCATATTTGGTCCCGTACAGCAAAGAATGTACAGCTGAAGCAACCATGGCAAGTTTCACTTGCAAGAGTTTCTTTAGAGAAGAACACCCAATAAAGAAACAAAAGTGAATGAATGAAACAAAAATTAATCCCCCAACTAAAGAGTGAAAAAAAAAAAATCCTCCCACACGTTAACACTGAAAATCTGGCCATTTTTTACACAGCATGTTTTCCTCATTCCACATAAAATGGGTCCTCTCCCAAAAATCTGAGTCAATTTTTTTTTTTTTTTAATAAGAGACACATATTAGTGCCTCAGAGCTTTCCCCAGCCATTGGAAGAGCTCATCTTGATAAAGCATTTTCCAGTGCACATTGGCTTCAACGGTTTCCACAGCACGTGAGAAAGAGGCAGCAGCTACCCCATCATAGCTCTTCATGAAATTCTTTAGCTGGAAACAGAAATTTAAAATTATAAGGCTGCATGTCTTTAAATGAACGCATATGCAGAATATTTGAACAAGAATCCCTTTGAAACAAAAGTGCCACAATTGAAACCAAGGGAAAACCTGATAAGCCCTCTAGCTTTAATTGCCTCTAGTTTCTTGCTTTTAGTTAGCTTGAACATCCCTCATTTTGGAGGTCATGCAGCTGAGCCACATATTGTTAGTCTCCCTCCAACTCTGCTGTAAATAATACCGTGGGCCATGATGACAATGGTAGCCGAGGTTACTTTGCAGGGACTTGAAGGCTACTTTTGTTGAAACCACCGACTCTTCATTTGGGCCTGAGTGGGTGTCCAATAGGTGACCTTCAGATGTCAGAGGACCAAAAACTCCACTCTCAGATCATGCTAATGCCATAATTTTCTCCATGCATCCTTTGAAGAGTTGTGAAGAGTGACTATGCATGCATAGATCACTGATTACATCCCCTCTGATCATTGTTCCCCACACCTTAAATCACCATGTTTCTTCATCCCATAAATACCCCTCTAAGAGAGGCATATTTGAGAGCTGTCTCTCATCTCTTTGCACTTGGCTGCCTCTTGAATAAAATATCTTTTTCAAAATTCATTTTAAAGATTGGTGTTTATTTGATATACTGGGATAAGTTTAGTAATGAAAAATATAATGGGTTGTATCAGTTAGGTATCATATAATTGATTATGGAATGAAAAAGGAAAGAAAAAAGGAAGAGTGGACATTACAATTTAAATGGCTCCAAATTCAGTTTCTGTGTCATCAATAAATATTAAAATGGAAATACTTAATTTTTCTTTCAAAACAGGTTGACAAAATTGTGACAAAGACTAGTTCTTATTACAAGGACTATTCAATGTATAAAAGAGCCTTATGAACTAAATGTAAGGATTAAAGTTCACTCTTTGTGTGTGGAGAGAAAATTATTCTTCATCTTCAACAAATAAACAGTATAGGGCTTGACACTATCTTCAATGTCAAGGGACTGCCAAAGTTATTGGGTGGTGGAAAAAAGTAATGGTGCTATACAAACTGGATGATAAATGACATTCCAATCACCTAAGTAACTAGATTTAGAAAGAATGAAGAAGAAATATGGTCTCATTCAGCTAGAGAATTTGAGCAATTTTTAAGTGCTTTTTCCATAATTTTTATTGATACGAGATTTTATTTCCACAGTCCACATACTCTGGATTGTTCTTCAAGATTAAACACTAGGGTTGTTTTCCTTCTGTTAGATACATCTTTTGAAACTATCAAACAACCAACTAACAGTTGCAATGTTCATAGACAAATGTGAAAAAATCAACTTGCAACGCAGAAACATTAAATGTGGAATTGATGTTGGGTGGGACTTATCACAGGGTGGCCCACAAGGAGCAAGTAGTGCAAGGAGACATGGTCCCTCAAGACAGGCTCAGGGACAGGAAAGATGGGATGGGGGTGTTTAACATGCAGCTAATTGTACCTTTCTGAAATAATTTAGAATTTAGTTCATGTAGAGCTTAGTATGTTTAAGACAGTGTCACTTTGATTACATGATACTGATTGGTTCTCTCAAAGCCTGTTTTTCCACAAAACCCTGTGCCTGGCAATACCAATAACAAATAATTGTATCTCAGCTATAGTCTTGACAGGACTTGAAAATCATTGGGTTTTTATAATAAACATGTAAAATATCCAATGTTTAACAAATAATGACTGGTGTTCTCCTAAAAGCTGATCTGATATTTGACCACATTTATATGTATTAAGGTAAAAGAAAGAATGAAGGGATTGGAATTTACTAATTATCTCTAATATTCCAGGCCAGGCACTGCCACAGACAAACACACACACACACACACACACACACACACACACACACACACACAACACACACAGAGAGAGAAAGGGAAGTCTAATGGAATTCTTGAATCATAATTTAAATATTTAGCTAATTAACACAATAATAGATTTGTATTTATATATTTATGGTTTATACTCATCAGGTCTATCTCCATAAAGCAACAAACAAGACATTTTGTTTTGGCTGAGCTGGATGGTGCATGCCTGTAATCCCAGAGGCTCAGGAGGGTGAGGCCGGAGCATCTTGAGTTCAAAGTCAACCTCAGCAACTCAGCGAGGCCTTAAGCAACTCAGTGGGACCCTGTCTCTAAATAAAATACAAAATAGGGTTGGGGGTGTGGCTCAGTGGTTGATTGCCTCCTGAGTTCAATACCCAGTACCAACAACAACAAAGACATTTTGTTTTATGTTTTGGATTTTGTGGTTTAATTTACTAGAAAAACATAACATTATAATGTCACTATTCACATATTATTTGTCAATCAAAAATATATTCTTTTAAAATACATTTTGCATAGTGATTTTTTTTTCCTGGGCATGGAATATTCTGGAAGGTGATCAACCCCTCTTTTGCAACTTTAACTCTGTGGTGTATGCTCTTGGACTCTTTATGAAGCCAGCCTGTACATGTGAAGAAAAATTCTTAAGTTGTCCTCAAAGGCAAATTATGGGTTTAAATATGAATGTATTATTGACACAGATGGTAGGTTAGATTATGTCAGAATAGAACTCTCAACAGACAGTGTAACTGGTGGGTCTCTAGAGGTTCATTTCTTAAATTACTAGTTAAGGGCACTAAATACTTCCCTTGTGATCTCAGAGCACCTGAGGTGACTCAGAACACATCTTGAGTAGCTTATTCATCAGAACACATCTGTCTCACTTTCCACAGTTGCCACAAATTGATATCAGGGCCACATTCCTCCATAGTTCTTGTGGCAAACATGGTCAGAACAGCCATCTCACTGGTGCTAGAGGGAGACTGCACTGCCTTACAGACCCTGCCTCACTTCTCAATTTACAGAGCTTGGGGTAATGAAAAAGGCATTTATTACTCCAGTTTGCTTATTTGTCCAGCTTTCTGGTAGGTTTTTTTGTTTTGTTGTTGTTGTTTATTTTTTGCTATTATTTTTTATCATGTTTCCTAGATATTTATGCCATGTTATGCTTTTATTTTAAATGCTGCAAGTTTAGACACTTTTATTAAATAACATTTAGTAAAATGTCAGTGTTGTTTGTGCTCTCTGATTTTCTTAGCATAAAATTTCTAGGCATATTTATTTATCCATTAAAATATTTTAGCATTAAAATATCTCTTACATCAGGATACTCTAGACTCCAACATTATAAAGTAAATTATCTTTAGAGTAAATTATACAACATACTATTAGTAACTACTTAAACAAATAGAATTAGCCATTGTCCTAGTATGAGGTATATGTCTTTTTTTTAAATATTTATTTATTTGCTTTAGTTGTACACAATGCGTTTATTTTTATGTGGTGCTGAGGATCGAACCGGGCCGCACACGTGCTAGGCAAGCGCTCTACCGCTGAGCCACAATCCCAGCCCGAGGTATATGTCTTCAATATCACACATGTAAATGAGATATCTGGGATGTACAAGATGTATGTTCCTCTTACAGAGTGTTGTATATTGAAAGGTGCACGAGAGTGTTACTTTTTGGACATCAGTGTGGAAAACTGACAGGAGCTTCTAAGATTCCATGAGGTTATACTTCCATTAACTTAAAATTAGGTGAATAATGGACTGCCTCAAGAAGAAATGTAGTTCAAATTACTAGATCTATGTAATTAAAGGGAAACTTCAGTTTCAGGTACTAGAATGTAGTTTTGGGGAAGGACAATAGAAATTTCTTACAAATGCCCCTAAAGCTAATGGGGATCATTAAAATATCAAAAGGGTTTTCAGAATTCATAAACATGCAGATTCCCTTTTGATTGAGGAATCCTTGGAAATGCCATACCCTAAGGAAGCACCTTGAGTTTTCTGTTTATGAAGCTCAAAGGTTATGGGATATTTTAAGTGGATGTTACCGAGCCCTTTCTAATTTAAGGAAGAGGGACCGTCATCAGTACAAATTGAATCCCCCACCCCACCTGAAAATATGTGCCTCATTCCTATAGACAACAGTTATGAGTATGAAAGCATGTAAAAGCCTTTGGGAAAAATGGTTAAACTAAAAAGTCAGAGCAAGTAAGTCTGCAATGAAGGGATTCATCCCTCATTCCACTGTGAGCCTGCATTGTGAAATCAGCTTCTTTGTAGATAATAGAATAAAAGCCACAATTTAATTTCAGTTTTTAACCTCTCATGATAAGGGGACCTTAGAACATATGGAGTGACAATTTAAAAAAAAAAGTGTAAAAAATTAAATATATAATATGTAAAACAAAATGGTCAACATGTGATAAAATAATTAAATGTTCATTTAAAAGACATTCTTTTTCATGGCCTGAGAATTAGCAAATCAAGACAAATATGAAAGAGACAGAATAAGAGGAAAGGGAGAAGAAAAAACAAGGGAGGAGAGAGACAGGAGACAGGTGGGAGGAAAGGGGATAGACGAGGAAAAGAGAAGGCCCAACAGTGAAGAGGCAATGGAGCAAGAAGGGGCAAAGAGGGGAGGAGCAGAGGGAGAGAAATTTCACTTCTGTGTTCACTTGAATGGCTGTGCAGATTGTGACTAAACATGTCTTTCATTCCCAGACTACTGAATGTAAAATCATGACATTAAAAGTATTTCATTTAAATACAGAGAAGACTGAAAGCCATCATTAATTTAATTATTATTCTTGTTTCCTATGGATTTGAAAAAGCCTTTCTATTTATCTTCTTTTATTTAAAAAAATAGTAGAAAAATGTTCTGGGATTTCAAAGCTTAATCCTTCAGGGTTGGGAACACACATAGCAGGGATAAAGGCAGAATTTCAAATCATTACAATCCAAGCCTTAGCTTTACTTAGCTCATGGCATGATAGAATCCAAGTTAGTGCATGGGGTATAATCTCGGGAAATTGGGCAATATTAGAAGATATTAAGGTTGGTGCCAGGATTGATGCTTCCAGGAGAATACTGCTCAATGGGATTAGCTTTGGGTAACAGCTTCAGGCATTCTGTCGGTGGAAACTGAGGAAACCATGATCTTCAATGACAACCATCAGCTACATTTTTATAATAGAGAACAGCAGAGGAAAAGACAGTAGGTCTTCGAAGCTCATCTCATTATAATTAATCAAAAGAATCTATATTTTGTCCCTTTCTCCTATCTGCTTAACCCTCCCCATTTTGTATCTTTCTCTGTTAGTATGTGAGTTAAGAGGGGAAGAGGATATCTAACTAGTTGATATTTTCAGATAAATAAACCAGAGGAAAATGGAAATGTTAGATGGACCCTAGTCCATAAAAAGTCAACCTTATTTTCATTAATAAAATTCATTTGTGATTGTGCCAAGTAGACATTTGAAACAAACTATTAATTTCAGTATGTATTGCCAGATACAAGACTTTCCACACATATGAAATCATTCTGTATAACAGCCCGGACAGCATAAAACATTACTATTACATCCAGTTATCTGTTGTCAGCAAAGTTGTGAAATTCATGTTCTACACCTTAACACCAACCTTTGTCCTTACTACAAATACTGAGTCATTGATATGATGGTTTTGTAAGTTACTGGGTCCTAAACTTGGGTTCACAGAATTTTCTGAGGAGTTGCTGATTGGATCAAAGACTTCTGGAGTAGATTTTGGACCCAATTTTAGAAATCATTACACTCAAAAACGTTTTACAGGCATTCAATGCTTAATATATTAGAATTACATTTGTAAATAGAAAAGTCTTTAATGAGGATGTGTGTGTGTGTGTGTGTGTGTAAAAGGAATGGGTGTGAGTCTGACAGAAATAAATTATTGTGGTAAATGTGCAATTTTATGTTTATAAAACAAAAAGTTAGAACTCATTTTAAAATATTTACCTCTTTGAGTTCACCTTCAGTATTGAGAAATTCTGTAACTCCACTGATAAGTTTGGAATTCATAAATAATGCTTCTCCATACCTCAAAAGATAAAAGAAAAAAAGTCTTAATGTTAATATACGCAGAAATTTAAGAAATACTACTATAAATATCTTTAGGGTCCTTCCATAGGGTTCCAGTCTATTTGACTAGGGTTGTCAGAGATTGCCAGATCTTGGAGCATTCAAGATAATTTCTTTAGGGGACAAGAAAGATACAAAGAGCTATGGCTATAGGATACTATCAGATCCCACCTGATTTGGCTCCCAGTGTTTTGGAGAAGTCTAAGTTGAAGTAAATTTTTTAAAATGTGGGTCTCTTAAGATTGGATTTAGGAATTACTGTTATATTTCCAAGCCAAGGATTGAGAAAGATAAATTTTAGAACTTGCAAGTCCAAAGCAACTTAGATCACTGTAAGAAAAAAACATCCCAACAAAGGAAGGAAGAGTGCAGGGCCAACTTGGCATAATCACTATGTCACACAGATATTTGGGTTTAATTAATCATAAAGGAAATTGGTTTTATTGTACTTAATTCTTAGAAATGGGATCATATGTCTCAAAAATGTTCCCAAAATATTAGCATTATTTTCAATGAGGGTATTAAAATGAAATCTCTAGTTGTTCATTTGGATTGCATAATTCTTGTGTCACAAACACAATTATTTAACTTTTGACCCAAGGCAATGAACAGTTTGTGCCAGTGAGGAGAAGGAGTTCTAATTTTACTGACTTGTCCTTACTATGCTGAGGATACCTATCACAGGCAATCATGTTCTTAGAAACAAGATAAGTACACTGCAAAGAAAACTCTGGATACTTGGAAGCAAATGTCTAGACATTATCACATGAGGTTTTCTAATGTTGCCCTAACTTATGGGACCTTAAGTAATTTAGTTTCTGGGGAACTTAAGTTTTCTCATCTATAAAATGAGGGGCTGAAGTGAATGAAACCATAACATTATAATTCTAACACTGAACTACTGTATGGAAAAAAAGTTAGCTAAGCAAAAGCAAACAAATAGGCATTCAATAATAACATCAATGACCACTACTAATCAGTATGTGGTTACAGAAGTACAGTATTACCCAGAAATGGAAGTTATTCTTTTTCTAAGGGAATGTCAATTTTACCTTCACATGCACATGAATAAGGTATGATCACAATACCTCAAAGGTATTTTATCATCTAGTTGAAGAGTTAGACATGTAAACAGATAATTTCCACTTAATATACTAAATGTGGTACTGATATTTTTATACACAGTGTTCAGAGAAGATCTCTTTAGCTCTGGGATCTGTGGACTTCTGGAATATGAGGTATCTAGACTGAGTGTGGTGCAGTTTTGAGAAAGTAATTTTAGACAGAAGACCAACATAGACAAAAGCAAGGAGGTGTGAAATGACGTGATGTGTGCAGACAACAAGCAGTTTGGTATTGAGAGGGTGTGAACTGTGAGGCTGGGAATGGACGAAAAGAGGCTAGGAGATATATAGAAGACATGTCAAGGAGCTTAGATTGTAAATCTGGCATAGAACTATGGAAAGTTTTACACCAGGGAAATATACACTTGCTTTTCAGAAACATTCTTGTAACAAAGGGAAGAGGCTTAGTGTGTGTGTGTATGTGTGTGTGTGTGTGTATGTGTGTGTGTTGGTGAGTATAATTAGAGAGGCAGAAAGACAGAGTCTATTTTAAGAGTACCATAGGAAAGAAGAACCTGTATTAGGGAGGTGGTAGCAGGAAAGCAGAGAAAGATTTAAAGAAATATTTAGAAATTCTTAAATTGACAAGACCTAAAGCCTAATTGATAAATATGGCTAGGAAAAAGGAAGCCTAAGTAGACTTTCAGATATGTGGCTTCAGCAATTGCTGATTGGCTAGAAGGTTTATTGGGAAAAGGAATACCATGGGAAAATGACAGCTTTAGTTTTAGCAGTCATACCTCAATAGGGACCTTGAGGAGAGATTGTCTATCATATGGAAATATCTAGGTTACATTTAAGATGAAGATTTGGGAGTGATAGAGTGAATGACAACTTAAATCAGGAAGAATTTGCAGAAGGTGAAGTAAAGAATATGTTGGACAGGACCCCCTACAAACTCCAACATTCAAGGACTGGCAGAGAAGTAGGAGCAGATAAATACACTCCTATTTGCCACAAAAAGTACTACTGTATTTGTAGACATTCAAACCTCAATTATTTTACTTTTAGGATAGAAATCATGGACAGAGAGAGAGAGGAGGGGGGGAGAGAAACAAGCTACTACTAATATTTCTGGGAAGATAATAAACTATCTAAGCCCACAGATGCATTGCACTGAATCTGAACTATAAAATCAGATACTCTGTGTATGTGGACATTCTTGGATAGGAACTGTTGTGTATATATTAATTTCACCTTGGCTGGATGACTATACACTCTATTATATGTGTGACAACAAAACATGCTCTAATATTTCAATCATTTCAAGTTCTGAACTGAACATATAGAAAAAGTCAATGTGCCATTTAGGAATATCAGTGCTTCTCTCAATGAAATATCTGTAGAGAGAAATGTGCTTTAATATGACATACCCATTGAACTCATTATACCAGGACAGCTGATAAAGGTGTGCTTAAATAGTTTTTAATGTCAGTTTCTGACAGACCAGTAAGTCTGCTTACTACCTGGGAAGAGTTATGTTTTAGAAGAACATGAAGCATTTACATGCTCTATAATAAATTTAATTTTAAGATACCATAGAGATTACCAGAGTAATAAATTAGCATAGATTATAATAGATTTAAATACATAATGAAAAATTTCCTAACATTGAGGATGAAAAACTCTAACCATGAAACAAGATATCCTGGGAATGAATTCTACTGCAAGTGGTACCAGGTTTTATTTAGGTACTTGATAACATTTTATTTAAAAGAAATTTTAAAAAATTCTACAAAAATAACTTGAGTTTCTTGTTATAAGACTACATATATCTTATTTACAAGTCATTTTACTATAACACATTCAGGATATAGGAGTTTTATGATTTCTTCAATTTTGGACAGTTTGATGGATATTCTAGGAAAGTGCTCTGCTAAACATTTTACACTCTCCACATGTCCATATGTTGTTAATTAAGGCTATTAATCTTTAACAAATTAATAAGGGTAGAGAATTGTTTAAACAGAATGAGTTCCATAGAAGTGACAACACCCATCTTGGTTGACTATGTTAAAATGTAATCCTATTATTTGGATCTAAAGTCTATCACAAAACTTGGGCCTCTATTTCTCATATGTCAGCTTTAATTTACTGTTTCAGGTATGAATGATCAAATTCTTCTTTCTACCTTGTATTTAATATCTTCCACTTATCTCTAAAAAACTTCCAAGCAAGGTCTCGGCCATGGGGATTTCGAGCTACATGGATTATGACATCAATTGCATCTTGATCCAGCACCACCTCAGAATTCAGAGACAGATTTAGAAGCCTATAATGATAGAATTGTAGAGAAAGTTTTAGTCCAATAAATTTAACATTTTTATAATTGTACTAAAGTTACATGATCTAGTTTGTCATATTCCTCAAAAGAATAGTCCAGTGCAAACTTTCTTAATATGAATTTAATAATGGAACAAATTTCAGTTTATATAAGGGGGAAGGCCAAATTCACAGTGTTTTATTACATTAATTAAACTCTAAAAATATACATTGGATGAGGAAATCACAATTCTGATTTGATGACACAGAACTCCCTTTTGAAATTCTTTTAGTAAATATTTTCTTTATAATGAAATATTTTCTTACACACATTTATAAGTTTTAGTGACATAATTAATCATTAAGCAAGATATTTCTCTAGCCAGTAACTTTAATAAGGTTAACATATAACTTCAATAAGGTCAACGTGATATTTTTTTTTTCTGATCTTAGGAAGATAAATTTTAGAATAACATCTATTCAATGACATAAAACCAACTTCAGGGAAGTTTGATTAACAGAGAATGCTTTCATTATAAAAATAGTTAGAAAATTGATTGCCCCACCTGTTTAATAAATTCCTGTCATCACTACAAGTTAAGGCCTCCAACAATATCTTCTTTTCAGAAACTGCTGTGGTGGAGTGGAATTTCATCCATATAAATTCCCAAACATCTTCATCCAGAAGTGACACTCCTGTACAGTAGACGATGTCTCTAACATTTAATGGTATTCTAAAGAAGCAACCCATGGTGGTTTTCTATTAATTAAAATCTTTATAGCATTGAAAATAAAGACAGATAATGCTTTGTCATAGTTTTTAAAAAGATGATTTTGTTAATTAGATTTTACCTTGAAGAGAATAGTACTGTAATAATAATATTCAAATATATTAGTGACTTGATGAATAAAATAATGGCTTTTATTCAAAGGAAGCTTTGATTACAAATTTTGTTACCACTCTTAAAATTATATATTTAAACAAAAATATTAACAAAGCCTTGAAAAAAGACTAAAAAACAGTTTCACTATGTTTTCAACAACATTAGTAGACTCTTTACTCTCATAATTGATAGACCCAAGAAGGACAAAATAGCGCTCCTTGAAGACTAATTAATTTGAATGAAACATAACAATTTCCCTTTAAATTCTTAGATACTTTCCTTAAAAGTGATTTTCTCAAATAACTCTCCAGATTTTATAATCTAGAAGACTGTAAATATAGATGATAAACATAATAAAACATAAGTAGCAAGTTATGAGAAAGCAAAAAGTTCTTTTGCTCAGTGTTTTGACTATTAAAAATATATTACATCTTGACCTTAATTCAAAATGAAATATTAGAATGTGAAATAGTGGATGTAATTAAGCTTGGCTATTCATAAATCTTAAAATATCGTATCAATTTTGCCACTGTGATTCTTTTCATTAAGTATTATTCCTGTGTCAGTAATATACCCCACATGTACTGACTTTTAAAAATATTTCTCTGAAGGAATACTCTGATGCTTAAAAGTTTAAAAATATAATTCTGCTTTTCTAAATATTCATTAATTCATTATTAATATTTCTCATCTGTAATTTAAATATGGCCAATAATTATAGACTATCTTCTCTGGATAACATAAAGTATCTTCTCTGGATAACATAAAGAGACATTGCCTTTTAAAGATTTAGAATACTGATAATTCAAACACTACTCTAGTTATTGAAGTACTTGGAAAACAGGAGGAGCCTGAATGACTACCAGTGAGAAGATCATATCTCATTGTCAGCAGCCAAGTAGGGCTGCAATCAGGATATCCTGGAAGCCTGTAGAGGTGTAAAAAGTATATAAAATTCATGCTTCCCAGAAAAGGCTATACCTATACTATCTGTCTTTTCTCATAAGTAATTAAAGTATTTGGAGAAAAGTTAGTTGGCTAACTGAAAACCTTCTTTGTGGTATTAGAAGGCAAGCATTTTGTTGATTCATTTAATTTGTTTTTTAAAGAAACAAAAGGAACACAAACATATATAAACCATCAAAGAACTTCACATGTGTCTCTTGGCTTCCATCTCTGCTTGGACTCCCTGTAGAAAATACCAACAAAAGACTTTCCAATGGTTGATGACAAGTTCTTCTTCCCTCTGTTTATGGACAGGTTGCTACAGAGCATGCCCAAATTCACTAAGGAAAGCTTGTCATAAAATTGTGAAGAAAATACTCATTCCTAGTAAATGCATCTTAAGATCACAGAGATGCCTCTGTCCTTAGTAACTTCAATTAGGAAGTTAAGAGACCAATCTTTTTCTAAACCCATAACTATCCATCAAATATTACAGGGCACGGAACACAATATTGCGTTACTGCATGACATTGGCCAAGATATTCACCTAGTCACTTGTATGAAAAATAATAAAAGATGTACTGAAATCACTAAATCACCAACCAGTGAATATTTTCTTAGCACTGGGAATGCTAGTAACAGTTTACCTTTGAAGAGAACTTTATTAAGCTATTCGTGTCCTAGAGAGAATAGGGATTGAACTCTGAGTTAGTTTTGTGGTCATCTATAGAACTAATCTTCCATATTTTAAATAAAAAGGCAAACAGAAACATCAGAAGGAGGAGGAAGAGGGAAAAGAGGAGGAAGGGGAGGAGGGAGAGTGGATATGGGAAGCAGGGAGGAGGAGAAGGGGAAAAAGAAGAAGGAGGAGGAGGAGAAATAAAAAATAAAACTATGTTCCTCAGAAAGCTCTTAAATGCTACACACATACTATAGCCATTAGCAAAGGTCCAAACACTCATTATCCAGTAACTGTTACTGGCTGATGCTGAGCTGTATAAGACACATATACAAACATGTAAGTGGTTCAGTCTGTCCAAAGTCTTGAAAACTGACTAAAGCAGCATCAGAAGTAGAAAATAACATTTTAAGGGAATACTGTATTATAGGTTACATTACTTATTTTATTCCATATCTGAATTATTATTATTATTATATTTATATCTGTATAACATCTGTTATCAACTTCTCTTTGCAATAGAAGGGGCTGTTTTGTGAGAGAATATTTTGTATATAAAAGCAATACAGCAAGTGAGAATGTTCAGTACATGAATGTTTTTACTATCATTTCCAGCATAGAGATGACAAATGACAATAATTATAATATATCTTGGTGTGGATTTCTGTGGCATCTTCCTTGCGACAGAGTTGAGCAGGGCATCCTTGTCACAAAAATATAGATGTACACAAACATGGCACTGCAGTGGCTAACTCTGTCTCTGTATATTTCTACTGCTTTGTCTTCCGCCTATGTGGCCAATGGGTCGAAGGCATAATGCATGAAACTGACCATAATAGATTATTACTCTGTGGAATCTAAGTCAGAAGCTCAGAAACAAATTCTTAAGTTGAACTAGTATACCAGGATGTTTAGTTAGAAATTAGCTTTTGCAAGTGCTCACTGCTTAACCCCTCCCTGCTGTAATCAATGAGCACAGCAAATACCCATTGTTTAACCTTCTCCTTGTTGTAATCATGCATTCCATAGAAAAGCTTTAAATGTTTTCTTGTGTTTGGTAAGGACTCCTCTTTATCTTTTAAGTAAATTTAGGATATAGACAACCATACTTCTTTCTTCCTGAGCCCAAAACAAAGTCATTATAGGGACACAGAAGGAGCCAGGAAGTCTAGGCCCAGTTGAAGTTTAAAGAAAAAATATTAGGGCAATTTAGCTTAAAACCTTATGAGCAAACATGCCTAGAGTTGAGGAATTATTGGTATAGGTTTAGATAAATACAAGTTTTAGAACGTTTTCTTCAGCCTATAGATAAGATTAATCAGTAGTATGTACTTAGGATAAATATTTTGTTTTCCCCTGATTATATGACCCTGGAATTCCTTGAAATTCTTTAATGTAACCTTCAAGAGCTGTAATGTGAATTGCTGTGTTTGCTGGAATATATAAAAAACCATGCTGAGAAAAGTAAAGTACAGAATTTAGCAACCTGACTCTCATGTCTGTTTGCTGATTTTCCACCACTGACTCTTCATCAGTACCATTGAGCCACCCTCTTCCCCTTTTGCTGAAGCCAAACTTCATCAGATTTCTTTGGAATCAACTTTTTCAATGTCCTTGGTTTTCTTAGATCTGGGAAGTTCATTTCCTTCCACAGATGTAGGAAGTTTTCAACTGTTCTATCTTGAGATTTCCAGTTCTTTCTATCTTCTGCTTCTTGGATTTTCATAACATGCATATTCGTCTGCTTGATGGTATCCTACACATTTCTTAAGCTTCTTTCACTTCTTCACATTTTTAAAATATTTTTTTCCTCCTCTGATGGGATTATTTCCAATGAATTACCTTTGAGTTTGATGATCCTTCTGCATGATATGTTCTGTTGTTGAACACCTCTAGTGAATGTTTTAGTTTTGTTATTGTGTTTTGCAGTTCTATGATCTTTTCGTACTTTTTAAAAACCAAAGCCTGGATGTTTTCTCTGATAAGCAGATGCTAATCCATAATGGGGAGGTGGGGGAGAATGAAGGATTGTGCAGAAGGGAGTAGGGAGAGGGGAAGAGGTGTAAAAATGAGAAGTATAGAAATAAGATGGACATTATTACCCTATATGCCTGTATGCTTACACTAACCAAAAAAAGAAAAAAAAATAGATGCTAGCCGGGTGCGGTGGCGCACGCCTGTAATCCCAGCACTTTGGGAGGCTGAGGCAGGAGGATCGTGAGTTCAAAGCCAGCCTCAGCAATGGCGAGGCACTCAGCAACTCAGTGAGACCCTGTCTCTAATAAAATACAAAATAGGGCTGGGGGTGTGGCCCAGTGGTCGAGTATCCCTGAGTTCAATCCCCAGTACCAAAAAAAAAAAAAAAAAAAAAAAAAAATAGATGCTTACATAGAACTCCAAAAAAAAAAAAAATGTATTTTATTTCTTTGTTGAAATTTTATCTTTGTTTCTTGCATTTTTCTCTTAACTTCAGTAAGTTTCTTTATAACAGTTACTTTGAATTCTCTGCCAGGTAAATCATATAACTGTTTCATTAGAGTTATTATTAGTTTACATATTATTAGTTATATGAAAATCTTCAGTTTCTGGAGATTTCCTCTTTTGGGAACAACTTTGCCTTATTCTTCATTTTTCCTTGACTCTTTGTGTTGATATCTGCATATTAGGCCCTGCTCCCAGTTCATAGGCTAGCCTCATATAGAAGAAGACCCTCACTTATTAACCTGGCCAGAGATTCTGGGGACCTTTACTAGCCCTTTTCTTTCCCATAGAGAAGCAGGAAGCTATAGTTTTTGAGCACTTACTCTGGCTGAGCTAGAGCAGGAACTGTGGCACCTAACAGTCCAACCCATTGTCTTTGCTGTCCCCTAGGTGGCATCAGAGGTGTCAGAACTCCTGCGCTGGTAAATAGGATGTTAGTCCATTGAACAGCCTCAAGAGAAATTGCAGAACTAATTGTACAGGTCAACTCTCACTCCCCAGGAAGGCTAAGCCAAGAGATGGAATCCTCCTCACCCCTTACCCCTCCATACATATCTGCTCTGTGCTGAGCAATAGGGAAGACCTATGGCATCTTCTAATTCAAGTTGCTGTCTGTCCTTCCTCAGGTGGCTTGACTGTGTCAGAGCTGTTAGAGTTCTAAGACTGGTAAAGCAGATGCTAGTTCTTTGGGAAGTCTTGGAGAAGTTGGGGTATTAGATGCATGGATGAAATCATTACCTTCCTAGGAGGTAACTGAGAATTGGGATTTTCTTTTCATCTACTCACTCTGCTGAGCAAAGGGAGAATCTATGGAGTCAAGAGTTCAAGCTGTCATCTTCATTCCCCCTCAGATGGATAAACTGTGCAAGACCCTTTAGAGATACACGAGAGGCAAGATGCATAGAAACCAATTCTCTGGGGATTCCCTTGGGAAAAGTTGGAGTGCAAGATGCATGAACCATGAACCAACCCTTTTTCTCCCCCAGGAGATGCTAGGACCAATAGGGTCTCTTCCTGATCATATGATGCTATTCCTGGGGTACAGGTTCTGATGGAATCAGAGACTTGGATCCAATCAGAATCAGATCCTGAATCACCCTTCTGATTTTGATGAGTCTGGCTTTAGAGTCATAAACAATGCAGGAGTCTTTCAATTAGTTTCTAGATGGTTTCTAAAGTGAATATGTCCATGAACTGTTGAGGAATAGGGGTGTGTCAGAGGAGAGATGAAGAGCTTCCTATTCCAACACCTTGCTAACATAAATCCAAAATTACTATATTCTTTAAGAGAGTACCATGGCCAAGCCCCAGAGCTAACCAGTGAACCGCAGAGTAATACCAATGCATTCAACATATAATCCTTTAAGAATTAAGGAGGCCACAGATGTTACCTCTAACCTAGTTTTATCTATTTAAAAAACACACACACATAAGATTTAATCAATCATCTTTGAGAAATGTCGCCGCCTGAAGCGATGGCCGCTTGGAGCAGCAAAGCCGCAGAAATAAGTTCAGAGGCAGACTGGAAACAAACAGGATCTTTATTCTGTCAGTTTCTCTCTCTGGCTCTAACAACTCTAACACGTACCACACACCAGCAAACAACCAACAACCAAAATGGCCCCAACCCGCTCCGCGATCTCCAAGTCTCTCGAGATCCTGGGCCAAGTCTCGTGAGACTATGGAAGGCGGCAATGTCCAAAACTCCATGGCCCGAAGTCAACCGCAATCAATAGCCATCTCCCCAAACAGGGCTCCTGCAAGACTGGATCTCCAACAATAGTATTCATTAAGTTCCCAGTACTTAGGCAAGGTGATACTTGCTAAATGCCACCTCTGGGTGATAGAAAATAGGTTAGCAAGCTGGTCATACAAAGGCATTGAGAACAAATTTTGAAAGGATATCCAGCAGTAAAGTGTTGGATAAAATGACTAATATTCTAAAGAAATTTAACACAATTGTCTTGGGCAGGCCTTTCAAGGCAAAGTTGCCTTGAATAGGGGAAGATTCTACATCTGTATCTGCATCTTCAAACTAAGAGGAAGACTACAGAATCTCCATGTGCTTTGCAAGAAACATCAGGTCATGTTTCAGTCTTTTCAGCAGTCTTAGCACATAGCAGATGTATCAAATTAGATTACTGTGAAAATGAAAGACACATATTTACATATATGATGTGAAGTCTTTTGATGATACAGTGAAAACAATCGTCAGTGTCAGGTACAAACTCGCCAAATCTCAGGAAAGATATGGCTCTATTAGCAGATGCTAGGAAGAACAACTGTATGAGTTCTATATGGCTCCTTGGAGAGCAAAGACAGAGCTGATTAGCCCAACACTGCTGCCATGATTTTCTAGCATCTCTTCCTACCCCATCAATTCTTCATCTTCCTTACCCATCTACTAGATAAAGAATCAATGTAAAGTTCACAAGATCATTTTTACTCATCACTGAAAATAAAACAAGATTGGTAAGCACTGAATATGTCAAGGGCCCTCAATTTCCCAATGACTTCCATTGTTAATGAAACTCCCTTTTGTTGCTAAATTTGTAAAGATGTTCTAATAACATTTTAGCAAAATGATTGCTCTGGGGACAGTTTAAGATCTCTTTGTATAAACTAAAGTCATTAGGAACAAATGAAAAAGCTCATTTGTTTGTAAAGCATGAGCTAAGAAACCCACAGAACCCATAGTTATGAACGGTACAAATGAGTCCTGTGAGACACTAGATATCAGGATTACAGGGAGAGAGGGCCCCTCCTAGTGAACATGAAAATTGTTTAGGAAGATGTGAATATCCCCACGGTCATTTCTTTTTAACTGCTGCCTCAGAAATGGATTTTCATCATCTGAGAAGGAAATCTGCTTGTTTTTCTCCAGGTGAGGTATACATACATAAGCAGTGAACTGGTCTTTCCTAACTACCTTCATATAAGATGAATGGGGTAATGCTTAGCCAAAATGAAATGCCTTTATCTTTCTTATGGTAGTAACACTGTGAAAATTATTACCTAATTAGTGTAACTTGTACTATGGGTTTTATCCCATTCTCATTTTAAATAGGATTATGACAGAGTTCATTTGCATGATAAAAGTTTTGAAAGCATAGTAGTTGAGTATATCATTTTCAAATCATTTATTTTCATATTTCAGTGGTATGTTTAACTTTTAAAAAATTCTTGCTAAAAGCAAGTGCCTGAAAACCAAATGCTTTGGAGGTAGGTGCTAAAAAAATTAAGTAGGTAGAAAAAATAAATAAATGGAAAATTTTTCTTTTAAGAAATTTTTTTTCATACTGAGTTAAAAAATAATGAAGGTTGTCTTAGTTACTGCTATAATGAATGCCACAGACTCAATGAACAGAAATTTATTGTTTACAGTTCTGAAGGCTAAAATTCTGAAACCAGCATATCAGTAAGGTCAGGTTTTGGAAAGGGTTCTCTTCAGGTATATAGAACACTGACTTCTCGTTTATAACATCACAAGGCAGAAAGAGGACTGGGAGCTCTGTGAGGTCACTTTTAAAAATAAGGGTATTAATACCATTTGTGAGGGCTCCACCCTCATGACCTAACCTAGTCCCAAAGACCACACTTCCTAATATTATCTCTTTAGCAATTAGAATGTCAACATATGAATTTTGGGAGAACGCAAACATACAATCCATAACATTGGGGGAACAAGATTAAACTATAGTACGTTAACACTTTAATGGACTGATTAAATTAAGACAAATAAATAAGAGAATTTCCAAAGATTTTCCTATGAGAATTTTCATTGCTACATTACTTTTTTTTTTTTTTTGCTATATTATTTTTTAAAGTAAAAAAAAAAAAAAATCTGGATTCATCCAAGATATCAACAATAAGGGACTGAATGAAGTTATGATACAAATAGAAACTGAGACTAATGTCATAGTTTAATGTCTAATAATACATTAAAGTACATTTTATAGATAGGCTGTAATAAATGTGTAAATTTGTAAAATGTATAACACCATTGTGTTAAGTTTAAAAACTAACATACTGTGTATGTGTGTAGAAGAAAAAGACTGAAAGGATAAACAAAAGAACATTAAAAACATTTTCCTCAAGGTCTGGGCATTATAGGCAACTAGTCTTTTTGTTAACTCATATATTTCAAGTTTAATAAATGAACACAACTTTTCCTAATACTTTGGAAATTAGCAAACCTATAATTACATTTGTAAAGATAAGATTCTGCTACTATTAAAATAAAATACATCCAATATACAAATGTGATTGAATAAAATATAAAAATGATTCTGATAAATTTAAAATCTTTCAGAGAAAATTATACTTGCCAAAGGAAAAAAAAAAACATTATTTTAAAATATAAATCTTGATACTTAATCAAAATATGAGTCTATTTCTAAGCAGGTTCTCAGCAGAACTAATTTGGCCAGTATCCGCCTCTAGGTTCAGGCAAGTCAAGGTCACTGCTCTGGGCTGTATTTTTCATCTTAATTGGACGGGGCTAAAGTACATGAGTTCTGAAGTCCCTTCCTGCTCTGTTAGTACAAGATTCTTTTCATTAGTGATTGTATTAACACTGAAATGTGGATTTAATTATTTTCAAAGACAATGAAAAATACTGCTGAAACCATGAGCTGCTTTAAGAGTACCTCTTTCTTTCAGTGGCACTACACATGCCATTGATGTAGAATGCGGCCTAACATTTAATTAATTTTAATTAATTTACAATTCACTCATTCATTTGAAAGATCATTTGGGTACTCTAATTGAAAATTAAAAGCTTCGGTTGAGGTTACATTGCCAATACCCCTAATCTTGTTCTTCCTTAAAAATACTTGTATTCTTCCCTCTCCCAGGGCAGACTCTGTGACTTTAAAGTATCAAACCAAAAAATAACCTGAATTTACAAAATTGACCTTGTTCATAAGTGTTCCCTACACCCATCCCTTTCTATTTCCATTCTTCAGCTCGGGTCTGCTGCTCAGTAAGCAATCTTGAATAAAACTGAGGCTGTTTAGAAGGAATGTGTGACTCTGCACTGATGTGTCAATTTACTCATCTAGAAAATAGGGATGATCACTCCATATAGGGTTGTTACAATGATTTCAATGAGATAATCTTTGTCCAGTGCTTGGCACAATGTCTGGTGCATATTAATGGCTCAACATGGGCTTTATAGATATGGTGTGCACATTCCAGTGCTCAGGACATAGAAATTGTCTCTTCATGAAGTAACAACCCTCCACCTTCTTATTACTTCTTATTACCAGGATGGAATAGCAACTAACACCCACATATTTCCAAAATGAAATATTTTAAAATGCAGCAATAAAATTTTTAAGCAATCTCACCAAGAATAAATGATCAATTATTTAAAAATGTTACTGACAATGCATCTCAAGTCTAAGGCCCTAAAATAAATATATTTTGTAATCCCACCCACCTTTCCTAGTGTATTTGTCAATCAAATGTGATGTCATGGAATTCACAGAACAACTTTGGCAGCCACAAGAAATATTGTTTCTAGGTTCCTCTACTATGCTCCCAGCAAAGAGGGAACACAATCCCATCCAAAATGTCCAGCCACGGACTGGTGGTAAGGTCACTAGTCCTCAATGTGGTTGAGATACTTTTAATGCCACAGCTAGGAAAGCTCTGTTTCTGGAGAATCCCCTCACTTGTGCCTAGCCTTTGTTCATTTCCAGTGAATCTTAGGTATCTACAATAATAAGGAATACTAAAACAGCAGGACAAAGGAAAGGCAGTTGCAAAAAAGTCTGGATGACCCTTTGCACCTCAAAGAACTGTGCTGGAGAAATCTGGTGGTGAAGAGAACAAATACATTTAAAAGTATCAGAATGCATTCTGAAAAATGTCCAATCCTTCTTGAAATTTTAATTTTGCATGTTTCAAAGTGGCCTCGGTGCCTCTTTCTCCATGAAAAGAAAAAGAACTGCTGGTGGTGGTGTGGTTTTAGCTCCTAACATCCTGAATATATCAAAAGATGGTGACTGTACTCCTTTTACATGGCTTTTAAAATTAAAGTGAATTTACTTTGAAAGGGAAATCTGTGTTAAATTGAAATAATACATATGGAATTATTTCTGAAATGTTCAAGTCTGCTGCTCTAGTAGCCATACAACTATATGGTCAGGGAGAGGGACAATGAGGGATAAGATCTGGGATATAAGACCACTTTATGAAATATAATGGCTAAAGCACACAAATATAACAAACGAACAGACCCAGACAACATTAAAAAGAAGAGGATAAAAAGGATACACAAAGAAAAAGACAGAAAGGCAAAAAGAACACAAGTAAGAAATGTACAGAGGTAAAAACACACAGTGAGTGACAAGGACAAGAACGATAACTACAAAAAAGTAAAGGGAGGAAAAGTAAATAATTGGAGGAGAATGTATGACTTGTCTAACATTTTTCTTTAGTCTGGATTTTTAAATTTATCCTACTGAAAAGCCTAGAACAATGATATTTAACATTTCACAACTTAGAGCCCCTATAACTTTCTTGCAATATGTCTAAAATCCATTATACCCATAAAAGCTCAAAATGCTTTTTAAAAAAAAATCTGAAAAATCAAGATCTACATGATGACTCACTTTTAACAGTGAGCAGCAGGCTGATAATATAAATAGCTATAAGAGCACAACGTAATTTCAAACTTAAGAGGTACACAGTTGTAGTAGAAGTTGTGAAATGGCTGATAAATTATCCTATTTATAGATGCCTGTGTTAAAAATTAGATGAACTGTTTCCTGACAATCACCTGCCTGTCATCCATGGCTTTTGAACTCTGTCCTGAGTATGTAAGCTGCTTCTTCACTCAGCTCTGGTCAGGGCACTGTAAATCTAAATAGCTGCTATAATATGAAGTCTACATATATCACTAAAAGTAATGATGTTGCCTGGATCACAATAATTAGGAATTGGTACTTAACTGCTAAGATGAAAAGTAAGTGATGGAAATGACACATCAGTTGCAATGCAATAGTAGATTCATAAGCACTGTTATTTACATCGTGACCCAGGCCTAAGTGTCAATGAAAATTCTACTGGATTATATAGGGCTCCACCTCAACAAATAATATGTGTTGCCTGGGAGTAATTTATAGCAATAATCATCATATTTTGTAATCCTCATACAAAGGTTGAAAAATTACACAGATTTATTGTATCCATCAAAGTACCACTTCCATAAATGTGAAGGATGGGTGCAAATACAGCTCACCTTCCTGACTAATGCATTGTCAAGGTCATTTAGGTTAACAAGGCTGATTCTACAGCCTACAAAGAATTGACTATCACAATTTAATATTTTTTTTTAATAACCACTAAACTGTTGTGAGAATGGTATGAGTCATGTATTCTTCTTCCTTGAAAGGTCCCTGGCCAAAAATACATTTTATTTTGGCCAAAGCAAATTTTGTTATTTGTGTGTGCATGTGTGTGCAATTTCCAAAATATAATTCTTAGTTTTTTTGTAGCTTTAATTGATAGATTCACTACATAAAAGAATGCTGTATTTTTACAAAATAGAGAAATATTTTTATGCATATCCAATCTGAGGTGTTCTATGTCCCCACTGAAATATACTTTGACCTTCCTGTTATCTTTTCATGTGAAAAAGCAGTAAAATGCATGATAAATCTCATATACCTGCCTTTGAGGAATAAGGATTGATATGATTAAATTTGATAAATAGCTGGGAAAATCTGGTTCCTTTATGTGAAGTGAAACAAAATTACTGAAAACAAAATAACTTGCACTCTGGAGAAAAGGAGAATAGCATGAATAGTTGAAAAAAAAACTACACATTAGGCAAAAAGGCACATTTTGAATTGGGAGATGACCAAACTGTGGAAAATACACTAGTTCATTATTTTATGAAATAACTGCAGTGTGTGAAATGTATGTATGCAACTGGCAGGTACTGGCTATTGCCTGGCCCATCTCAAAAACAATGAGAAAACAGTGCCCACTCTGTATTTCAGGATAAAGTAGGCAAGATTTATTTATATATGAAAATTAAATATATATCACTTCCACAGTTTTCTATTTGATTTTTTTTAAATTATAACAGGGTCTTCAAGGATTAGAAGGAAGGAAAAGTGAAGGGAGTTGGGGAAACTTAGTCCTTAAAAGGGATCCTGAAAATGAATAAGGTTTCCTTGTTGTAAACTTTAGGGAAATGTCTATACTTGTTCTATTGTCATACCAGGGACAATTCCTCTGTGTGTGAGTGTGAGTGTGTGTGTGTGTGTGTGTGTGTGTGTGTTTCTGTATTTCCTACATAATTAAAAAGATGATGCAATGATAGTTGAGGATTATATATCTGCATTTTATGAGCAACAAGAAGGAAATGCCTTCTTGGTATTTTTTAGCCCTCTTTCTGTTATTAAAATCTTAAGATGTTAGAGTAGGATGAAGTTAAAGATAAAAGTTTAATTTGCAATATCTCCTTGAGATTCCACCAAAAACAAATAAACAAAACAAAACAAAACAAACCTTCAAAATACTGTTTTGAATATAAGGCAGCAACTGAGGTGTGGTGTTAGTTTCCTGAGGCTGCCATAATAACTTACCATAAATTTGGTACCTTGAAATAGAAATTTACCCTCTCAAAGTCCTGATGGAAGAAATCTTAAATCAAGCTGGTTGCTTCCATTTGGGAAATCTGAGGGAGAATCAGAACATGCCTCTCTCCTAGTCTGGCAGCTCCAACAATCTGAGGTTCCTTGATTGCAGAGGTATCAATATGATCTCTTCACACCACTTACATCCTGATCACCCTGTGCCATCTTTTCTATCTCTTATAAAGATACTCATTGTTGGATTAAGAACTTTTCCTGATGATTCATTCTGAGATCTTCAACTTATATCTGCAAAAACCTTATTCCTAATAAAGTCCCATTCACAAGTAAGAGAATTTGGAGGTATCTATCTGTCGGAGACCTCTATTCAACTCATGACAGTACAGGCATATGTTTTTAATTTTTCTCCTATTTCTAGGAAACTACAAGCCAGCAAAGTGCTAAATTTCTGTTTTAGTCAGCTTTTGTGTCACTGTGACCAAAATACCTGACAAGTACAAAATAGAGGAGGAAAAAAATTATTTTGACTCTGTTTCAGAGTTTTCAGTCCATAGACAACTGACTGACTCATTACTCTGGGCCCAAGGTAAGGCAGCACAGCATAGGGGAAGAGCCCAGTGCAGGAAAACTGAGCAGTTACTGGCAGCTCAGGAAGCAGAGGCAAGGAGGTGGAAGGGGCCATAGGAAAGATGTGCCCTTCCAGGGGATGCCCCCATTGACTCACCTACTTTAGCCACTTGCCTACAGTCACCACTTAGTATTTCATTCAAACTGGGAAGGACTGATCAGGTTGTATCTCTCACAATTTAATCATTTCACCTCTGGCTATTTAATTTGAGGGGGACACCTCATATCCAAATCATGACACTATCCTTTCAGATATTTTAAGATATACATAAAACAACATTTGATACTTATAGATCATGTGTCATAATCATCATGATGTTAAATAAATGCTATCATGTTATCATTAGAAATAAGACTAACATGAATCATTTTCATTTGGTTTGAGATAGACTTAATAAAAAGTATAGACTCAGTTCTAGGCCTTGATCACAAGGAAAGAAATGAAACAAAAAGGAAGGGTTGGTGTTGGTGGAAGGCTCTCCTTAGTGTTAATAGCAAAGCTTATATCACTTTGGGAAAAGGTGGAAGAAATATTTTTTATAGAGGTTGATAATCATTGTAATGAACCTTACACTCAGTATATTTGAATCTGCCAGTATAATCTGCTCACTGTAAGAATGTTTTAGAAGCTACAGATATTTTTGATGGCTATTCAGCCTTGGCTTAGTAAATAATAATGATTATCATTGTGAGTTTAATCAGAAATGCCCCCTGAATTCCTCATGTAAATCTATATTTGCTTCACACTTGTTCTGTGATAATAAGGCTGTTTAAATAATGCTATCTTATAACTAATCAATAGGCACATATTTTGACAGATGACACAAAAGTTCAATAGTAATGCTTGAAACTGGTATAAGGCAAACAGTAATAGCATCATAAGAAAATTATTATTGGCAGAAAAGGGAGGAAACCAATAATACTATAAAGAAAAAAACTTTGGTGATGTCACCTTTGAAAAACACTTCCACAAAAATTAAAATACCTTGAAAAAATATTATTGACTGTTTGCCTCTATGCATGGTTAGTAATATGATTAAAAAAAAAAAAAGTAAAATGTCAGGCAAAAGCCCAAAGTGTTGGGAAATGGAAAACAAGTGTATGATTATTTCTGCATTTTAAGCTAGAATATAAAATTACTAATGCACTTAGATTAAAAACTAAATGTTACTACAAGAAAATGAATGGAAATATGCACTTACTGTGGTTACATTAGCTCTAGCGGCAATTAAAGTCCCTGCTATCCTAAGAACTAATTAAAAAATATAATGAGATGAGTTAGTCTATCAATTAGGTCATTAAGTCAAATATTCATCCCATGATGAACTGAACTAAGTTAGCATGTACAAAATTCTCCAAACAGCAAGGGAAGGTGGTACTTTTGGTATGATTTCTGAGAAGCTTAGGGAAAAAAAGGACTTTAAAAAGTCCTTGTCTACATATAGCTACTATTTAAATAATTTAAATATATTGAGACCTATACTTATTCAAGGGTAAGTTAGGTAGTGATTACTGGCTATGAAGAGGATTTTCAGCTTGACAAAGGAATTCACAATAGCACAACTACTACATTCCATATTTTTTATCTACCTACATAGCTTTTACAAAATGCATGCTTGGTAATGTACTCTATGCTTTGACTAGAGATCTCTTAAAGTTGTGATGAAGGTGCATAATCAATTAATTGAGATTTTTGCTCCTCTCAGCAAATAAAATGAAAACAAACAGATGAACTGAAAAAAAGATTATCTTAGAAAACTTTTAGAGGATGCTCTTGTGTCAGTACAAATTCTGCCCAATCAACTAAAACTTTTTAAACTCCCAAGAATCTAATCTTGAGAAAGGATGTTGAGCAAGAAGACCATTTTTATACACTATAGCTTGCATTTAACACCTACTTTCCTTCTTAGCTTCAGGAATCTGTACCTTTAAGGTAGACCTCAGATCAATTGCAGCTCAAGTTTTCCCTTGCTGGTACACCTTCCATTTGACTCTCATCACAGTTAAAATCATACATTATTTGTATGAATTTTATTAGCACTGGCCAACCCATTATATGGACTATAAGGCCAGAACCATGTTCTTTGTTCACCATTGGATCCCTGGTATCTTTTAGCACAATACCTGGGACATGGCAGAGGCTTAGAATATATTTGATATCTAAATCAAGTATGTATTAAGAGTTCTAATTAATACAAGTTAAAATAAGTAGACATAGAACTGTGGAAAAATATGAAAAAATGTTTTATTTCAGAAATATAATTGAAAGTTAAAAATCAAGTTGACTATTATCCAGATATCCCATTATTCAAATACAGACCAGCAAAGCTGGCCCAGCAACACTGCAGCTGTCATGATAAGAGAAGCAGTATGCTAAAGGTTTTGCTTCTTAGCCTTAAAGACTACAGAGGGATAAACTGATAATAAGGTGTCAATAATGGTAATGATTTGGATGATAACAGTAAATGCCAGGGGTTCTGAAGACATGTTTTTCTTTAAGATACTCATGGCCAAGTTCTAAGTCTCTCTTTGGTTATGGAGGTGATAATTCACAAGGAGATGATCAGCTACAACTCTCTAGAAGTAATAAAATTCCTCAGCAAAAAGGTGAGGGAAAGAAGGAAATTGTTTCTGTGCCTTACCCCTCCACCAGCATATTATTCAAATAGAAATAAAAGTGCTGCAACCTTTGCTCCAGGGAAAGCTGAAAGTTCTTTCTAAATCTGCATTACAAATATTCAAGTAGGTTTTACACTATATTTTTCCTTTCACCTCAATGGGCCTGTTATGAAGAGTGTTTAGAGTAGCATTTGCACACAGGGTGAAATGAAGAGTATGTGAAGCTCTCCATATTAGAAGTGTCCCGTACTAGGCAGTGTCCCATAAATCCAGACTAGCAAAACAGAATTGTGTAGGATACTGTACTAATTCAGATGCAAGAAAAAATATGATAACAAAAATATAGCTCAATTTAAGCCACCCAACATAATCCACTGAGAATATAACCAATTTTTTACAGTATCCTTTCTAAACCCTTAGAAATTAAAACTTAAATAATTTTGATATTTTGATAGAAATAAAAATTTTATGCCAGAATCTAGTAGGAAGTAAAGAGACACATAACTTTGAAAAGCATTAGTAGCTGACTAGTAAAACAGTATTCTAAGTAAAATATTTAACCAGATGTAAGAAAAATAATGAAACTTACTTCAAAATTAACTTCCTACATTATAATACAAAATAAAGTATAAGTAGTTGTATATTTGAAAGGGAGATGAGTAAAAATAAAATTAAGAATCATATAAGGTTCATGGGGATATATATAACAATAAATTCCAGATGTAAAATCTTTAAATATATACCATTTTAAAATATCTGTATCTTTGGTTATACCTATATCTTTAAACAAACAGAAAGCCCCATGGATTTTTAGTAAAAATGATTATAATAAATGAAAATAAAGACTTATAAAGGTTAATAGAAAAATAATTTAGATCACCCTATGAAATCTAAGTAACAAGAGCCACAATTAATATCTGCGCTATATCCAGTTATTAGGTGTTCTTATTTCTCAATTCTTGGTCTCAATTCTATTTCCTTACATATATCCCCTGCATGATAATCTCTTTTGCTTCTTATTCTTTCATTTTTCTATCACATAGGAGTGCAGTGGTCCTTAAAGTGAGGGGATTCTTCCCTTCCTGTGGGAATAAGGGAAGAATTTCCAAGGTTTACCCTACACTATGGGGAATGTTATAGGAATCAAATTCTGAAGTTCTGAACTTTCTGAAGCACACATTCTTTTTCATAAAAACCCTTCTAATTTTTCTCATCTTTCAGGAGAAAAGCATACTTCTCTTACAACTTTCACCTTTCAAGGCTTCCTTGTAATGTGCTGGCAAAGAGAAAATTCTAAACATTGGTGTTGATGTTTAGGAAATGAGCTTTTGAATTTTTAAATTAATTGCTTTCATAAAATTTGAAGAAAGGCCTAATGAAGTTGTCAGATGATAATTAAAAATTTGGGGTAATTGATTACTATGTTGTATCTGGCACAAAACTTAGAAAGATTGTGAAGAAATATGTCACATTGCTATAATAAAACCATCTACTTATTTTATGTATATTACCATCTACTTATTTTATGTATATTATTTCTCAGCACTTCAACATAAAATGAATAAAACTGATGGTGAAACTTTTCACATTCTAGCAATGAATAATACTTATCTGCAAATATATAAACTAATTGTAAAAGGGATACTTTGTTACTTTTATATTTAAAATTTTTAAATTTTGTTTGGAAAATAATTTATCAAGTTAACAATTTTAATAACTCAATTAAAAACAATTTAACACGTTTGTGATAGAAATGATTTTCTTATATGTATTTTTTTGCAGAGCAATATCATATAGTAATCAATAGAATATTTACAAGTAACACTATATTAAAACACAAGTTTGGAAAAGGAAAAATGATACAAAATCCATAGAACTTAATCGTATTTTTTAAATGGCTGATGATAATTTTAAAAAAAGAGTTGTGTAGTTTAGATTCCAATAGATACATTTATAGGGCTTGAAATGATTTTACTTTATAATGTCCTTATTAGAATAAGATATACTCCATGTTTGTATAAATATGTCAAAATAGACTTTACTTTCATGTGTAACTAAAATGAACAAATTATAAAAAGCAAAAATAAAGTGTATTAAATATACTAGAAGTTAAATCTTTAAAATTATTTAAATACATGATGGAACTTAAACAATATTTTAGGGGCTATATGTGCATAAAGTTTGAGCCCTATCAAATAATTCTACCAAATTGCCTTTTATGCCTTCCTTTTTCTTACTCAAAAATACAATCATTAACTCCTGTCATCCTTCCTTCCTAAAATATGTTCAATTATCTCTACTTTTTTCATTTCTACTATCAGCTCCCAGGATTAGATGTTTTTCCTAATATCTTCACATTGATCAAATTTCCATGAGTGAATCTTTGAGAATACCACAGATGTCTATTTGGTTGCACTTGTTCTGACGTTCATTTCTAGCTTTGTGTGACTATTTTAAATATTCACAAAGGCAGGAACCATGCATTTTTTACCACTTGCCAAGTAACAGTGGACAGCATTAGTTCAGTGAATGAATGCTGCATTCCAAGTGTCTGAGTGCCTAACACACAGTATTTGTTCAATATAAATTTATCAAATGCATGAACAAATGAATATATGCCCTTTGACTAAATAGTAAAAAAAAAAAAAAAAAAAAAAAAAGAAAACACAACTGGACCTATTTTAGGAAAATTGTATAACTTATTCACACATAGTTGCTTATAAAAATTTGGACTGTTAGAGCTGAAATAAACACTGGAGATTTGGGGGTGCAATCTCATTTAGAAACATGGTTGAGACTCTGAGAAGTTAATTGACTTTGTCAAAAGCCACATCTGTTCAATGATGAAAGTAGGATCAAAACCTAATTCCTTACCCCGGATTACTAGTTGTTTAGGTATCCCTGTGCTTTTCATTACTCCGTACAAATTCTTGCTGGGTTCACTCCTTCTCAAAACACCTATGCTAGTCAGTAACCTCTGAAACTGCATTTCTGGCTGGTGTTAAGAACTTTAGCTTCTGATCCTTTAGTGTGGGACAACATAAAACAACAATAAAAAAAAAAAAAAAAAAAACAGTAGTGTAAAGCCCTAAGGGAACAGGACCATGGGAACCTTGGAAACAAGGATATCTTGTTAGCATCTATGTTTTAGAGAAAGAAAACATGAGGTTTCTGAATTTGATACATGGAGGGCATAGAGGAAAGAAAACTTGTCCTTTATATATTACATGAGAAAGCAAACATTGATGGAGA
The DNA here is from genome assembly GCA_025594165.1 of Tamias sibiricus. NCBI lineage: Eukaryota > Metazoa > Chordata > Mammalia > Rodentia > Sciuridae > Tamias > Tamias sibiricus. The sequence goes on along the minus strand of CM046661.1, from coordinate 130,214,727 downwards.
AAGATCAGATGCAAAGGAAATTAGCTTATCTGGATCTCTTTTCAGTATGAGATGAGTTATAGCTGATGAAGAGATATTTGCCATCAATAGCAACTGATTAAGAAAAGTATGAAAAAAAGTAATATTTTCTTATAGGCCAAGACAGGCAGTATTTCTTAAAGTAGAGGGGAGGGGGAAATGTGTTCCTTTTCTTAACTGAGAATCTCTATGATAACATTTCATTTTGTATTTCACATCCTTATAAACCCCCAAAATTAGAGCATACAGGAATAACATGGAAGGCATTCAATAAATGTGACTGTCTATACTTAACTATTTAAAATGCACTCCACCCATTACAAAGAAGTAGTTAAAACAGAGGGTGTTGCGAGCCAGCCATGGGGCTGTGTGTGTGAGCTACGAGCAATTTAGCACATGAGGGGACTGGACTGAGGTTGCTGCTCTGACTGGGCTGTGTCTTTTTTACTCTCTCTGCCTTTGATCCCACACAGCCCCTGAGATGTGTATGGCTTTCCCAGATGTCAGTCAATCTGCCGACCACAAGACATCACCAAGGAAACCCCTAAAACCTAATCCCTTGCCTTATTTGGGTTGAACTTTCTCAAATGTCTTCCCCTCAATAAATACAATGGTCTCAGGTGTGCTCTCTCTCTTTTGTCTGCCTCCCTTGTGGGAGCTGAGGCAGAGGAGCTGTCAATGAACCCCAAGAAAAAGGTGCTTTCTGTTTCTGTGTGATTTGTTCGTGCCAACCCAATTCAGCTAGAGTGACCCTGACTGATTTAGTCACATATTGCGGCAAAAGGGCAACTCTATAAAAATCACTGCTTCATGATTACCTACGAGGAGGGTTAGGTATTACACAGCATTCTTACACTAAACTCTCATAACCAGAGTGGTTGATAATTTTATTGCTGTTTTTCAGATGAAGAAGCTAAGGGACTTCCCCAAGGTTGTGTAGTAGAATAACTTCAATTTGATCTCAAGTGTCTCATGCTGTGAAGATAGTAACCTTTGCCATGTCAGTAGTTCCCAAAGTGTGGTCCTCAGACTAGTAACATCACCATCATCACTTGGGAACTTGTTAAAAATCCAAATTCTTGGGCCTAAATCCATACTAAGAAACTTAACAGGTTTCCCTGATGATTCTGATGTATGGTCAAGTATAAGAACCACTGGCTTATACCATGTAGCCCCAAGTGCATAGAAATGTTCTTATGCTCATGGCAGAGAGTACTTAAAGTATCTTAGGTGGTTTTATTTTTCTACCATTTTTGAAAAAGAATGTATATATATATATAACTGATACATGGCAATTTGGTATACCAAGGAACCATAACACTAGGAATGGGGGTAGGTTGGCTGCATATGGAAGCCCAGCTCTACCACCTATGATTATATAATCTTGTCCAGGTGCATAACCTCTATCAGTTTTTGATTTGTCTTTGTTAAATATGAAAACAAAAATGGTGAGATTATACACTAAAAGCACTTAGTGCCTGAAGTGTAATAAACATTCAATAAAGTAAATAAATACAGCTTTGATTATGACAATAATATTAGTAACATTATGATTAATTGCCTGAGTGGTGAGGCTTATGAATTATGTATGCTGCAAAGCTCCACAGAGGCTCTGCTACCTATAATTTTTATTGTAGAATGGTCTTATTTTTTTTTCAGTTTCATAATGAACTTCAAATTGATTTCAATTCAGTGAACATTTACTGTGTAGAAGGTACTGTGCTATTTCAGGATATTTTTAAAGTAGAATCAAGACATTACTCTTCAATTTATAGTTAGAGTAAGGATATAACTGTCTACTGAATAAATCTTTGAATTAAATATGCTAAATCTTTACCCTTATTTGTCTTAAAGTTTTTGTTGCATCCTTCAACAGTATTTGAAAAATAATGAATTATTGTGCATGCACACATTTAACTTCAGTTTAAATTTTTTACTTAGAGAACATTCCATAATGCTATATTATCTTTGCATAGCCAACTGTACAACCTCAATAATGCTTGAATGAAGAGATTTTTCAAATTGTAATTTATCTTCAGTAGTAATATATTTCCTATATTTTATTGAATGAAACCTAGGCCTATTATGTCCTGTTTATTTGCATTAACAAATAAAAGAGGCCACTTTCTATCCCCTTTATTATGCTTTTAAAATACACAAAAAGATAATCATATTTTCTTTTTCTTTTTTTTTAAAGAAGAAAACTTCCAGGTCTCATAAGCTCCTTTCCTAGCTCATGTTTTCAAGAGGATTTCCCCCCACTGCTCCCCATTGGTATTGTTCTCCACAAATACTTAGCATTTTGTCTCCTTTCTGAATTGTGGCATTCTGCTGAACTTGGTCTGCAAATCATAGCGTAACAAGACCTGAATGAAGCTCAATCTGTTTTTATGCATGACATCACCATTACTATTCAACACATGAAAGCAGCTGAATGTTTAAACAGGGATCAGGATGTTGACTCATTCAATTTGTCATCCACTATAACTATAATTTTTCTCTCTACTGTTACCATCTCTAGGCCTTTATTGCACATGTTAGTTCCATTTTCCCTCCTTTCTCCTCCTTTCACGTGGTTCCATTTTCCAGATTCTAACATCTGATTTTAAACCTCTCTCCAATGTATAAAGATTATGCTGCACAGTTGTACAGCACTCCAAAGATCTGTAACCCCCACAACTTCCATGATTTACTTTTCTTTAGATTTACTAGCAAAAATATACATTTCCCCAATTATTTTATAAGTTTACTACTACATACCTCTAGTGCTGTTTTTTTTTTTTTTTAAGATGATTTTTTCAAGTCACTCTTTTTAAGGTTCCAGTTAGATAAACAAAATAAAAATAAAAATAAAAAGGTAGACTGGCCTATTGCTATAGGCACATTTAAAGAGAAATTTTGTTATTTTATTTTTTGACTTAAGAAAGTTTAACTCAGTACCAAGGATCTATAGGATTGCATAACTGTTTTATTGTTAAGCATTAAACTGTTGTCCACAACATACAGATTAAACCTCTAATCTTCACACATAGGTAGCTTGGTGGGTATCATATGCCCTTGCTGCTGGAGGTCACTTGTGAGGCTGGAGCAAGTTATAGGTTTGGTTAAGCAAATCTTAGTAAACATAGTTACTTTCACTCAGCATGCATACTTGTCTAGTTACAAAAGAATGCAAAGCAAATAATACAAACATAGGAAGGAACTGACAAAAGAATCTTGAAGTGTTTGAACCAACCTGATTTATTTTGCCATAAAAAAAAAATAATGGAGCTATCAAAAAAAAATGAACTAATACCTTATATATGAACTTTCATTCATAAGGAAATTACGGAAGCAATGGATTGTTCAAGTTAACAAGTAAAAGAAAAAATGACTATACTTATTAATTGAGCAACCTATGTGCTTTCTGGTTGGAATCCCCATCAACCTACCTGACATATTCGTACAAACCCATTCCTGCCTGCAACCCAGTGTTCTCCATCTAACAAAGCCCTACTCATCACTCTGAGGGCGAGAGTCCCCCAAGACAGTAATTCCTCCCTTTGTTGTATTTACACTCTATCTTGTGCTTAGTTCTTGCTTCATATAAAACTGTTTAGAGAACTGAGTCCTCTACCAATTTTGAGCACCTCTTCTCTTTAATTTATTATTAATACCTGATAGTGACAATTTCTCATTAATTTTTTTAAATAAATGAATCATTTAAAAAATAGCATTTCCCAGCTAGGCACCATGGCACATGCCTGTAATCCCAGTGATTTGGGAAGGTGAGGCAGGAGAATCATAAGTTGGAGTCCACATTCATAATTTAGCAAGAAATGGCAACTCAGCAAAACCCTGTCTTCAAATAAAAAAATGTTAAAAAGTACTGGAGATGTAGCACAGCAGTGAAGTGCCCCAAGGTTCAATCCCCAATGCATAATAACAATGGCAATAATAGTATTTTCCTAAGAACTGTATCTTAAAAATGAAGGCACTCACATTAGGCTTGAAGCTCTCTAAAGAAGTTATGGTTATGCTATGGTGTAAGCCAGATCTTTATAAAATGGTAAGAAAATATATTCACTTGGAAAGTCATGAAAGGGTTGAAAACAATTACCAGCTCTAAGAAAGGAGACATGAGTGTAGCAAGAAAACAAACTATACAAAAGTAAAGATAGGAAGTAGATACAATTATTTCTAATTAATATAGTTCCTCTTTTCTCTATGTATATATGTATGATATATATATATATACATATATATATATGCCTTAATAAAGTTTTGGATTATTGATTTTAAATAATTGTTCTCATAGTCTATGCAGTAGCATTGAAGAGTGGGGTAAAATAAGGAAAAAGTTCTTATAACGTGTTCAGGTCTAATAGAATAGTTTTCAGAAGACCTAGCACAAAGGACAATCATTAGTAAAAGTTTAAAAAATGAGGACACTTTAGTTCTAGAGAAGACTGATGACAGATTTAATCCCTGTCTCCAAATACATGATGGATCAACTGACAGATGATAGTGATAAAATATTTTCCTTCTTGGCTTAATGTAAGACCAGACACAATTAACTCAAAGGGCAAACAGAAAAGTGCTACAGAAGGTGAGAGAATATGACAAATGACTAAATAATGCAGTGAGAGATTTCCCTCAGAGACCCTTAGAAGAGAACAGCCACCCTTTGATTTGGGGTGATATATTAAATTTAAATCTAAATGACTCTTAACAAGATAAACACTAACTTGTTCCTTAAGTAAGTTACACCACCTGTAATTCTCTGTTTATATAGAACAAGTCGCTTTATTTATTGCCCATGGGGTCATCCCATCCACCCTGACAGGGTCACACATGAAATAGCATCTTCCATATAAATTGCTCCTCAATGCCCCCTAATTCCTCTTCCTTCCCCTCTGACTCTAGTTAATCATGGAAGCCAGAAGCCAGAGAGAAATGACATCAGTTGCTCACAGTATAAAAACAAAAGGACCCTAAAGGCCCTTGGAGTTTAAAGACACCTTAAAAAGGTTTAAAAGACTTGTAGTAGGAAGCACAATGATCTGTTTTTTTGTTGTTGTTTTTTTATTTTTTTTAGTGCTTAATAATCATTTCATTAACATGTGACATTTAGAGCAATTTTTTTCTTAAAAGTAGTTCTGAATAACTTTAATCTCATATTTTTTATTAAAATTGAGTATCAAAAATTGTAAGATAGAAGATGAAGGTCATTGTCAAAGGTCACTGAAAGAGTAAAAGTCAGTTTTTATAACCTTTTTGGTTTTTGTTTAAAATATTAACATTTCTTAAGCTACTTTGTTTGTAACATATTACTTGGAGTTGTTTTATGAATAAATACCACAACCTTTATAAAAAAATCTTAGACTTTGGACTGAATTTAATTATTTTGTTTTATGAGACAGCAGAGTTACAAGACTTGAAATAAGGTGCCATCTTGTATACAGAACAAGGGGCTAGATTCAGAAGAAAGCATAAAACTTAAAACTTTGCAGAGATGAGTGCATTGTGGCTCTCATGCTGCTGCTTTATATAAGCTGTGAGCCTGAAACACAGTTTAGCTGTGTATTTTTCTCGCCTTGTTTTTCTCCATTTGATAAATGGAATGCATCCACCAACATCTGAAAGCACCATTAAATAATATCAGAAACACAGGATTTAGTTCACCTTACCTGTTCCTGTTGCTGGAAATCCAATCTGAAATAAGTGTTGATGCCTGCTGGTGACAGTGCTTATTGCCAAAACTGCATGCCAGCATTATCACTTCCCTACGCAGTTCTCTAGATACCATCAAAGGGAGAAGAAATAAAAAGCAGTGTTACTACTGGAGAGAAGGTCAGGGTAATTCATTGCATAAATAGATAAGTAAATTATAACACAAAAATAGTTTTTAGATATCGAAATCCTAAGCTGTTGAGTAAAAGACAACTAAATGGACAGAGTGAAATGTTCGACACACTACGTCTTCTCTGAAGACATCACTCCAATGAAGGGCATGGCTTCTGATCTCAGTATCACAATAAAGGCGGGACTTAAAACATAGCAAGGAAGTCCCTTTGTATGGTAGAAACTGTTACCCAGCAGCTGTTTTCCCAGGCAAATTAAATGCAAAATGCAGAATGAAAGAAAGGTAGTCTCATGCTGCTAATGTCACAATGGAACTAGAAGTATGTTACTGTACAGCTCTGGGGGAAGAGAAGAGAATAAAAAAAAAAAAAACGGTACTCATGTTGGTAGGATGCTTGAACAAGAGATCCATTAAAATTATTTTTCGGCCATCCAAGCTTAATGTAGGTGGTTGCAACTTGCTTTAAAATATATTCCTAAATGGGGGGAGGGGTGGAGTAGAAGAAATAAAGACACTGTTAGTTTCAAATTCTTCCATCCTGACAATTAAAATTCACAATTAAAATATTGCAAATGTATCTACCTTTAAGTCTCAGTAAAATTCCAGGCACTTCAACACTCTATTTTAATTCTATTCAACTTAGCATTTCAAAATATAAAACAAGGACAAAATACTACTTGAATGGTAGAAATATACTCTCCTACTGAATGACTAAGTAATTCACACTATTAAATATTTTAGCTGACAATTTTTATAACAAAATGAGGAAAATGAGGAATATTGAAAACGACACTCCTGCATACATATATACAAATGTATGTAGATACATTTTATGCAAATGAACATCTAATACTTATGCATTTTGTGTCAATAGAGTACACTTAATGCAAAGCTGTTATATTGGTCCAGCCAATAGCCTAGCATTGTTGAAGCTGAGACACACAAACTACTTCCCTGTAATGATATGTTATTACAGAGTCAACAGTCTATTCAACCAATGATGTATTTAAATATCAATACCAATGTAAGATACACCCTTCCTCCCTTTAATGTGGTCCTTGAATTTTGTCAAAGGAATGAAAGCACTGAAATTACAGTAAAAGCAGTTCTTAACTTTACAAAAATTGAGGTATCTGACATGATATACTATTCTAAAATACAAATATATACCAAAATGTATTTTACTTTTATAGAAGTTTCACATTGCACTGTTTCTGTGTTAAGGAGAAAGAGAAGAGTAACATGTCTCTCTTTAGCAAATAAAAATTAAACCCAAACTGTAATGACCCATTTCTTTGTATGTCTGTTGTAAAGGCCTAGACAAAACTAATAACACTGAAAAGTCAAGCCAGGATTATTTTCACCAAAATAAAGGAAAAAAAAAAGAAAAAGAAAAAAAGAAATGGATAGAGCTTCTTTCCTGTAGGCTTAAAATAAAAAAAAAAAAAAAAAAAAAAAAAAAAAAAACAACAGGAAACAATTCTGATGGCCATCAAACAACTTATATGGCTCCAATAAACAGATTTCATGTCATGGCAATATAGTTTTGAGTAATTTCAAATGTGTAGGCTAGTTAGCAGAATCAGTATGTCCTAAAACATGGGGTAATTTTATAAAACTCAGTGCAGGCTCTTAACTACAAAAAAAAAAAAAAAAAAAAAAAAAAAAAAAAAAAAAAAAACAGGTAGTGCACAAAGGTAATAGCACAGTGATAAGAAAATTAGGAATTAAAATTTCATCAGCAGTACCTAATCCTAATAATATTCTAAATGATTATTAAATCAGATTAGGAGGTTCAGCCTAGCAATTTTGGTTTACTGGGCTTTGAGTTTAGAAACTCTGGTCAGGTAACATTTTGAAATGTTTGTCATGCATTCATGTCTATGTGGATTATCTGTTGTTTGCTCTCCTGTATCCCCTTGGACCCAATTATGAATGGGCTTTTGCCTCAATGTTGATCTTATCCTTGTTAATTAAGGAAGTGAATTGGATTCACCATGCCCTTTTGGATAAAAGTAATGGCTAAGAATCTTGATTGAAACTGTCTATATTCTGTTAAGATCTTTGGGATCCCTCCACCCTGGCTAAGTCCTTTGTGAACACAGAGCCCGTTAACTCATGGAAAGTATGTTTGAACTTCACGGATTTGCCATGTATATTCCTTCTTAAATTCTGAAGCATTTAAGCTTAATTGACACTTTTAGGCCAGAACAAAAGGTAACTTATATTAAATTTCTTCTTCAAATAATTGTCATTCGTGTTGCATAGAAAATCAGGCCAAAAATGATAACATAAACTAGCAGAAGGAATGAAAATAACTCAGGATCAGTTGCATACAGTACTTAATAAGAAAACGGTTTATCTTCTGGAAAATTAGAAAAAAGAAATTATATATTTTTACATTGAAGACATTGTAGTTCTCCATGCGGTCCAGTAATTTATCTAGAGGATAAAGAGCTCGGCTGGCAGCGTGCCAAGGAAGAAAATCCTTCTCCTCAGACAGGTATCTGATAATCTCTAGGGGAATATTCTGAGGCAAATAGCCAGCCCTGCACAGTCAGAAGAAAGCTAATGTTAATTATATGCAGAAAAGATAAACAACAGTGCAAAAACTAAAGATTTGACTTATGCAAATAAAAGGCAGAAAGCAAGATTCATCACAGCATATGATAAAATAAAATTAATGACTTTTTAAACACAGTCTTATTTAGGATGCCAGTGCCCCTTAATGTATACAAAGTTAAAAATTTACATGAGCACAAAGCATCACAACGCATATTTTGAAATAAGGTAATAATTATAGATTTTATACCAATCCTAGGTATTTTCCTTCATAGAAGTAACAAATAATTGAAAAGAATTGATTTTTACAGTGTAATTTCTGTTACTCAATGCATTCCCTTTACTTTTTAATGTAGTTCTATGTAATGATATTTAATGCATATTGTTTTAAAAAATGATGTAATTAAAGTGTCAATGCATATTTTAGTGTCTCTTTTAGATCATAATATAAGTATTTCTAAAATCCATTTTAATTGATTTCTGTAACACCTACAAAAGTCAGAAGTAGGTTTTAATAAGTTCCATTTTTTTTAATATGTTAAAGAAATAGACTCTCCCTCTTTATTCTTTTCCTTTTCTTATAGATGTTGTGGCACCTGGGGGACCAATATCAAATTCTTTACAAAAGACACAAATGTAACTTTTAAAAATTATCTGAACACATGCTGTCTATGCTTTAAGAAGTCACACCCAAAGAAGGATTCAAAAAGATTGTTACATCTCTATTCTCCAAAAGATTGCATATTAAATTCTCATGAAGTCAAAGCAATATAAATAACAGTACATTAAAAGATGATGTTGGCCTTGATACCTCCAATGCATATAGACATAGTGTATTTTGCTGTTATTTTTTACCTTAATTATTGCTATGATCTAAATATTGGTATCTCCTCCAAATATATGTTGGAACTTTATACCCAATGTGATAGTATGAAGAGGTGGGGTCTTTTCAAAGCAATTAAGCCATAAATCACCTAATGAATGAGATTAGGCATCATCTTTGAAGGAGAGAGCAAGCCCTCATCAAATATCCAGTCTGCTGGCACCTTTATTTTGGATTCCACGGCCTCTAGAACTATGAGTAAAAATCTTTTGTTTATAAATTACACAGCCTAAGCTATTTTGTCCTAGCAACCTAAACAGACTAAGAATAATTAAATGAGGGCAGAATTTTAACAAAAGGAACATGGAAATATAAAAGCAAGCAAAGTCTGGTAATCCCCTCATGAAAATACTGTTCTTTTATAGCATCTTCAAATTAGGTGATGTGTAGGGTGAAAGGTGGACAGGGAGGAAGCCAAGTCTTTTCTTACGACTTTATAACATGTTTGCCAGATTTTTTCCTTAATACCACAGACAAATATTAGAGGTAAATACAGGCGAATGCAAGCTTACAACTATGTTTATAACATTCATAATAAAAACCAATTATTAAGACTGTGTTTCACTGCTCTCTGAATTGAAACAAAAGAATGTGGGTCAGTGTGATGATTTTTATTCAACTATGGTACAAGATCAATCATAGTTACTATTTGACACAAATAAGAATGGTGAAATAACCCCAAACTTAACATAATTTCAAAATATCCTTTAGAGCTTATGTGATTTAGGATACATCCAGATTGATGTCACTTTTCCTGGGCAGTTTCTACTGTATACATCCTTGTAGAAAGAGAGTGAAATTAGGCCATGGAACCAATAATTACACAAGCAACTTTATCTTTAGCTATTTTAGCATCTCAATAATGCAGTTAAATTTTGCTTTCATAGATTTATTGCCCACTGTTGAAGCATCGTTTATATATATATATATATATATATATATATATATATATACATATATGTATATATATATCTTAAATTAATAAATATTTAAGATAGATATATATATATATATCTTAAATTAATAAATATCTGACTTATTACAGCTCTCAAATCAGTTTGGAAAATCTAGAAAGTTGTTTGAATTTATTTTTGTATAGATTTATGTATGATACCCTTATATCAATTACAATTTATTGTGTTTTACTTCATCTCTATAAAGGGATGGACATTATTTAATGACATGCTTTGTGAGCAATATGACAGTCTATAAAAAAGATAACAATGTTATGGAAAAAGACTTGTACTTGAGAAAGAGCATCAATCTGACTCCACCACTAACACTCCCTATACAATGAGATAAATAATTCATCTCTCCAGTCCTTCCATTCCTTGTCTGAATAAAAGATTAAACTAGGCCATATCCCTTTTAGCTCCTAGAACCTTTTGCCTTAACCTATTTATTTATACTTTAATTTGCTAAAAATCACTACATTAATATGAGCATAATTATTTAAAAATGGTAAAAAACACAATTTCATATCTTTTATTCCATAATTTTTAATAAATACAGGTTTAAGAGGCAGCATTTGGATCTAGGTTTTATAAGACCAAACAGTGTAAACAATAAAAAACAAGTAAATAAAAGCAAACCTGATAAAAATTTCAAATAATGCTCAAGCAAGCAAAGTATTCATTAGAGAAATGGAGCAATTTCTGGTTTGAGTTCTTATGGCAGAAATTGCTAACTGCTCGCCAATATCCATGCTTTCCTCTTTTTCCTAAGACAGACTCTAATGCCCAGTTTTCCTGGTAGTTAACCATGGACATGTGACTAACACTTAGCCAATAGAATATGAATGTGTTTCACTGCCAAGGTTAACCCATAGACACATCCTATTAAATATTTATATTCTTTTCCTTGAAATGAATCTTCTGGGGTCACCTTACAGACTTATATTGAACATGTCAGTTACCTATGGGTCTCTAGATGGTTGCATGGCTAAGTCAGTTCTCACACCCAGCCCCATTATATGAGCAGGAAGTAACTTCCCTTGTATTTGATCCAAAAGCCTGTTTGGGTCTATTTTTTACAGTAGTTAACCTTCTCTAATGAGTTTTTAAATAGAATAAGAAAGAGATTATACTTAAATTGCCCTCATTCTGCTTTGTAACTAACATATGTAAGTAATTACCTACTACATAATTCAATACACTTGGATTTAAGTTTGCTTGATCAAAATATGTAGCTACACTTAATTGGACAAGAGGATGATCAGCTTCATTACAAAATTAAGAATTGTGAGAGATAATGTTGGAGAATAGGTTACCTAAGTTAGATGTGTGTTTGTGTAATTGCCTGGTAATGATATCTGTGATTACTACTACTGATAATGCAATCAATATAGGAAGTGTGTGTATTGCAGTGAATGGGATACTATATTAGCTTAAAGTAATCAGCCCAGTAGGGAGCACACTTAAGGTCCTGACACTACAAGGCAGTTTCCTCAAATCTGCTTTGTCATGGGCAAATGTTGCTAACAACATGGAAGAAATAGCAAATTTAAAGAATATTTTATGTATGATTGAGTCTGACTAGTGCTTTGTAGGAAGAGTTTGTATGACAGCTACCTTTTCCACTATCTTGGTGGGAGTGGACCTAAGAAATGACTTAGGAATCAAAGAGACAATGAGGAAGAGAAGGCAATGAGAAATGTTAAAGAAGTGGATTGAAGACTGTCTATGTGCAGTTCCCCGGCTGCTGTTCCCATTCCCCATACCCCACATACAGTCTTCTCTTTTTCACCCCATACAAGACAGTGTATTTAGAAGCAGGAGATTAAAACAAGACTATACTGGCTGATGCTAAATGTTCTGATCTTAGCTGGTTTTCACTTAAGATTCAGATCTGCTTTTTAAAAACTATTCCAAATCCCTGTGAATGTTAACTCAAATCTACTATGATGGGTGGCTTGTACACAAATAACTTATTTTACTGTGAGTTTCCTCTGGAGGCAATTGATACTTGGATGCTTGAAATGTAAGGAAGAAAAAGGCACACTCTTCAGACTCTTCAGACCACAATATTCCAGTCTTCACTAGTTGGATGTTCATTTAAAGCCAATGAATAGCCTAATAGATATTTCACAATACATGCAGAAGACACTGTCCCTGTCCCTTTAGGCATAGATTTTAAAGCACTCCTGAAATGCTTAATTAACAAAGTCTACTAGGTTTTATATGTTATTCTTTATTATTCATTATTAAAAGACTTTATAAGTTTTTTGTAGGAAGATCCTATGGCACAGATTAGAATCCCCAATAGTCCTTGGAGAACCAGAGAATAAAAGGAAAAAAAAAATCTGTTAGAATATCTTTTCTCTGTCAAGCAGTGCAATGGTACCTTTAATCAGTTCCTGGAGAAACAAGTGGTAAGATTTTTATATTGCTAAACTATTGTGTATAGAGATGATAATGGAGGTTATATGTCCGTAGTCCCATAAAATTAAGAATATGCAAAGTTGCACAGAAAATAGTCTGATAGCCACTCTTCCTCCTGCTTCTTCTCTTCCAGGAAGCAGGTCCCCAAATTGACTTAGGCACCCATTTTCTGGGCTTAAATAAGACTTTGACAAACCTCTATTCATAATAATTATTACAAAATTAGTCATAATTTTATAATATCTTTCTTCCATGCTGGACTTAGATCTTTAAGAAAACGAAATGTGCTTTACTGAACTTTTTATCCTCAAAGCCTAATGCAGAACCCAGCATAAAGCAGGCATTCAATAAAATTTCTTAAATTATGACAATAATGTCATAACTCTTAAAAGCAGGAGCACTTGCCAAGTCATCTCACCAACAGCTTTGAATAAACCAGTCTACTGCAAAATAAATAGCTTCATAGACAGTGAGAAAGCAGAGGCATGACACGAACATCTCTGCCCTTTTTTTCTGATTAGCAAGTTACTTCCGTAGAAGAATATTACTTATACAATGCTTTTAAATAAATTGATGGAGGACTTAGAAATCTCTTTCTCCTGGTCAGCAAAGTGCCAAGGGTGAACTATATTATCTCTCAGGTCCCTTCTTCAATAAACACTTCATGATAATGAAAATAATTAAAAATCAAATAATAATTAAAAATGAAACATCCAGCCAGATGTGGTGGTGCACACCTATAACCCCAGCAACTTGAAAGAGGCAGAAGGAGTGCAAGTTTGAGGTCTTCTGGGCAAATTAGTGTGACCTTGTTTCAAAATAAAGAGTAAAAAGGACTGGACATGTGACTCAGGGCTAAAGTACCCCTGGGTTAAACCCCTAGGCCCCCCCAAATTAAATTATTGTAAAGAAATAAAGCAAAAAATCCAGAAGTTTTTTGCAACTTGCATAGTCTCACTTTCACCACTGCAACCAGCCTTTTCTTTCATACACTCTTTCTTCTTTTTATTTGCAAACACACTTCCACAAGAAATTGGTTATCATCTTAATACAGAGGGTCTCCTAGGTACTAAAGAGGCAGGGTCAATGTTTGGTCATTAATTGGAAAAGTTAATAGATGTCAATTATTTGGTCAAAAATGAAAAAGAGCTTAGCTTTATGGTAAAGGTTAACCAAATACTTTTTAGAAAACTATTAATCTAATAATTTTACGTTATTATTTATTGAGCACTTACTGTATACCAGTTATGATGTAATGGGAAAATGGTCTAAGTTTATTTGAGCTTACTGTCCTTAAGAATAGTAATACTAAGCTTCACGATCAGTATTGTGCCCATTTTTTAGATAAAGAAGCTAGAGTTTACATAATATAATTACCTTTACAAGCTTGTCGGGCTAATAAGTGGCATGGCTAGAATTCAAAATCAGGACTGAAAAGAAAGCTTCTACCATTTCTACCACATGAGGCTTCCTCTCAAATTCCCATTTTGAATCATTTTTAAAGGCTTCTTTCTTGAATATCTGTTTTCCTGTCACTTCCATAGCATTTATCACATTAGACTTAATACACCAATAAATACACAACATCATACCAGCTGCCATGGAGGGAGAGTAAGCCAGGTTAGGAGAACTTGGGGGAGGACGATTTAAATGTGGTGGTTAGAAAGGTCTCCTCCACCTGACTCAAGGAAATAGGATGATCAGCCCTGGTGGGAAGAGAGTTTGCCTGAGGAAACAGCACATCCAGAGGTCCTGAGGCAGGAACAAATTTGGGATGTTGGAGAATAACAGAAGGCCCATGCACTTTGAGTGGATTTATCCAGGGCAGAGGAGTAGGGTATGAGGTTGCTGAGAGTGCGGTCATGAAGGCCCTTGAATAAGGTTTTCATATTGTTTTTTAGTTTCTTTTTCTATCAGAAAATGTACTTATTATGGATAGTGAGTGAAGAAAAATGTCAGTATTCATGATAGAGAAAAGGTGTGTAAGCGAAGGGTACCTTTACATTAATAAAAAATACCATATTTCACTTTTAATCATAAACAGTAAAAGAGGTACATTTTCTCTCCTATTTGTCTTCTAACTTGCATGGTAAGTTAATAATAATCATAAGTTAAATTGAAATACCTCCTATATAGTCAAAAGAGAAAAGAAAAAAAAAAAATTCTGCCCAGCACTATCGCCCCAAGAATTTGTTTGTATCATCCTCCCTCTTTTCTCAATTCATTTAGCCCACTCCACACCAAAGCTTTGTTAGAGTGGAGTTCCACCAAATGGTAAAGAATGGAAAGATTTCTATAATTAGTAGAGATTAAACTGAAGTACAAAAAGGTAGAAAAAGGACTGCCCTTTTCAAATTGCTACTGACCAAAATGTGATATGACTCTGCTGACTCCACTCTCCCATGCTTCTCTTCAATGGTCTTATCTCTCAATGGGTTATTTATTTGTTTATTTTTTGGTATGGAAAAAAAAAAAAAGTTCCACTCTGGGAATTAACATTGAAGAAAATTTTCTTGTTGCACACATTTCCTTCATCCTGCCTTCTCTACTAGCATGCTATGCTTGGTGTTGTTTGCCAAAGCAGAGGAGCTGAGGGTCTAGCACATGTTAAGATCAGCACAAACTGGAGGAGTCTCATCCTGCTCAGGGGAGACTTTGCAGTACTCTGAGCTCCTCTCCTCTAGTCCATTCAGATGCTCTTTGTAAAATGCCACCAAGGTTGCTGGGTTTTTCCCTTCCAACTATTTAGTCAAGTGTTTTCCCTTAGAACATTCCTCCTCTTTTGAACAGCTCATCAGTAGCCCTCTCTTAGTCCAGTTCTTTGCTCTGCTTTAGTCAATTTTGATTTTCAGATTCTTTCTTGATGTGTTTCAGTGCCTGCTCCTCAACCAGAATTCTTTGCAATTATTATTTTTTCTCTTTGATTCTGGAGATGGAATCCAGTGCCTTGCCTTATAAACACCAGAATTCCATCAAGACTTCAAACCACATGGAGAGAACTCTTTTATTCCATCAATCCATTTCCAAATCTCAGATTCCCAACACTGATTTGATGTTTTTGTTCTTGTTCACTTAGAAGGTGATTTGGTGGAGGTGGTCCTGGCCATGATTCCTGCTTCTATATCTGCAGAAACCAAATGCAGACCCAGGAGCGCCTCCGGCCCACCTACACGCACACCAGTGGGGAGGCACTCAGACTCTCTATTGCACAGCAGGAGCCCATATTGTTTCTCCATGTGTGATGGAAAGGCACCATAAGTTTGTGAGCTGGAAATGACATGATCTGATTTATGCTTTGCAAGGTCTGGCTGCTGTGGAGAACAAACTCAACTGTGCCACATGGTCTTTCAAAAAGAGAATCAAGTGAAATATCATTTCCTGGTTGATCCTCTCTCACCATGCCCACTAAGCTTACATATATATATATATATATATATATATATATATATATATATATATGCTTAGTGAGTGAAATAGATGACATAAAAACAGATTTCTTTTAAATTAGGTCATGCACAATATTTGTTTTAGAAAGTTGTTTTTATAGAGGTATCAAAAATATTCAAATATTTAGCATCTCTAAACATTATTGTTGCTTAATTATTAAAAGCAGCATTAGATATATGAGAAAGGTTACTGATAATCATTTAAGCAATGAATACACTTTTAAAAAACATCTACTTTTAATAGGAAGGTGTATATTCCAATTTCGGTTAATTAGTAGAGTTAGTGTAGAATAATACAGAAAATAAAGTGAATTTAATACCGGAAAATTATTCACATAGCTAATGATTTCCATGGAAAACACAATTCTTAAAGCTAGGGTAGAATTCTGCTTATTCAGCAGTGAAGTTTTCTAATGATCTAAAGAGCCACATGGGAGTAAAAGGAGTAAAAAATTCCAGCAGGATTTTGCAGAGGTTAGGTTTACTGCCATCAGGATATCAAATCATTAACCTAAAGGTCCATAAATCAGTGAAGCTTCTAACTTCCTGTAAGGCTGCTTTTTAGAGAAATGTGTGAATAACAGGAAACTGGAAAAGAGAAAAGATATCACTCAAACCAAACCACTTAAAAATAACTGGATATATCTACTCTAAAGTTATGTCAAAACTTTGGCTTTTTATGTAGACTTTATTCTACTACACATAGAATTTTATATATTTAACTTACAATAATTTTGCATGCTATTAAAATTTTTTATAATTACCTCTGGAATGACTCTAAGAAAATTATGTTACAAAGACAAGTCTAGTTAGCTGTTGCTAAGAACTGTGATTACATACATTTTCAGAGCATAAATAAAAGAACTCTGAACACCTTTGTGCACACTGATTTTACACATTCTGAATTATTTTCTCTGGATGGAATACCAAAAATAGAAAGATAAAAGTAAATGTTATAATATCTTGCAGTTCTTGGCAAATCTGAGTGAGTATTTTCAGTCCTTGTCAAGCAGCAACTTGTCCTAGATAAAGTAAAAGAGGAACTTATGCAGATATGAGAGCCAAGGTGATGGCCAGCATTGCCTCATCACCTGGGGTATCAGTTCAGGAGCCAGTGTACTCCTTGCATTACATTATTAAAACCTCATAACAATCTTCTGAGGGTGGCAATATTACTATTTCATTTTACAGATTAAAACTGAGGTTAAAAAAGGTTAAGTAACATCTCCAAGGTACTATCACAAAGAAAGGTGGTATTGGTACCAAGCTCTGATATTCTTACCACTATTCCAAAAAGACTTGACAAAAGTTATGTATTGATTTTCCCGTCTTCTAGTAATAGGAAACATGGGGGGGGGGAATAGATGGGTGATTTCAAATGGGAATAATCCATGCAGACCTTTATGAGGATAAACATAATAGAATATATGAGGATGGAGCAGTGGTTTGAACCATTGCTGTGATTTTCAAATTGGTCCTTCATGGACTCACTGGAGATAGAACTTTTCAAATTTGAGCCACATTTGCCAAAGCCACTTTCTTCACTACTGATTCCCATATTCTGGGTTCCTTCAGAATTTAGTCTAATCTCCTTAAATCAAGGAACACATTCAGCTCAGACTCAGGCCTACAGAGACTGACTCTAGTTAGCAGAAGTAAACCCACCATGAAAAACATGCCTTGTAACTAATAAAATATTCAGATATAGCATTGGCACAGGTAAATCAATAGAATACTGGGATGTAACCTAAAAAGTGGGGTAGGCATATTGCCTTTTTTTTCCTAAAATTATTTATTTACTTTAGTTGTACACAATGCAATGCGTTTATGTTTAGTGGTGCTGAGGATCAAACCTGGGCCGCACACGTGCGAGGCGAGCGCTCTGCCGCTGAGCCACAACCCCAGCCCGGCATATTGCCTTTAATTTACAGAAAAGGAAACCCTTCGAACAACAGAATAGTTTCTATCTCAAGTTCACTACTGAAAAGAGAAAACATAAGGCCACCAAGAATTTGGAGGTCCTAGAACTAGATTGAGCTAGTAAGGGGGAAGGACTCATATAATGGCATATAGGTGGAAGGAAACTGCTTCTTGGACATAACTCTAGGGAAGACTCCTGGGCCTGGTAATAAACCCAAATACAGTGCAATTTAAAATCTCAAAAAGAAATCTCAAATCCAAGCCCAGTGTATCTATGGGCATATCAGTACATGCATAAGGCCAATATAATTTTCTAAATACAGCTAAGGTTGCAATTTTAGTCTAACACAAAGGAAACAGATAAGGAAAAAGACGACATAAACCTCCAAAATATGGATGCATTAAAAATAGATAATTGTGAGAGTGTGAAAGGGTGCAAAAAGAATGATACTGCAAGTGGAAAGGTTTTAGAAGAGCAGCCAAAAGAGATACAGGAAGTACGCCAACATGGAATCAAGGTATCCATGTTAATCATTTTCAAAGACATGTAAATTTATTTTTAATAAATTGACTTGATGGCTCAAATTTGCTTTAAAATAGCACGAAAGGTTTGGATGGGGAAGTGGATAAAGAGAACTGTCCATGAGTAAATAATTGTTGATGCAATAGCAGACACCAGGTGTTATTATACCCTTTTTTGGCCAGTTTTTTCTACATATTTGAAATTTCCTATAATAATTAACAAGACAAAGCAGGAATTAGTTCTTAAATATCTCTGTTCCCTTGTGTGTATCTTTTTTTTTTTTTTTTTTTTTTTTTTTTTTTTTTGGTACCAGGGATTGAACCCAGGGTCACTTAACTACTGAGCCACATCCTCAGCCCTTTTTTTAATATTTTATTTAGAGACAGGGTCTCACTGAATTGCTTAGGGCCTTGCTAAGTTGCTGAGGCTAGCTTTGAACTTGCACTCCTCCTGCCTCAGCCTCCAGCACCACTGGGATTACAGGTGTGCAACACCACACCCAGCCTCTAGTATATGTATATCTTAAAGCTTTCACATGGTATATGCTTAAAAATATTTACTAACTAACTTCAAGAAAAACAACCTTTCAGTCTTGATTTCCTTCAACAGGGAAAATAGCGTTTACCTTCCAGAGTCATTCTGAATTAACAGACAGGAAATGGAAAAGTATTTTGTAAACTGTAAAGTGCCACAAAGATATGAGTAGCCTTAAGACTAAGGACCCAGAACTAGAATTCAGCGATCACGTGGTCCACATCTGTATTCTGACCTTGATTTGTTCCCTACATCCAGCTACTAAACTCATGTACAGATCCTAGCACAATCATTTTCCCCTTAGGGACAAAGTACCAAATGGTAGTGTAATTGCCAAGGGAAAATTATTACTCTGTTCTGAATTATTTCCATCATAAATCCAAAACCTGTCAAACAGGCTCTGTCACAAAAACGACAGGGTTGCTGTACAGTGATGAGAATCCCACATACAAGTGCCCCATAAATCCGTGAGTATCACCACCCTGCAAAGTCATTCTGAATCATGTGTTTAAATCAGAAGGGGGAAGCCAGGCTGATGGCATGTTGGTCAACACTCTGGAAACAATGAAAACGAGGTGATTTACTCAGCCCTCAGTTAGAGAAATATCTCATCATCTGCCTCATGTAGACTGTACACCATGAGAAAAGCACTGTGTTCGTCGATCTTTAAATATTTTTCTATTATATCAAAAGAAAAGTAAGGCTTTTACACTTAGAAATGATAAGGGACACTCATCCTAATTTCTCCTAAATTCAATCAAAGCTGCTATGGGAGATATTAGAGCATGTCAGAGAAACAGTTTCAAGCAATAGTGACAGAACAGAAATAAGGCAGGACATACCTTCTGTGTATGCCATGCATTTCCTCCTTCTCTAATCTTGGTAAAATATTCATCTTTACTCACAGAGAAATGAAATACCTAATCTAATTCTTTATGACTTAAAGTGATATTTTCCCGCCTCTCAGCATATTATGCTCTATTCCAAATTAGAGTTAAAAGCCACCCGATGCCATTGCAGATGAAATGTGGAAAGTAAAAGTACTTTTTATTACCAGTGAGATAGAAAAAGGACTTTGACTATCTAATTCACTGTGTGGAAAAAGGATTCGTATCTTGAAAAAGGCAGCTGTGCCCACTTGAAGTCACCTTTGGGGAAACAGGCATGTTAGTTCCATTTTTGGTACTTTGTTCTTCCTCTTAAGGGTGCCAAATGATAACCTAAAGAAATAAAGGACAAAGCTAAACATATCGACTCAGCCGCAGGAGTAAAAAGTAAATGATGGCATCAAAATGATGCTAACAATGCATTTGAGAATTTGTACCTACAAGGAGTTTTGGATTGATTTAAGGAAATTTTCAATTCTTTGAATTAAAATACATTACAATTTTTGAAACCAGCTAACAAGAATATATTCTAATGACTGATACTTTTTGTTGTTTAGGACAGTAACTTGTAGACAATTTGCTAAACCCCGTGAGACAGAAGTTAAGGGGGAAGTAGCAGTTTCTAATTGCAACCTATCTCTTATATCTCTCAGTTTTAGCTGCACTCCCAATGCCACAAAATTCAAGATATGTGATTTACATAGAAATATTTAATCCATTCTAGATTCCCAACTCAGAAAGTTAGAATTTTCTTTATTGCTGATAACACTCAAATGAAACTTAGGAAAAGAAATGATAATGATGTTCTAACTCCTTAATGATGATTAACAATTAAAGGACATTAATGATAAAGATTTACTGTGTTCTAACAGTGACACTCATTAATTTTAATAATGGTCCCATAGTTGAGTCCTTTCTTACTGTCTAAAAATGTACCCCTCATTATCACTGGCAAGAGGTAATTTTCTAAAATTGAAGCCATCAATGAAAAATACAAAGCAAAACCAAAAAATGTGCCAGTAAACTCAGAATAAGAATTTATATTTATATTATTCCAAAATATGACTGTAAAAATACATTGTTGTATAGGAACTACAGTAGTTAAAAAATAGTTTATGTTTTCATAAAATTATGCATAGTTCAACAATATTATTGAAATTGAAAGAGAAGAAATTGAAAAGACAGAAATTTTTTTTTTGGAAACAGATCCACTATTGATCTGAAAAATCTAGACTCAATTAATTAAAGTCATTATTATTTAATGCACAACACTAGTAAAGCAATAATTTTCACCAGAATCTCATGTTCACTGTTAAGAAGCATAAATTTAGGTAAATACTGGCAACATGATATTTTAAACAATGGATAGTTTTAGAAAAATGACAGAAAACTGGTATACTCTGCGTGACTAAAATGCCCTTCAAAAACGTGACACTAGCTACTCTTAATCAAAAGGAACTTCATCTCATAAACTCAAACTATCTTAGAAGAATTATTTCCAATGGATTTATCTATAGGTCAATGTCTATTCTCCACATCCCTGCTAAGAAAGACGAATAAATCTGCACGCTGATTTCTTGATGACTCCTTGCTTCTCTATGAATTTTAATTTTCTGGGATTATTTCTAAATTTGGGGGGTTTAAAATTTGCCTTCTATTTTGCAACCTTACTTCCCTTGTTTCTTACCTTTGGCTCTAGGCATTAAGTGGACTAAGACTCACACACGCCATCATCTTTTTGCACTCAAAGGACAACTAGATTACATATTGGACTCTGTGGTCTATCCACTGGATTACTTTTGCTTATAGAAATCTGAGCCAGCATGAATATTCTACTTTCTAGACAACTTGTTTTGTTTAATCCTCAAAACCCAGGGTATTCACCATGATATATCTCAATATTAATCCCTCCATGTCAGATTTTTCCCTCTAAAACATAGGTGCCCTTTCAATCTACATACTTGTCTTTATTGTAAGAAATTTTACTCCTCCTAAGTCTTCACATTTCTTTTCTTTTCCATTTGCTTTCATCTTTTTTTAATAAATATTAAGTACAATACACATATATACACAAACCATACTAGGCATCTCATTTTGCCATAATTTTCATTTCTCATCTATCAACTATCACAAGCTTATACTGTGTTTGTCTGACTGCTCTTCTCTGTATTTATGAAAATTTCACTGCTTCTAACATGGATTTCTTTTTTGCAATGTCAGATAAATCTCATTCTTTTTGTGCTTTCCCTCTTATTCTTTTGCATGTTTTCTTTAAATCATAGCCTCATAAAAATCACATTTCTTTGTTCTCATTCTTTTAATTCACCTAGATGGTCATGTTTGAACATTTTTCATGACATCAAAATTCTTCCTTTTGTATTGTGATGTTTTTATACAATTTGTCTTGTACCTTTCCACAGTTGTATGGTTTTCAGTCTGTGTTACGTTTTTAAACATGACTTACACTGGAAGGGGTGTTCCATACAGTGGAAGTAGTTGTTTATGGCTTGCAGCTAAAGAGCAATTGTGGTGAATAGATTGGAGCAGTAGCAGTTTACATTTAGGGTTGTTATTTCAGATCTGGTTCTGATCAAATCAGTAGTTCCATCTGTTGAGGGGCATATTTCTGCTCCGTAGTCCCATTTCAGAATATGCTGGAGAGCTGTGTGATTCACAGTTCAACCCTGTATACTGCAAGTTTCTCATTGTGGTGATTTAGAATTTAATTGTTTTTTCCAGCTGTCTCAATTAATAGCTGCAAAGGCAACTGCCATACACACACACACACACACACACACACACATACACACACACACACCCCTTCCCCAGCCCACCATGTCTGCTCCTCTGCTTCCTACAAAAACTGGGGATCTGCATGTCATTCAGTCTTGAATTTGTTTTCCTGCTCTTCCATGTAGAGAAACATTCAGCAATGTAACCCTTCTTATCTGCAGTCTTTTCAGGTATGTGCCTCCCCTTTTTGTGTCCCATATTGTATCTGTAAATGTTTTTATCTTTCCTTAGATTATTTCTGTGTTTTGATCCTTAATTCAGTGTATGTCATTCTTTAATTCTGTGATTCGGAGTTCTATCTGTCTCTAGAATACACACACACACACACACACACACACACACACACACACACAGTTTTCACCTGTATTTTCTCTCATCCTTTTTTCTTTTTTTTTTTTTTTTTGGCATTGTTACCGGAAGTTGGTGTTTGTGTGGTAGGAAAATTAAAATATATATGCATTTCAAATCCTCCAATGCACATCCTTAAAATACAAAGCTAAACAAACAAAAAATGGTCCTACCGATTTGGGTTTTGAGAAGGTTGTATATTCATCCAGCAATCTCATGGATCATGTATTCCCATTTGCATATTCAGTTGGTATCTGTATTCTGCTTGTTCTTCACCAAATCCCTATTTTTAATCCTGAGGATGCAACCAGACTTTCTGCGTTCCCTCAAAATTAGGTGTGTCCAAGTAATTATTTCTATCACAGAAAAGTGGACAAAGTAATGCTAACCTTTTCCAAATGGCACACTAAAAACTTCATATGTTTCTCAAGCCCCATCTCCTTCTAGCTTGCTGTAATGGAGACAATCCCAATTTAGGTCAAATCCCAATTTGACCTAGATGCTGCTTGTTAAAAATAACAACCTTGGAGGAGGTCTACTTGACAGTGAGCTTTAAAACAGGTAACATAATCTAAAAAGCTTTTTCACAGCAAAGGAAACAATCAAGAATGTGAAGAGAAAGCCTACAGAATGGAAAAAAATCTTTACCACTTGTACCTCAGATAGAGCATTAATCTCCATGATGTATAAAGAACTCAAAAAACTTAACACCAAACAATAACAACAAATATATTACTCAATCAATAAATGGGCAAAGGTACTGAACAGGCACTTAACATAAGATGAAATACAAATGGTCAACCAATATATGAAAAAATGTTCAACAACGCTAGCAATTAGAGAAATGAAAATTAAAAATATACTGAGATTCCATCTCACTCTAGTCAGAATAGCAGTTATCAAGAATACAAGCAACAATAAATGTTGACAAGGGTGTGGGGGAAAAGGTACATTCATATGTTGCTGATGGCACTGCAAATTGGTGCAACCACTCTGGAAAGAAGTATGGAGATTCCTCCAAAACCCTGGAATTAAACCACCATGTGACCCACTTATCCCACTCTCAGTATCTACTAAAAGGACTTAAAGTAAGCATACTACAGTGACATCGCCACATCAATGTTTATAGCAGCTCAACTCACAATAGCTAAGCTATGAAACTAAACTGGGTGCTCTACAACAGATGAATGGATAAAGAAAATGTGGTACATATATACAATGGAATATTACTCAGCCATAAATAGGATGACTTTATGACTTTTCCTGGTAAATGGACGAATCTGGAGATTATCATGCTAAGTGAAATAAACCAATCCCCCAAAACCAAAGGCAAAATGTCCTCTCTGATATTTGGATGCTAACACACAATAAGCAGGGATGGGGGGAAGAATAGAAGTTCAGCTGGTTAGACAAAGGGGAATGAAGGGAAGGGAGGGGGATTGGAGTAGCCAACGACAGTAGAATGAATCAGACCTAACTTTCCTACATTCAGATATGAATACATCACCAGTGAAACTCCACATCATGTACAACCACAAGAACGGGGTCCTAGTTAGAATAAGTTTTACTCCATGTGTGTATAATATGTCAAAATACACTCTACTGTCGTATACATCTGAAAAGAACAAATCAAAAAATAGGTGACATAATTCAGAGGCAGCTCTACTGTTTCCACAGGTCAATGAACTTAAGATAATCCTTTATGTGTCAAAGAAATATAGAAGATCTCAGAACCAAGTCTCTAAATAATTATGAGAGTAGGTATGCTCATGGAATTGCCTGGACTAAAATGGGAGGACCACTAAGCTCTGCTGCCAAAGAAGCTGAATTTCAGACTGAAAGAATATGACTGTGACAGAACTGAACAATCCCATGGGAAGACAAAGCTGTGGCTCCCCAGAAGCACTCATGCCTATCAGTTACTTCAAGGGTCCACAGAGGGTGATAAAAAAAAAAAAAGGAAGAGTCTCTCAAAAGTCAAAGACTACTAAGAAAAACTGACCAGGAAGCTAGTTCAAAAAAGAAAAATGAGAATCTAATCAAGACATGTTGTCCACCCTCCCAAGCTTCTCACCAGAGCTCTTGTCTCCTTGATTTTCTGTTTCAATGGCAGGTTTTATTCAGTACCCCTCCATGCAGAATGGGTTGTGTAAAGTGCAGTCAACATTTACTTCAGAGGTTTCCAGATATGACCTAGAAGTTGGACTTCTCTTGGAGGTATGGGATTTTGAGCTGGGACTTTGGTTTGTATCCCAGCTGAAATTGCAGGAGGTATCATTTGCATTTCCAGTTTGCATTTCCCAGTTAGTGAAGTTAGTGGCACTTCACCAATTAATTAAAAAGAAGAAATAGATGGCAATCCTATCTGCTCATTGTGCTTTAGCAAGAAAACTTTTCCTTAGGATTTTCTAACATAATCCCAGCAGCTCAGGAGGCTGAAGATTGCAAGTTCAAAGCCAGCCTCAGCAATGGTGAGGCACTAAGTAACTCAGTGAACTGAGGCCCTGTCTCTAAATATAATACAAAATGGGGCTGGAGATGTGGCTCACTGGCCGAGTATTCCTGAGTTCAATCCCCAGTACCAAAAAAAGAAAAAGAAAAAAAGCAGTGAAAATTTTTGGCTGGAAAATTTGAAAACAAAAACAGGATCATGTTGATTCTAACTAAATGCATAGATATGACCACTGATAATTAGTTGCTAATTACTAAGTATAAACTATTGAAACTTTCTCTCTCTTTTGCCACATGCTGTGCATGATACATAATTGAGAAAGAATAGTTAAGTATGCTTAATTTTGTTTGGATGATCTGATTGGTAATTTTCTGAGATAAATGCTGTTTTAAAGAATACTATATTTTCAGAAAAAATAGATTAAAACAGTTTTATTTTTCTTTTAATTTCTCAACTATGGCATGATATAAAGAGAAACAGTATGGTACATATGTGGCTTTAATGAAGCCTCATAAAATTTCTATGTTAGAAATTATAAAAATTCTCATTTCTAACAGGATATAAATATATGCTGTATATATAATCCTCAATTACTTTTACTATTTAAAACATAAATTATTTTTCACTAATAACAAAATATTAAAAGGACCACAAAATTTGCTAATACTTAGAAAATGCACAAAGAATGGATCCAACACTAAGAAACTCCAAAAGATTGTCAGTTCAATGGAGAAAGACATATGTATTTCCACATCATCATTGAGCTCTCACACAGCATTGCATAAGTAATGACAATGTACTTTTTCCAGAGTGACAGTTTGACTTTCTTACACTGCTCTCTCCTGATATAATCCAGAGACACACGGTTTAAAACTGAAGCACAAGTGAAACTGGTTGGCAAAGGGAATATTTTAATATGTTGTTTCTATGTCAGCAGGTCACAATAATTATAGAAAACCAAAATCTGCACATCTCCCATCTATTGAGATGTTGGAAATCTGAATATGCTTCTTAATCCAAAATTCAGGGTAGGTTTTCTTTCCCTTTTTTAATTAAAATGAAACTACAAGTTTTTTATTTTGAATAGTTTAAAATTTTTCAATAATTTATGTTTACAGAAAGTTTGCAAAAACAGTAAAAATTTCCCATACACCCCATATCCATTGTCACTTATGAACATCTTATTATTTACATTAATATGGTATATCTGATATACTTAACTAACTGATATTAATCCATGATTATTCACTAAGTTCACACTTTATTTAGATTTTCTTGCTTCTTACCTAATGTCCTTGTCAGCTACCAAACCCCATTTGGGACACATTTATTCATCATGTCCCTTAGGCTCCTCTATGCTTCTGCAGTTCCTTAGACTTTTATTTTGATGATTGACAGATTTGAGAAATACTAGCCAGATATTTTGTAGATATATTTTCATAATGGTAAGGAATTCCTTCCTTTTTCCATAAATTTACCAAAGATATTTTCATTTTTATCTTTCTCATGCTGATTTTTTCATGGTTTTCTTTTTCTGCCATGGGTGTCTATTCCTCTCACTTTATTTTGGGAGCTCTTTGATCATCTTGAAATGCCAGTCAGTGCTAGAGTGCCTAAGGTCAATTACCAGCTAATGAAGAACTCATGTGGCATTATTATTTGTATGATGTTCTTTCTTTCTTCCAGACATTTTTCAAAGTTCATCCTAAATTCTCAACTGCCACCTATTCCAGGAAGTATTTGAAAATTGTCAGGATCCCAATTGAAAATTATTTTTGTTTAAATTTGTTTTAAATGTACTTTTATATTAAGCATTAAATATACTGGACAAATTTATTTACTTTAGATAACATCCTGCATTAAATAATTGTGCAATTATCATTCCAAATTTTAAGGCAGTCGAGGGTATTCTATAAAACTTTGTAGTATACATCTATAACAATGTTATAGTAGATTCCTCATAATCATTTACTTAATGAGTGAAATACATTTATGTTTAATGAATATTATTTTATAAACTATTGAATTTGTACATAAAAGTAAAGAGGTTCCTGTTCTCAACATCAAGAAGACATGTGTATCCAGAGATGTTTGTACCTCCACATCCATTTGGTGTGCTAAATTTAATGTTAATATGCAACTTTTATACTTATAATTACATGCCATGTTTCAAAAGGATTACTCTAGGAATAGGCCAAGAAGTGGGATAGCTGGGTCAAATGGTGATTCCATTCTCAAATGTACTCTGCAAATGTGTATAACAAATTAGAATAATAAAAAAAATTTAAAAAAGGATTACTATAGATTACAATGATGTATCATCAAAGGAGAAATGGATATAAATACTGAGAACCAACCAGTTCATCAAAATGGACTCAGATTAAAACTTGGTCATCTATATTGAAAAAAATCAATACTAAACAATTTATTTCAAACACAGGTGAAAGTAATGTACATGGAGTATATTCTGAATTCATTATTTACTAGACCTTAACTCTCAGCTCAATATCATATCTCTTGAATGTTGTGACCAAGATCCTGTCATGGGTGTTATATAATAACAAAAAATATTACTACCTACTGTACTGGAACTAAAAACAATGGTTTAATTATACTATCTTTTTTAATGTTCAGGATAATACTCTTATGTACATACTGTTTTATACCCATTTCATAGATGAGGAAAGTAAGAATAAGAGAAGTTAGTAACTTGTTCCAGGTCATATTTGATGTTGGAGTTCATACTAGTATGAGTATTTAATCATAAACTCAGTGATTTTAACGATTATTAATTTCCATACTAAAAATTAAAGAAGAGAACTAAATTAGTTTAAAATAATTATTTATTATATTTTTGTCTAGAGTATAAAATAAGTGAAATTAATGATATTTCTATCTTGTTTATGAGAAATATGCTATCATTAATGGCAACTTGATATGCTTTAAATCTTGATATATTTTTACAATCACAGGCCTTGTAACCAAATTTCAAAAATATATCTTAGTAGACAACTAATAAATCATTAAAATTGAATGCCTGAAAATATTGCTTAGAATTATTCATAAGTAAAATTTGAAAATATCCTGAATTTCCAATATTGTAAAAATGCCTTATGAATATAAATATGAAATAGAACATTAGAGAGAATTTAAAATTTATTTTGTTAGGAATTCTTTTATAGAGTAGATACAAATATTTTCTAATTTTAAATGAATAAAAAGATAATGATAATTACTCCAAAATGTGAATGACAGCACTTAGGATTATATGACTGACTTTTATTTTCACTTTATACTTAGTTATATTTTTAAATGTACATAATGGTTATTATTCCCTGATAAAATTAAGTACATTTTCAGTCAAATTAATCCTCTGAGTTCACAGTTGTAAGGACAAGAGTAAATGAACACAATCTTTGAAGTCACTTAGATTGGGGTTGGTTTAATTTCAGACATTCTATGAATGGCAGTTGTGCAGATAATTTTACCTTTTCTGAAATTTGTCAATTTATGTATAAACTGGGGTTAGGGTTTCACTTCCAGACTGGACTAAGTGTAGCCTCTGTGGTATGTATATTGGCAGAGTGATAACTGAAGCACATGTGGAAAATTTGCAGCCTCTCTGGACTGGGAATCACAAAGAGGGCTTGGAAACCATACACACCGAAGAGAGTAAGGTGACCACAAAAAGGAAAGATAGAGAGCACATTCCTCAAGTCTGTCTTCTTTAACAGATCCCTATGCTACTTGTGTGTGGAAGAAGTTTTAAAAATTCAGCTAAATTGAAAAATATTAACTAAGACTGAAGCTGCCACCCAAAAAACAGTGTTCGCATTTCAAGAAAATTACCTGGAAAAATACAGGAAAAAACAAAAAAATAGAGAAAAATAAATGAATCTCTCTACAACTTAACATGAAAAATACCAAGTTAATAATCCAAATTTAACTATCTTCAGAGGAATAAAAAAATTAGAACATATATCAAAAGAAAATCAATCAACACACTTAGATGAACCAGACACTGTAACATGGTTTTAAATCATTATATAACTATCCTTAATTAAGTAATGCAAAACATGTTTTTAAGGCATGAAAACCTCAGGAAAGAAACAGTAAATCTCAGGAGAAAAAAGAAGACCATAGATTTAAAAAAAAAAAAAAAAAAAAAAAAAAAAGAAAGAAAGAAAGAAAGGAAGGAAGGAAGAAAGAAAGAAGGAAAAGAAAATAAATAGTGAATCTCAGGAGAAAAAGAGAACCATAGATAAAAATAAATAAATAACCAAATGGAAATTCTATAGCTTAAAATACAATTGCACTGGATGGGATTAACAGCTGATTGGACATGGGGGACATAGTCATCTTTATGAGAGCTATGGAAATTATCCAAGGTGAAGAACACAGAGAAAAAAGGTGGCTAATACCAAATGGATCAATTTATTAAATGTAATTGAAATAACAGAAGTAGAAGAAAGAGAGAGGATTATAACCCCCCCCAAGTTGACAATAGCTTTTTTCCAAATTTAATGAAAGAAATGCCATGCAGAACAAGCACGAAGCCCATACCAAAGCATTTTGTAGCTTAGCTACCAAAAGTCAAAGAAAAAGAACAAATTTTGAATACAACAGGAGAAAAAATACATATCATTTGGAGAAATAATTGGCAGGTAATGGCTGATTTCTCACTAGAAAGCCACGGAGGCCAATGGAGAATGGAAAACAAAATTTTGAAGTGCTAAAAGAAAAAAGTCACCAACCCGGAACTCTGTAAAGGGCAATGCTTTAAGACTGAAGACAAAATGAAGACATTTTCACGTAAAAGAAAACTACATGAATTTTTGTTGCAAAATGCATTACTGAAAATTATTACCAAGTGAAATCATATCCTCAGAAATTAATGCACTGTATCACAATGATAAATATCAGAGTATGTGCAAAACTACTTTTTATGCTCTTTTTTTCTTATTTTTTTGAGCATACAAGTGTTTTAAAATAACATTTTGGAAGGTTCATAATTGTGATATATGCTATCTATCTACATAAAAAGCAAAGGCCAAATGTGGATAGTATGTGGACCTTTGAGGTTGGAAGACTTCTATATTTTGTGTAGTGAATTTGTTAACAGAAAATGAACTGAAAAGTTAAAGATGTTTATTACCGGATGCTAACAAATAAATAGAAATGATGCAAAGAAGTATAGCTAAAAACCCAAGAGGAAAATGAAAAAGAAAATCCAAAAATATATTAATAATAAAGAGAAAAAGATAGAAAATAAATAACCTAGAGGAAAAAATAACAGCTAAAAAGGGTAAAACAATATTAACAACAAAATATATAGACCCCAATTCAAGTACATTAATAATTATATTAAACATTCAGATTCTAAACACTTCAATTAAAATGTAGAAATGGTCAGAATAAAATTTTTAAATTATAAGGTACCTGCAAAAAATATTTTGAGCATAAATACACAGAGATACTGAGTCAGATTAATAAAGATACTCCATATGAAAGGTAAGATTAAGAAGACTGTGGTGACTGAATTAATATCAGATAAACTAGGTCTCACAACAAAATGTATCACAGATATGAAAAGGAATACTTAATAATGATAAAAGTATTAGTCAATCAGGGAGACACAATAGGCAGAAATATGTATTTGTCCCCCCAAATCAAAATACATAAAGTAAAAATTGACAAAATTAGAATGAGAAATAGCATCCTGATTTCACTGAAAATTATAACCATTCTCTTTTAATGTACAGAACTAGTCCAAAAATTAGCAAAGCCCTAAATCTGAATAGCATCATCAGCCATCTTATCTCACCTATACCTAATGTAGAATGCACAGAATGTTCACCAGGAGACAGTAGTCTTGGGACATAAAACAAGATGAAAAATTTGAAGTGTGAAATCATACCGAAAATGTTTTCTGACCACAGTGGCATTGTTTAAGAAATAATA
This sequence comes from Tamias sibiricus, assembly GCA_025594165.1. Lineage (NCBI taxonomy): Eukaryota > Metazoa > Chordata > Mammalia > Rodentia > Sciuridae > Tamias > Tamias sibiricus. The sequence goes on along the minus strand of CM046661.1, from coordinate 130,183,175 downwards.
AATAATAAAATAAAAACAGCAAAGAAGACAAAAAATACACTAATAATATTCTTATGAATAATTGCAATACTTTGGATTTTTGTTTAACGTACCAGAAATTGAACCCAGAGGTACTTAACCACTGAGCCACATCCCCAACCCCTTTGTGTATTTTATTAGAAATAGGGTCTCATGGAGTTACTTAGGGTCTCACTAAGTTGCTGAGGCTGGCTTTGAACTCCCAATCCTCCTACCTCCTGAGCTGCTGAGAATACAGGCATGCACCACCATACCTGGCAATATAGTTTGGATCTTTAACAGATTCCCCCAAAATCCCATGGTCAACAGGCTGTGGCACTTTGGGGAGGTGGTGGAAAAAGGGGACAGGCCAAGTGGATGGAAGTTAGGTCTTTGGGAGTGCCCTCAAAGGGACTTTTGAGACCCCTGCCACTTCTGCTCTCTGCCTCTTTGCTTCCCAGCCACCATGAGGCTCTTCAGCTGTTCACTTCTCATCATGGTATATTATACTGCCACAGGCCCAAAACAACAAGGGCAAGTGACCATGGACTGAAACCTCTGAAACTATGAGCCAAAATAAAACTTTTGTTCTTATAAAATGTTTTTATCAGATATTTTGGAATAGTAACAGAGCACTAACTAACACAATGATCCTTCTTCTCAAGAATAAATCACATGGAAAATTTTAAAATGTATTAAACTAAATGAGAACAAATACATATATCAAAATTTGTAGGACACCAATAAAGCTGCATTTGAAGTAGAATTTATAGCTTTTTTCCCCTCATAATCTTTTTTTAATTTGTTTTAATTAGTTATACATAACAGTAGAATGCATTTATGTACTGTGATATATCATACATAGTTGAGATATTATTTCTCATTTTTCTAAGTGCACATATTGCAGAATCATATTGGTCATGTAGTCACATACACATACAGTAATAATGTCTGTTTCATTCCACTATCTTTCCCATCACCACAACCCCTTCCTCCCCTCCCTTCACTTCCCTCTATCTAATCTAAGGTAATGCTAATTTTCCCTAGTGTCCTCTGCCTTATTGTGAATTAGCATCCCCATGTTAGAGAAAACATTGGGCCTTCGGTTTTGTGGGATTGGCTTATTTCACTTAGCATAATATTCTCAGAATTTATAGCTTTAAGTGCATATGTTAGAAAATAAAAAAGGTCTCTGTGTTTTAAGACTAAAAGGCTAGGAAAAGCTGAGCAGATTAAACTCTAGGCAAGCAGTGGAAAAGACCAATAAAAAAATCAAAATCAGAAATCAGTGAAATAAAAAACAGAAGAATACTAAAAGAATTAGCAAAACAAAAAGCTGAGTCCTTGAGGATAACAATCAGAAGGATCACAAGAAAACATTACCAATATCTGTAATGAATAAAGGAATGCTACCACAGAACCCACAGACATGAGAAGCATAATAATGAATATTAATATAACTCTATGCCAATTCCTTTAAGAAGCTAGACTATTTGAACAAATACCTAAAGAAGGAGAAAACTTAAACAGCTCCACATCAATGAGCAAAAGTATTTATTTATTCATTTACTTATTTATTTATTTATTTATTTATTTATTTATTTATTTATGTGTGGTACTGGAAATCAACTCAGGAGCATTCTACACTGAGCTACACCCACAGCCCTTTATAATTTTTTTTTGAGACATGGCATCACTAAATTGCTAAGGCTGGCCTAGAACTTGTGATCTTTATAGGCATGCACCAATGTATCCAGCCAAAATTAAATTCTTTAGTAAAAGCTTTCCCATACAGAAAATTTGGGACTCATGTGATATTACTGATAAACTCTATCAAATATGTAAAGAAGATATAACACCAATCCTATACAAATTCTTTTTAAAAATAAAGAAAGAAACTTCTTAAATTTATGAAGCCTGATTCCAAACCAAAGACATTACAGGAAAGGAGAAAGTAAAACAATATTTCTCATGAATATACATGTACAAATTTTAAAAACATATTAACAAATCAAATTAAAAGCATTTCAAAGTTTAATACATTGTTTTCCTAGGAAATAAAGGTTGGTTTAACATAAAAATTAATAAATATAATTAACCACATATGAAGAACTATGATATCATTTTAATAGATACAGAAAAAACACTTGATAAACCTCAGCATCCATTCAACAAATGAAAAACAGAAAGGCACTTTCCTACCTGATGAAAATCATTTCTGATAAACATAGATAATGTCAGTCTCAATAGTTAAAGGCTCAGTACTGTCTATCTAAGGTCTCAAACATGGTGAAGATGTCAGTAATCCCTGCTTTTATATAAGTTTGTCTTGGAGGTATGAGCCAATATAATAAAGCAAAAAAGGGAAATAAAATACATATGGGTTAGAAAGGAAAAGATAAAAGTATTATTAATTCCATAATATACTATCATGCTTCTAGAAAAACCTAAAACACTATAAGAAATTAATGAATTTAGCACAGTTGCAGGATACATAGTCAACATAGAAAAGTCATGTGTATTTCTATATAAGAGGAGTAGGCCTACTTTATCTTAAAGGAACAAAGAGTCAATATTTCAGCCCTGTAAACCATAAGGTCTCTATTGCAACCATTCAACTCTAACTTTTTAACATAAAAATCACCATAGATAAAATAAAAATAAATATGCATGGCTGTTTCCCAATAAAACTTTATTCATAAGTTGGTGGGCAATTCCTGGGCCATAGTTTGCAACCCCTACCAAATTTTAACAATAGACTAGTCGAATGTGATATTTAAAAAACAAATTCACTTATAAAAAACACAGGAATAAATATAGTAAGAGGTGTGCACAAACTATACACTTAAATATAAAGCATTGTAGGAAATCAAAATTTTAATTCCTATATGTAATAATTTTACTTAAATTACAATTATATAAAATTTATTTAAATTTAAATAAATGAGATAGCCCAAACACATGGCTATTGCTAAAATGACAATTTTTCCAAATTGATTTATATTTTCAAAGCAATCCCAACCAAAATCCTAAAAGACTTTCTGCATAGCTACTGTAATAAGACAATGTGGTATTGACATAGTGATAGATTAATGGAACAGACTATTGAGTCAAAAATATTGACTCACAATTTATACAATCTACTGAGTTTTACAGAGTTGCTATGGAAAGTCAATGGGAAAAAAAGTCAATTAATGGTGTTGAAACAACTAAATATCTGAATGGAAACTATTAACCTTAACTCTTACCCTATAGCATACATGAAAATTAACTAAACATGGATCATAGTATAAAACAAAACAGTTAATATTATTAATCTTTTAGAAGAAATGTAAAGGAGAAATTTTATAGTATTGGGTTTAGTATAAATATCTTACATAAGGAATAAAACAAAAAAACATAAAATAAAATACTGATCAAATGAACCTCATTGATATTAAAAACTTTCAACATTGAAAGACCAGTTAAGAAAACAAAGGAAAGGTACAAACTGGGAGAAAATTTGGCAAAACATATATCTGACAAATGGGTTGGTCTCAGACTATTGAAAGAAATCTTATGCTTTAATAATGAGATAATATTATCTAAATATTAAGTATGGACAAAAGATTTGAATGGGTTCATCACAAAATAAGATGTAAATATAACAACTAAGAATGTAAAAAGTTTCTCAACATCATTGAACATCAGAGTAGTGCAGATTTAATCAGTCACTATAAGAGACACTCTGTACCCAATATATCATCTGATGTTAAAAAGACTGATAATATCAAGAGTTGGCAAGGACTTGAAACAACTGAGACTGTCATACATTGCCTCTTAGAATGCAAAATGGTATAGCTACTTTGCAAAACAGTATGGTAGTATATCATAGAGTTACATTTTACCATATGACCCAATAGGTCCATTCCTAGTATTACTAAATACTACCAGGTGTTTAGTAAGAGAAAGAAAAAAAAAAAAAATATATATATATATATATATATGTATCAAAATACATATGCAAATCTTTGTAACAGTATTATTTGTAATAGGATAAATCTGAAACCACCCAAATGTTCATTAATAAATGGTGAATGGGTAAACAAATTACAGTGCATCTATAATGTAAAAGAAACAACCTACTAATACCTGCAACTATTTAGATGAATCTCAAAAACACTATACTACATAAAAGAAACAAAACATCAAAGATCACCTACTTTGTAAATCCATTTAGTCAAAAATTTGGAAAAGGAAAAAACAGTAATGAGAAACATTGAATCAACCATTGCCTAGAATTAGAAAGAAGAAGGGAATTGGAAATGGAAACGAGGAAACTTTTTACTGTATGAGAACTATTCTACATCTTCTTTGTAGTGTTTGTTTTACAATTATATATTTGGTCAACTTTATTCTCTGTATTACCTTAATAAAAAATTGTTTCACACATATACATGTGAGAAATCATTAGGAATAGATTCTAAAGACAACAACAAACAAATATAAAATGGTAATAAAAATGCTCATCACATGGAATTATTGGGAAAATAACATAAGATATATAGGCTAAATCAACTGACACACAGATGCTGTTCATAGAATTTCAATATCCATAATTTTTCTTGCTATTATAGCATAATGAGTAACTCTTTTCCAGAAAACATCTGCATAGGGCTATAACTGTTGGATGTGAACTTCTGCCAGTTGGGAGGCTACCAGGGTTCTCTGGGACATTTCTGTTTTTCTCCAAGTAAACAGCTGTATCATAGTCTTCAGCATCTTCCTTACACCCTTTATCCTGTTTGCCCCTGTAATTGAGCTCACTACTTTCACACTTGTTTCCTCCTAGTATATTCTTGATGGAGCAGTCAGAGTGGTCTTTTATAAACACAAATCTGATCTTATCACTCTTCTGTTCAAAACCTTCCCAAAGGCTTTTTCTCTCACCCCATTTAAAGTCTGAATTCCTACTGTAGTACGGGGGGGGGGGGGTGTAAGTAGGTTTTAAACATTCGGTGGTGCCCTCTTCCTCCCTGAACTCAATACATCCTGCTATTTCCCATTTTTCATTCCATTAGAGTTGCATGCCTGTGTTTTCCCTAAAACCTGCCAAGTATATTCTACCCGGTAGAACTTTCTGGTCCTCAATCTAGAATGCTCCACTCACATGGTACCCTTTTTTACTTCTTTCTGTTTCTTATTAACTGGAAAATGTTTATTAAATGAAATATTTCCTGACCATTGTATTTACAATAAACTTCTCTTCTATACCTCATCTCTAAGTACTCCATTTTTTACTTTGCTTTATTTATTGTTTTACTCTGCATATATAGTCCCTTGATATTTAGTTAATTATTTGCTTGATGATCTCATTGCAGTCACTCTGCGCTATAAAATAATCTCTATGCAGAAAGCAACTTTGCTATTCACCTATGCCTGTAACATATCCTGGTGCAAAGTAGGTGTTTTTTCAATACTTGCTGCATAAATAAACTGTCACTGTCATTGAGCCATTCTGAATTACCCTTTCTATCCTTTTGTATATATATATTTTTAATGTCCATGTATTTCCAAATGAACAAAACTGTTACATAATAAAATGATATTGATAACTTTGCATAAAAGAATTTACCATTTGTGAATTACTCTTGAAAGAGAGCATCAAAAATAAAAATAAAAGTATCAACCCACTAAAAGCATTGTGAAGTGCTTCTCATGCTTTCCATCATTTTCCTTTTGCCTGTTTGTGAAAGGTGCTCATATCACTTATCTGTAGAGGATAAGGAGAGCACAATTTATTTTAATATCATGTATGTATACTTTAGAAACTAGTTAGCTTATCTACACTGAAAAATAGATGTTGGATGATAATAGCACATACAAACCCTGTAAATAAATACACAAAGAATTTCTTACTAGCTGCTAAGCATTTTTATAATAGTAAAACAGACCAACAAATAATGAACACATATTTCTACCTTACTTTTTACTTGGCTTATATTTTAAGTAAGTAGATATTTGAGAATTGCTACAAAGTTGGTGACTTTATAGTACCACATGTGACATATAATTTATGAGTATAAAATACTTATCTCAGTAATATGTTTCTTCCGCTAAGAAAATCACTTGAATTTATTTCAACTTAACATCAAGTGTGATCCTCTAATTTTAAAAATCTTTAATATTTTTCTCATATTTTAGTCAGCATAAAAAGTAATCTTTCTGAGGCCAAATATAGTGATTTCGTGAAATAAGTACCATAGTTCTGTCTTTGTTATCCACCTACCTTCAGATCCACGTACCTATCATCTATCTATCAACAAACTCATTAATGTTCATGTTCTATATATAATTTATTGAAATACTCTAAATGTGACTTGCAATTATTAAAATGCAAATTTTATATGGATTTCTCAACTTTCCACACTTCTAATAATAACTGATAGTCCATCTATGTCAAAATTTAACAGAATTCAGAAACATTTGAAAAATGGGATCAGGAAACTTGAGAAACTTTGCAAAGATGGAAATTGAAAAGTATAATAAACTAGGAGGCCAAAGGCCTAATTGCTCTGCATAGCATCTACAATTTTATAATAATTTTAGTACCACAATCTGTTTAAAAAGGATAAGTAAAGTTTCCCTTGAAATGATACAGGTAAAATTTATGATCTGCCCTCAGCTTACACAATTAATTTCCAATATATCTGAACATTGGGAACACAAAACCTACTAATTTTCACCTGGAGTTCTTTCTATTTTGGCATTTCTGAAGCATCCCTATGAATTCTATAATAATTTAGAGTGTGTTTAAGTTAGCATCCACACAAAAGTCTCTGATGCTCAATCATTATTCTCTTCAGGGCCCATTAGCCTTACTTGAATTTGTCCAATATGGACTTTTCACCAACAACATAACAACATGTTTTCTTTTTTGCAAACTCACTTTTTTTTTTTTGCCCCCCTTTGGCAAGACAACTACCTGGTGTCTTGGAGAGTTGAGACTGAACTTCTGTTTAATCCTTACCCTAATTAAGTGAACCACTGAGCAACCGAAGCCTCTGCCTACCTCCCCCTTCACAGGCAGAAATCAAATAAGCTACAGCATTCCCAGTTCTGGAAGGAAGATCCAATCTATGATTCAAATGTGTTCTGATCCCAGAGTTGGCCTGTACTCATATCTTAAAACAACATCAAATAAGTGTAGGCATAGTAGCAATGAGTCAGGTTTTACTAATCTGATGTTTTCTTACACCCCAGACAGTGAAGGCCTCTTCACTGGTCCTCCATTCCACATAAGGACATTTGAAGCATTCTACACAGAATAGTTCAAATTGCATGCAATTAAGGGAGAGCATCATGCATTTCAAATCATTTCCCAAGGCTTTAAGATTTGCCACATAAGCAAGTATGTGTTTCTGTTGCATAAAACCATGGGACTAAATTTCCTTTCCATTTCCTTCTGCCCCAAATTATCACCTCTTCATACTTAGACATGTTTATTTTTAAGGCAAATAAAAATGATATAATAACATAAAATACTTATTTTTTCATTATCGGTATTCTAATTTCTTTGTCAAAGAATTATTTCTACCTTAGGTAATTAACAATTGAAGACAAAAATAGATTTGATGAGTTCTGGGAAAAAGCTATGGGCACTCTTTACGACTGGCTGATTAGCATATTTACTAAGAAAGATGATTATCAGAAAGGCCCCTCTGACTCTGTTCTGAAGTGGGACTATATTATTCTAAGATAATTTAAAGCAGTAACTAATTACCCTCATATAAGTAAATATATATTTAAATATATTTAATACATATGCTCATTTTAAAAAGATTTCCTTAAAATTTCTCAAAATAAAAATGAAAGGAGGGGTTGAGGCTATATCTCAGCAGAACATTCCCCTAGCGTGCATGAGGGCCTGAGCTCAATCCAAGCATCATACACACACACACACACACACATACACACACACAGAGAGGGGGGGGGGGAATGAGAACTTACAACCAACCAGATTAGATTTAAAAATCTTGAGAAAATCAGACTTTCACAATGACATGTCAAATGCCAAAAATAATTCAGTTTAATTTTCTCATAGACTAGATCTACTTCAAAACTTCCATTTTCTTCTATGGGAGGCTAATGTGCCCCATTTAGGCTGAGTCCCTATTGGAATTTTCACATTAATCATAAAGTAAGCAGTGTCTATCCTCATTGCAGAAATAAAAAAACAAATATGATTTAACCATGTTGCATGTTTTCTTAGAGTGGGCATTAGGATGTGTGGTAATATATGGTTTGGGACAACTCCATAAAGGGGTCTGTGTAGAAGGAAATCAATACATATGGTGAATTTCGCCAAGATATGCAGGAAAGAATTATGATGTGCATTTATTTTGGATCAGTATATATGCTGCAAAGGTAGGAAAGGAATAGAACGGAAATAACATTTATTAAGGTCTATTAATTTGTTATGCTAGGCCAGTATGTATGTGATCTTCTTTAATCCTCATAAAAACTCCTAATCAAACTTTCAGTAATTCACATAGTTAGAATTCCAATTCTATCTATCTTGGTAGCCAAAGTTCTTACTAATTAGGAAGAAAGATCAAATTAAACAGAGTTGGGTTCAAAATGTAAGACAAAGAAGAAAGAGACAGGAAGGATTAAATTTCGGGAATGTGGCAAAGATTGACATACAATGCTTTAAATTAAAAATGAACTAAAGGAAAAACAAAAAACAGCTTTTAGAGACTACATCTCCATACCAGCTAAACAATTCCAGGCAATAGTCATGCACTTATATCTGGGACACTGACTGATCATGTCCAGGTCTGTGCAGATGGCAAGAGGTAAATAGCAAGAGTGAGGCAGAGGCTAGCCTTCCCTCCAGGAGGTGGCCCTGGATTGGGGCAGAGAATCAGACTTTCCAAACAGGGAGGCTCTACTTGGCAATATGCAAAGAAATATACTTTTATTTTTAAACTAATTGGTTGGCAATGGCTGCCTTCTTGGCTCCTCTTCTATGTTGTAATTATTAGCTTTATTTTTTCTGGGACATATCAATCATGATTCTATTTGTTACCTAACACAACAAACATACTGACCATCCACAGGGTTCTGGCACACCTAAACTAATGAATAATCTCACACATTCAAGTAGAACAACACAGAGTAGTGGAGCTCAAAGGTTTCATACTATAGAACATGTTTTTTTACAAAGGAGAATCAGAGTGATAAGCATAGACTATTCGCTGGGTTAATTCCAGCTTTAATTGCCAAATAGTCACAATCTTCTGGGACCAATCTTAAAGACAGGATTATCTCAGGAAAGTATTGTTACAAACGGTTTTAGATGACTTTAAAATATGATGTGAATTCATAGTGAATAAAAACAGTAGGAAGGGCTATGAGGGTATGTGAAATTGAAGATTACTTAAGATACTGTAAATCTACAGAAAACCCAAGGAAGCTGGCATGCCTGAGTAGCTTTGTCTCCAGGTAGAGAGCAAAAGGCACCAGGATTTGCTTGCAAAACACTGAAAACCAGTCCAACCAATTCTTACTAGAGTTTTGACTAGCTCTTGAAGAAACCAACATGTGTCGAAATTGTAGGATTCTAAATGACAAGAATTAACTCCTTTCAATCTTGTTATGCACAATTATTCCTTCCTGAAACAATGTATTTTTTTTTTCACCCCCTCCATCTTCCAAGGTTCCTGATTTCCTCAAAGAGCCTCACAGCTGTTCTAGCTTGAATATGCAGAGTGAGCTCCAACAGTCCATGAGTATTGTCCATGGTCCTCACAGTGGCAGTATTTGGAGATGCTATGGGCTTTTAAAAGGGGGGCAATGGGAGGTCCTTAGGTCATTGGGGGCATGTCCTCAAAGGGGACCTAAGATCCTCATTAAAATTCTTTCTGTCTTTCCGCTTCCTGGCTTGTGATGTGAGTAGGTGCACAGATATGTACTCCTGCCATAAAGGTCCACCCTTATCAGAGGTCAAATTGATGGGGCTTCCTGATCTTGGACTTGATCCTCCAAGTCCAATAGCTGAGTAAACTTTTCCTCTCATACATTAATAACCTCAAGCATTTTACTACATTATTGTGAAGCTTATTAGTACAACAGCATAACTATAAAACCTATAAATATCTTTCCTCTTTTCTCAGTCAACACTTGCTGTGGGTGGATAGACTGGCATTGCCTACTGGCATTGTGACTAGACTTGCAGCTCATTACAGGTTTAGAAGCCAGGTTATCTTGCAAGAAAACATTGCCATGGCTGCCACCAGGGCAAACTATTGAATATGTTAGAATTCTGTGGGGTTGATATGGCCAGTATATTCATTTGAACCTCAGGGTGTCTCCTAATTGTTTAAAAACCCTCTAGCACCTTTCTGTGCTTGGGGAAATTTCTGAGATTCTAATATTGTGACTTTTTTATTTACAGTTGTAAAATTGAATATCTGAGATGATGACATTAAGCAGTAAGAATAAAAATGTTTCCAAGTACTTATAACTGATTCCCTGAAGTCCTGATCACTGAATGACCAGCTGATGACTCAAATCCAGAGGAGGTCATGCTTACTGAAATTACAGGTGCCAATTAATTCTAAGGTACTCTACTTTCAAAGGAGTGCCTATCTTATATGACGCCATAAATAGCCTTTGGGTCTCAAAAGCAGAGGTATTCACATTGTTATGTGAGTCAGAATCACTTGAAGTACTTAACAGAATGAAGGGTCCCAGGTAGCTCTGGTAATCTGCAATTTTAAAGAAAACATGCCAGGTGATTCTGATGCAGGTAGTCTCTGAGGTCATGCTCAAAGAAGCACTGCACCTGAATATGCAAAATGTTTACAGCAAGAAGCAGAACAGTTACCTCAAATTCATAAAAAAAAAAGAAATTATTCCCATCCAGGAATCTGATGTCATAGAAATATTCAGGTTTTGATGTTGTAAGTACATGTTATAAACCTATTCAAGTAAAGTTGGTTGTATAAATGGACATGTTGGAGGCAGAGCTGCCTAAATAAATTATTTATGAACAAGTAAGTATTTTAAATTCTTTGGAAATTCTGAGTAAATTCCTTTGAAATCTCAGGGTTAGGTTTCAAAACGATCACAAAATCAAAAGAATCACAGTTTGTACATGTCTGACCTTGGAGCACTAACTACAGTGGGAGTTATAAAATTATTTTGGATGTGTGAGATGCTAAATAAAATAAACACGTAGACTTAAACAAACTTATACTTGCATTTGGAAATTTAGACTACCTACTCTCCCAAAAAGAATGGTTAAATGCTAATTCATATAACCTACAAACATCACCTGGTTTTGTAACCCAAGAGTATAGGCTGTTTGCTATAAAAATGGATCAAACCTACCAAGTGATATCAAAATACCTTTCTTCTACTTAGCACTCTCAGGCATTAGACATTAATATTAAAACATTTTCTCCTACAGAACTAAAACACAAATTTGTCAACAGAAGGGTACAAATTTGCTTTTGATTTAATGCAGCACAATTTAAAAGTCTCTAAGAAATTTTGCCATCCTCAAGAGCCACAGGCCTGCCCTTAATGCCTCAGGAGATTTGTACTTCTCAGAAGTACCTGGTGTAGTAACTCCCCATAAATCCTCATCCCAAGGACAACATCTGTGACTCCACCCTCAACAGATTTCTAAAGACAGCTCAAAGGAACATGTTAACTCACTTTCTAACCTTGAGTCAACCAGCATATGCCTGCAGGAATGGTTGAAAATCCAGAAATATACTCTAGGCTTTTACTAAGTTGTAACAAAAAGAAAGATAAAGACTCCCAGCTCATTACAGTAAAATATCCTGAAAATGCATGCGTTCAGACTATTTTTAACATTTATCCATGGCAAAGTATTGCAGAAACTAAGACTAATTTAGAGGTCTTTGGGATATGAATTTTTAAATGATTGCATGTCAGAAAGGTATAAAATGAAAGGGCTTCAAGGTGACTTTTTTGGTATGTCTCAAGATGTGCATTTGCTACTGATGACAAATAGATAATTAAAATCCCCAGCCTCAGGGATATGAGAAATGTGATCTTTTGGGGATAGCCACTCCTGGAAGGATTCACAGTGAGTCACAGCTCATAGTATGAAACAATTTTCATTGGTTAGAAAGGCTGAGAGGATAACTGTGAGCTAATTTTAATTGCTCTTGGTCAATGGCAGAGGGTTGGAAGCATACAGCCAGCAATAAATCTTATTTTACAATAAACACTTTTATCACTTTCAAAATTTCATAAATATTTAATTTTAATTCTCTTACACACACATTCTAGTGGCTTAACAAAAGATAACTAAAAGCATAATCACACACGAATATTTCTCCCAAATGAGTCTAATGCAAATAGCTACAGAATTATCTTTCTCTCTCTGTCCACCAAGCACAATATTCTATACATTGGAATCAAAGTCTATTATTATTGATAACTCTCATGAATCCATTATAATATACAAGTACGAAAAACATTTTGCTGATACAATCTGGTACTTTAAAATAAAGAATAAGCCGGGTGCAGTGGCGCGCTCCTGTAATCGCAGCACTTGGGAGGCTGAGGCAGGAAGATCGCGAGTTCAAAGCCAGCCTCAGCAATGGTGAGGCACTTAGCAACTCAGTGAGACCCTGTCTCTAAACAAAATACAAAAAAGGGCTAAGGAAGTGGCTCAGTGGTCGAGTGCCACTGAGTTCAATCCCCAGTACCAAAATAAATAAATAAAATAATAATAAAATAAAGAATAGGGATTGAAGAAAGAATTCAGAAACTTATAAAGCAGTGGACAGTATCAGAGGGATCTAGGCTCCTTGATCAGCTTTTTGTAGTACTATTTAACTTAAGTAAAGTAGCCCTGTGTCTCTATAACACCGTGGAGAAATTTGGACAAAAAGGTGCGCCTGCCAAGCTATCTCTCACAAAACGTTTCTAAGTCATTTCTTCTCAAGTTCATTTATGAAATGTCAGCACATTACACATTTCAACAACCACTATCAAAGTAGGAGAAACAGCTTCTCATCAAGCTGGGTCAGGGTGCAGCTGCTTTTCAGGCACGCTGTACTAGTGTCTTCTGCCATAAGTGAAGAAATGGTCAACACATGTTTTGGAAGAGAATCCTTCAACAAGAAAACAAAATACTTTTGCCTATTTTCTATTAGGTTTGGAATTATTACTTTTTAACTAAGTGATACTTAATAGAAATAAGGTAGAAATAGCAAATGTGCATGAAAGGATGAATGACTTAACAAGAAGTGAATAAATTTCTAAAAATCAGTTTGGCTATACTGGGTTGTCAAAATTTAAAACACATTGCGTATTGTAATGAAGGATTTGAAGGAATTGGATCGTCTCATGTTATGGTTGACAGGGTTAAATAAGCCTTGTGAATATAATTTCTACTATTTATCAAAAATCTTACAGTCTTTGAACCTCAAATTCCACTTTATAGGTATCAAACTTACTATAATACACATGAAAGTTTATAGTCTGATAAATTAATAATTGATGATCAATTTATGTGATTAATTATGTAACAAGCAAATGTTGGCACAACCCTGTACCAAAAATTAAATTAGGTGGTAATAATAAGAGGTTGAGGCAAAGCGCTCCCCTCCAGATCATCTGGGAACTATCAGGGACTGGGAAAAGTAACTGGAAAGCAACAAGGCGGTAACTGCTATAACACTAGTACACAGAACATCATTTTACTCTTTGGACAGACAAGGTTGTGGTGAGGAAAGGTGAACAAAATAACATTTTTTCAGGGGAATGGTAATATTCTGGACAGAAAAGGAGGATGAGATAGAAAGGAATTTCATGTCATGGGCAAGCTCACTTTGACTTGAAGTCAGGGACTCTACTGTTTTACTGTTGGAAGTTGAATTTCCATCTCTTTCCCACACCGCCCCCACCCCACCCCCACCATCACACATACACACTTAAAAGCTGTGCAACCTTAGGTAAGTGGCTTAAGTTCTCTTAACCTCCATGTCCATGCTATAAAGTGGCAGTAGTAACTACAACGATTTCATGTGTTTCCTAAGATTGAATGAAGGTGGTCATTAACAAAAGCCTCAGCAAAGTACCTTGCACATAAGTATGCAAAAAGTATTTGCTATTTTTCTACTTGTTATTTTTAAAGCAACCAAGGAGTGCCTGATGTGTCCAGAAAATGGAAAGAAGGTTGATAGATATCGAATACCAAAATTACGGAAAATTTTCAAGAATACAATGAAATGTAAATAACACTTAGTTCCAAGTAAGTACAGGGCATTCACCTGAATAAATCTGATTTTATAATTTCTCTCTCTCTCTCTCCTTTTTCTCAGTGCAGTATTACATTAGGTACACTCTTTCTGGCTCACTGTCTGGACTCTCTAAACTTCCATGTATATTACCATCACACCTAATGCTTTCTTCAAAGACTGCATATTTTACTACATAGCAAAGGCTACCTCTTAGCCATTATCATACATCACACCTCAGCAGGCCTTTCTCCACCTCTATTATTTTTAAATTTTTGCCCAAGAAGATGATGGTGTGGCATGGAAGGACCCTCCTTTACTTTTGCTGGAAGTGAGGTTACGTTCATACTAAATGACTACATGAAATTGGTACAATTTCATTAGAAACTTCCTTGCTGGTAAATTGTCCTTAGAGCTGTCACTCAGCAAGTAGGCAAATGTGTGCCTGCAACATGAGGTACCTGGTCAGCATCATTTACCAGGTAAGAAAACAGTGCAGTCTCCTTAGTAGCAATAGAGAGGGCAAAAGTCTGAGGTTTTTGATTTTTGTTTCTTTTTAATAGAAAATTACCTGAAATTTCTTCTTTTTCCCTTCTTTATGTGTTCTCCCTTCTACATTGCTTATTTTTACAAAAACCAATCTCTGTAACTTGGTCCCAAACTTGACTTTGCTTATGTCAAAGTAATTATCAAGTCTTCTATATGTAAGCTCATTAGTTTTGATGGATTAGAATGCCACAGGGAATGATATGCTTTTTAACATATGGAAGAGAATTGAGATTTGATGGAGTACATAAACTATAAAAGCAGTTTCAGTTCCCAGGAATGAAACAATGCCTATACTAAGATAAGTTGTGTGTTCATATCAGCACAGACAAAAACTAACCAGTTTCACACAATTGCCTTAGGAAAAAAAATGTAAATTATGATAACCAGGTAAGCAAAGAGAAATTTCCATGTCCTAAATTGTAGCTTGTAAAATTAAAACTGTAATTGGATATGAAAGAGTAAAAAATACTAAAAGAACTGTTTACTATTTTGTTTCAAAATTTAGTAAGTACCTTGAGCTTATTATTTCATTTGATGACTGTTCAAAGGAGTAACTGATTTTTATACTATAAATCTAATAGTGAAAGTATACAAATATTACTATAACCAATACAACTGAAAGCTTTTACTACAAGATTGATAAACATTGTCCAGAACAGTCTTATCCTGTGGATATTTATATCTGTCTCACAGCTCAAGCTTTTCGTAATGAATCACATTCAAAAGAATATTAATAAAAGATATACTGGCATATGTCAAGAAAAAAAATTGCTGATGCTTGAAGATATTTTCTATCAAAAGTTAAATATGGCACAATAGCCATTTTTTAGAGTCATTAATGAAATTGGGAAGAGATTATCAATCTCCAGAGTGTTAAATTGAACCTGGAGCGAAATTGATCAAGTTTCTCCTGTCTCGGAAATACCCCATGGCTATTATTGATCAAGAATTTGGCACAGTGATTATAATTCATATCTAAACACAAAGATTGTGAGATAGAAATTAGTTTTAATATCTTAAATTCAAAATATGCATACTACTCAGCTTAATACAGAAAATCTTACAGGCAAGAGTTTTTATTATGAAGGTCCACAGGAAAACATACCTGGCCAGGCTAAAGGCATCGTCAATCAAACCTGCACGGTTACTGACAGAAAGAACCTATGAGGCCAATCAGGAAAAAGAGAGAGAGAGAGAGAGAAGGAATCATTTAGGATTAAAATGACAGGTGTTCACATGTCAAAGCATGTTGCTGGTGAGCAAATCTAGAATATACCTCATGGTTCCTGATTAACTGATCAATTAATAATCTCCAGTTCCTTAGGTCATAGTTGACTCTGAAGTAACCTGTTTGATTGATGTTCCCCAGCAGCCAGCTTCCCTTGTCCAAATAAGCTATTCTGTGATGCTCTGAAAATAGCATTTTGAGAGTAAATAGATTTAGAAATTTAAGAGTCACAAAGGAATCAAGTATGTTTTCTGAACACAAGATATAACAAAACCAATAATTAAAAGGAAATGCTATCATAAATATCTAATTGAAACCTACTCTTCAATTAATCATTAGCATTTTAGAATTGGTGAGAAAAACATTAGATGGTTACTCATTATTATCTCAGTTAATTATTTTCTTGTAACAAATATTTTTGTTCTTGACAAAACCTCCTTACTTATAAAATATTTTCTTTCTCAAAATAAATGTAACCTAGAAATACTCTACTATATTGATGTGGCTTTTAATTAGGTTGTATGTAGCTAAAATAAAAGAAATGGGCTTAGATACATATTCTTCTTATTTTAATTGTCAAGAAGTGATTAGAACAATACAGTTCATTAACTTAAAAGTCAGCATTGTCTCCTGCCTTTTTTCTCTGGCTTTCATAGACTACTAATAAATAACACACTTCTCAAACATCATCAATAACACTAGAAAAAGGAAACATAATTTGTTTAAGACTCCAATATTTCCACATAGACTTATAAACAAAGATAATAAATTCTGCTTATTGGAATCACTTTGGAAAATGGTAACATATTTTGTTCACCAGCTAATTCAATGAACAGAAGCCAGTAAATTTGATATAACTTCTTACATATTTAACTTTTTCAATATGGTAGAGAGTGTGACCTACATTCACATGTAAAGTCAACCTTTATTGACTTCCCAGAGGCAGGGTTCAGTATTCCAGGGATTTTGTTGTTAATCTTCAGGACTCATGCCTCTCAGAATTTGCACTATGAAGTGGACTTTAAAAACTTACATGCATACACACATACACATAATCTGACATCCAGAAGGAAAAGCAATCAAAGCCATACTATTATATTCTATTTTTTACAGTAACTCAAAACCATAGACTATCTCACAGAAGCCATTTGACTCATATCTAAGTAACAGACACACCTTCAGTTCTTACTCCATTATCAAGATGTTGGCACATCAGAATACAAAAAAGGAAATACAATGCCCCTTTTATTTCCTTGAGAAATTGAATTTACAAAGGACTCTCTCTCTCAAGGAAACACCACATAAGGAAAGGTTTACCACAAGAACCACTTGTGGACATTAATGACCATTCATTTCTCAGGTCTGTAACAGGGTGGGTTATTTAATACAACATACCTAACAGATTGTTTATTTTCAAAAATCTGCAGTAAAACAAAATTGCTTAAACCCTAATGTATATTGGATATAAAAACTTTATGTTTCAGATATTATTCAGCTCTCACTACCTTTATAAACTGTGTTCATTGAAACAGATAAAGAGGTTACAGATTAATCAGATTGACTAAGAATGGTAGATATTTCTAGAAAATAAAAATGGTTTCTCAAGGCTGAAGCTTCATAAACACGTATTTTTCAAAATTTTAACGTGTCATCCACACACTTGCTTCAAAGAAATTTTAGAATGTCATTCCAGTTTACATATATAAAAATTACAACAAAAGTAACAAGAAAACATTATGTTTTAAAAATCTAAAATAACATTATAAGGAGAGATTTTAATTAATCATGCCTGAATTCCTGGAAGAAAATTAAAACTTAAATATTAAAAATACTGTTTCTTCTGAGCAATCTTATTGTCTTCAAGTCTACTAAACTTTTCATTACAAAAATTATAAAACTGTGATTGAATTCACCTATGTGAAGAGCAAATTTGATAAGTTTCATTTAAGAAGTGTTTTTTAAATTACAATGATAAAACAACAAGTTTAACATATGAATGCATGATTTAGATTTTTACCAATCTACCATGGTCATTAATTCCTATAATGTTAAATCTATCCTTAAAGTTACTTCCTATTCACATTTTAAGTAGCTGGCATGAGTTAAGCCCCATGTGATTCATTTGGCTCTATATTTTTAACTTATTCCATTCAAAGACATATAGGTAGGATATAGTCAAATTAAAATTAATATGTATATTAAAATAGGAAAACATCCCTATACTTTCTATATCTTCTTACTAGAATAAGCAACAGGTATCTATTGTTTTTAAGTATACCATTATTGAATTTATAACTTAAACCTGAAGGTTATTACTATTCATGAATATTTTTATGCCTTTAATACAAATGAGATCTTTGAAGAAATGGTTCCCTGAAAGATCTTGTAATAGATTTTTAAATATCTTTTCAGTTCTAGTTAATTATATCCCTAAAATGTTCTTCAAATTAACTAATGGCAAGCAATGAATTTTAAAGAGATCTTTTCCAATGGCCTAATGAAGTATGGTATTTGATGAGTACCATAATAAAAAGTATGGAGGTTATATTTTGAGTGTTGGTAATAATAATTAAAAATTATATTTATATCCAAAATGGTCTGACTCAGACTATATCAAGACACAAAGTAGTTGATAAGATTTTTGTATTTTATATATTTTTAGAATAAAAAGAAAAATGAGATTAGGAATTTATACCAAATCTTTGCTGGTTGCAGAACAATTTGAATTAAAATAATAATAATAAGGATAACAACATGGGACAAACCCAGGAATAATAACATATATTGATTGCCTCACTGGACTATTGTGAAAACTGAATGAGATCATGTTTTGTGGAACCTTTAAAGAACTATGTGCACACATCTAAAAGCATCATGGTGAGTAACTGTCAGATCTTCAAAGAAACCTATCAAAGTGTTTAAATTCTATGTGTGTATGTGTGTGTGTGTGTGTGTGTGTGTGTAGTCAGGGGCAGCACAGAGAAAAGAAACTAAACTTCTAAGTTTAAACTAAACTCCTAAAATAAAAAAGCAAGCTCTTTATCTCACTAACCAACTGACACTAGGTAAGTTATTTCTGAAATCTTAATTTCCTCAAATGTAAAATGGGAATAAAGACAATACCCATTTTTTAATGGTCTGTGAATCTCAAATGAGTCGATGTTTAAGGAAAGCACCACAGCATTATGCTATTTTTAATGTTTACATTAATTTTTCAGGATCATTTTCTTTTTTATTTTGAATCCTTTCTTTCTTAACATTTGGCACTAAATTTAATCCCCTCGATGCACCATTAATAGAACAGCCTGTCAATACGCAAGCTACTACAATTATAAATGTCTTAATTCTTGGTATTTTCCAAGTAAAAATGAAAAGGATAAATACTTCAACCTGACTTTAAAAACTTAAAAAGTGTTTTAAAAACTACTTTTAGGCTACAGTGATCTTTGCCTTAACTTGGAATTAGATATTTATCCAAAGTGTTTTAAAAAACAAATTGCCAAGAACATATGATTAAAGTAAAATGTATACATATTATCCACCAAAGATTTTGCCTTAATATCTTATGATATCAAATCTGTATTACTACTGGCAGTGAAAATTACAAAAAAAAAAAAAAAAATCAATCTGGTTAATGTAATTAAATGTATAATTTCTTTTCACATAAGAATTAAGCAGAATATTTATGTTTTTATGGAGGAAAACATGAAGTAAATGCTGATCAATTGATATTATTGATTAATTGAGACTGATTATATTTTAAACCAAAGGAAACATGACAACTTATAAAAGGATATAAAAGTTAATATCTTCCCCACCCCCCAAATTTGTCTGGTATTAGTTTTATTATGGTCATCAGAATGAAAAACTTCAAGATAAAATTGAATAACAAGGTGATCTTTTCTTTTAGGTCTCTCTTGGAAAACTTCTTCTGAGATTTTTTGAATTTATAAAGTTTTCAAGAAGCATTTACTTACTATGAGCATCCCCGCCCCAAAGCCTCAACATTTCAATGTTCATATCAAACAGAAGATGTTGCTATGATTTAATGGACCATAACATACTACGCTCTGCAGGTTACACCTTGTATAACTTTGGGGGGAGGTGCACCATTCATGCCACAGTCTACGCAAATAGTGCCTCCTAGAATTATGTGCTTCACAAATTGTGCAGCTGTGTATGATGTCATGCATATCAATACAGGCAATATTTTAGGTGAGCATGGTTTGAACTAATACACTGTTATTATTCCTGACTAACAATGAAAGGATATAAAGAAACAAATCCTCAAACTAGTGGCTATAGGTCAAAGAAAACTGTGACACTATTCTCAATTCTCGGTGGGATAAGAGGATCCTATGAATAACACTAGGGAAATAACTAGAGTTAAAGGAAATGGACCTGGGAAATGGATGGAACAAGAATCAGACTTGCACTGACACTGCAAGTGATCTGTTGGGCCACTCCTGATGTTTGATCAATATACCTTTACACTTTAAAAATTTTCTCCATTTTCATTCTACCTTACAAAGTTAAATATTTTGCTTTATTTCTGAAGATAGTTCTATCTCATCCTCCTGGCTTTTCTAGAGTGGCATGATTTCATTCTAATAAGTTGGAACTTTATAGTAACTGCTTTCATCATTTCATAACATAGGTAAATAAAACAACTACATGAGTGGAAAAGAGAGGTATACAGACAAATAATACAGTAGGTGTAAATTCAGAACCATGCAATGAAATTATAGATTCTAATTATTTAGAAAGACAAATATCAATAAATGTTAGAGTAAGCATTTTCATGTCTTATTAGATTATATATGTACGTTTTATATATGTATCATCTCTAAAAAAAAAAAAAAAAAAGGAGAGTAAACCATATCCCTGAATGTCCCCTTTTTTTCCCCAAAAAACCTCACCAAGTTAAAGGAATACTGAGAGCAACTTGGGTTGGAAAGTCCAGGTACATATTATCTTTAAGAACACTGGCTATATTTTATGCACACTGGAAATTAGGGCAAATTAGTGCTATCTGTAGAAAGCTACTTTCTTGCATTTGTGCCAAGACAGTTGCTCCTTGGCCATGCAAGCTTACTAAGCAAAGGATGCAAACTAATGCTGATGCTGTCATTGCTTCTGCAGCCTAACATAAAACCCTTATCTCACTTGCAGCCAGGGTGGAACTGAGGGCACTATGGAAAGGATATGTGTCACTCATCCAACCAGCAGCTATTGGACAAAACATCATGAGGGGGAGGAGGCACTGTTTGGAAAAACACCTTGAAGGACAGAAGTGCTATGTGTCAGTCTGTCATCACTAAACTCTTTTAGGAGCAGGCACTAATCTCTTGCAAGCTTTCCTCAATAAATCATATGTACTACATGCCACTTCTGGGCATTTTCTTTGGCCTTCTGCAACCTAACCTATTGCCCTGGCATAACTGGGCTGTGAATCTGACAACATAACAATATGTGTAAGTGAAAATACATATTTTCATAACATGTGATTATGTATTAAAAACATTAAAAAAATGTGTAAAAACACACCTGGAATTTAAGTGTTTATACTTCTTGCAAACAAATTAGATTTTGCTTTAAAACTTGTTTCCTGTATGTATTTTAAGCACTTAAATTTCCCTTATAATAGCAAGACAGAAGGGAAAAAACAGCTGTTTATTTATACCTCACCTTATTTGGAAAAAAAATTGTGGCTGTTTAAAATGATGTAAGTTAGCATCGATTAACAGCATGTGAAAAAGGAATAAGAAAAACAAAATATGGACACACTTGACCATCTAAATCTAAATGAGATGTAAAAAATGATAATTGACTTTTTCTCTAACTCAATGGAAAACAGAAATAAAAGGGACCTGGTTCACACTCTAGCTTGAAGGACATAGACTGAATTCAAGAAATAGGTTTCTGACAGTGAATTGAAATAGGTCACTACCTTATTTGAAGATATTTAGAAAGAGAATAGAATTGAGATGAGTCTCTCTCTGCTCCTTGAGGTTTGACCCACCCTTGGAGATGGTTAGATGCCATGTCAAAGCCCCTTCCTCCTGGCCCTATAATTATCTGATTCCAAGGAGAATATTGCCTTTCTCATCCCTTAAAGAGACAGACTGGTAACTATAAGATAGCAGGAAAATGGGATTAAAAATTAGGCCTACATTTCAATATTTGAAATAATGTTCTTCTGGAAGTTATGATTATATTTTAAGTATACTCGGGATTACAAAATTACATAGCCTAAAACAGATAATATTAATTCTGCAGATACTTATTTTAAAAATTTCTCTTTACTATGAAAGAAACAAATATATAATTAGTAGAAAGCTTGAAATTAGACTATTTAGAAATTATTCTATATTATATCTAATTTTGTAGAAGTGATTAACATTCCTTTACTTTCTCAATTTATTTTTATTAACATTTTATAACAGCTAAAACTAGAGGTTAAGTTGCTAAACAATTATCTGAAACCAAATAGTTCCTCAGGGGAGAATATATATTTTACCTGATTTGTTAGACACCCAAATAATTGCTTCTGAAGACACATGGCTTCTATTTCCTACTACAATAGTTAATGGAATCTGCCACAGGTAACTGCAAAATAAAAGAGAAGCTTTAAGAATAAAAGACCTATGTCCAAACAAAAGCAAACAACATTTTCTATGTACCTTATATATGATTTTTATTACTCTCTTCACAACAAACAATATATATATATATATATATAAATCCCAGTTATAAAGGAAAAATAAGAAGATGGGTTTATTATTAAATGCCATTAAGAAGACTTCACTTTAAAAGTTTCAGTTTCAGTGCAAAAGGACTGTCAACAAAATACTTTATCTTGCAGAAAAAAAAAATTTGCATTTAAAAATAAAAAGTAACTATATTCCCAAAATCTGAACCACATGATATATTGATTAAAGTCTAAAATAAACCCTTTCTACTTTTTCTATATTATATTAATATATATTTCAGTGGTTTCATATATTTACACTTTAAAATTTTCCTTAGTTATTATTTAACAATTCTGGGAACACTACTAACATATTTTTAGAGAGAGAATAATATGATACATCTAAAGCTACTGAGCAAAGAATAAAGGAAGAACAAAATTAATCAGATTTCCCCCAAATCCAGATCAATACCAACAATACTGTGGGACACACTTAATGCTTTGTTTCCTGAAATGAAATTTCCAAATTGATGTGTCAAAGCACCCATCAATATGCAGGGTCACTTATGAGTCTCAGCTATTAAAAAGAAAATTTTTTTTTACATTTACCTTTTCATAGGGTAAAATTGATAACTAGGGTTGTACATGAAGTAATATCAATTTAATCTCAAGGAACAAGCAGATAATTGCTGGATGGTTTTACAATCAGCCCAATGACTAGACTTCCTTCCTTAAAATACAGCTTGATTATATTGATCTCTCCATTGTACCATTAGCAACAGGGGTACCCAACAATTACATATGGGAAAATAATTTTTATTTTAGAAATTAAGTAAAGATATTGTGTGAGTTTAATATGTATGAGAATAAATGGAGAATGGAACACTTTTCAGGGAGCATGCTTAGGGTAACATACTAAACCAAGAACATGTCTTTTTGAGGGTGGGAGAAAAAGGTGTCTCCACTGAATCCATTGTGCAGAATTTGATTATTTGATAAGTTCATTCTTTCATTCATTATAAAAAGAATTCTGTGATACAAAAAAAGTCTCAATGGAAGATTGGAAGAAGTTCATAATTATATATCAACAGCTGTCTCCACTATTGAAAGTCAAAAAAGCACATTTTTTTAATGTTTATATCTTCTTTATTCATAATTACCAAAATAATGGGCATCCTAATGAAATGAATGAATAAACAAAAGATTCTGAATTAGAAAACTATATATTATACTTAATTATAGAAATATTTTTGTGTGCCAAGTATGCAGAGATACTATGCTTTACTACAATGGACTCCCCATGATTGGTCAGGAAATAAGTACTTTATGGTAGTAATTCTTTAGATAGTAAAAACTTAGTGAGCAATTACCCTTGTAAGCTCTTTAATAAATACTTTCACACTTCCAACAAAGGACTAAAAATATCTCACAAATATTTAATGATAGATTTATTGGAAGAAAGATACAATGAATTTATATAATTCTTTAATACCTGTTCTCTAAAAATAATAAATCTCTTTTGATTAATTGTAATAATTAGACAACAATGCCTCCATTTTGAGTCTAATTCTCAAGTTAAACCACAGGGTTATTTAGAAAAGCTAGGAAAGAGGAGTTGTTTTATAAATCACTGTTGAATGTGATTGAATATGATTAAATAGACTTAGATTAAAGTAAAATAAAAGAGGCCAAATTAACCTATAGGTGAGACAAAAATGCACTTTATGAACTTCACATTTTAGTATGTATCTTCCACATTGAGTTGGGTCAAGCAAAATGTGAAGTTAAATAAGTTTAGTTAAAGAACAAGGAATATAAAAAAAAAATTAGGACAGTTAAAAATCATTAAGGGAAAATGTGTCATTTTGTAGCATGATCAAAAACTGATTGTGAAACACTGTGTGCCCCTAATGTATTTGAACTGCATTCTTCTAAATAGCCAGAGATTATGATAAAAATCGAAATGTTTCAATATAAGTTTTTGGAACGTTTTTAAGGTACATGAAAATGAGATTCGTATAAATGCTTGTGTGGTGCTTAGAGTCAATATCATATGTATAGAGAAAATGACTTAAATAAATAGACACTATCACACAGCTACTGTGATATAAAAAATTACCTATTATAAGATTTTGGAACACAAATGTTGGGGTATTTTGTAAAATTCTTAAAATAGAATTTTATGTTTTCTCTAAGGAAGCTTTTGTACCCTACACAAAATCTATACAAGTGACAAGACAAATTTTTGCAAGTTACCAGGCAGATCTGAAATTTTGTATTCATTTCAAAATTGCTGGACTTGTTAATATCCTGTTATTTTTCATAGCTTTTTAAGTAACACATATTTGGTCATTTTATAAATTTCATTTTAAAAGCAAAGAAAGCATGATAATCGTGTTGGTTTTTGTTGTTCTTGTTGTTTTGCTAAAAGATTGGAGGACACTTAACACTGTTGAGTGAAGGGCTCTGTATGGTATGCTCTAAAGAAATCAGTCTTCAGTGGGTTAGCTTAAAAAGAGACTAGAAAAAAAGATCTTGTGAGATTCGATTGTGTTTCTGCCTCTTTAGTTTAATTTGAATTTTATTTATTTCATTTAACCATTAAAAAATCTTAAAAATGCATTTCAAAAGACTCTAAAGCCATTTATTTTCTTTAACATTTTTACAATAAAGCAACTTTTATTTTAAGGATTACATTAAAGTAGAAAATAATGGGCACATATTTTAGCTTGAGTCAGGAACTTTTTAAAAATAGTATCAACATTAATGAAGGACTAGTGTAGATCTTGTGAAAAACTAGAGATTGTTAGTATCAGGCCAGTAAGACAATGGAAATGTAAACGTGCAGGTAAATAGAATTCTCTCCAACACAAAACTCTTAGAAGCTCCTCTGTGTATGAGGAAACATTATATAACACCGTAGTGTGGTAACTTTATAAAGAAAAAGGCCACACCAATTCACCACTTTCCAAGTACCACAGTTATAGCACATTTTTACACTTTGTTAGATATTCGTTAACTTTATGCAATAAAATAATAATTATTTAAAGATCTTTCCTTTCTCTGCTGCAATGCAGTTGTCATGTATGAAAAATATATTTACTGAACACATTAAAATATTTTATATATGTCATAGTTATGTTCCGGTATCCCCTAGAAAAATGAAAACAAAGAATTTTCTCTCCTGTCTCAGAAAATATCCATAATTTAAAGAATTTCTGGCATAGATAGGCAGTAGGTTTTACTACATCAACTGTGTGCATCATGTATAAAGACCTAGGAAGGCTATGTACAAAATCCAGACAGAATTAGTATTGAAGCTTTGACCAGACTTTTACAGTGAATTAAAGATCAATAATATAAAATTGGAATACTACATTTTCAACTACAAGCTCTATTATTTCATAAATAGAGAGAAACTCATTTTGGAGACTAATGGGATGCCCAGTATGATCATTCTCTTAATACTTTCTATGCCAATTTCTCAGAGTTCAAAATGATCCATATGATTTTTTACAACAGCCAATATGAAGCTCTAGATGCTACAAACACATACAGCCTAGAAAATTTTTTTCCCAGACTCATGGCTGATATACCTGATGTATGTTATAGGTTCACAAAGTATTTTTGTTCAAATTTTTTTCCTGTCATCTGTGTGTCTTTTATGTTTTTCTGCATCAGTGATGCTGTGTCAGACTCAGCATCCTTGAAGGCCTGGCCTGAGTATGTCCAGCTTTGCCACAGTCAAGTAGTTTTTATGTACTTCCTGGCGAGACCAGGGTTGATGCTAAAGCATGTTTAGCCTGGGGCCAGACGGTGAAGGATTAGAAGCAGCACTTGGCAGCTGTGGGGAATCTGGGCTGGGGAGAGCAGTCTTGACAGGCAGACCCAGACAGCAGTGACAGTGCAGCAGGGTTATGTGGTATTACAGGAGAACAGACAGTGGGGAGGCAGAAGGAAGTGCCTTGAAGTGTGTGTGTATATTGAGAAGGTTTAAGACACTGCTTTCCTAAATTATATTTCAAATGTAGTCACCAGAAAATATTAATGAATTTCTCAGTGACTTCTCTGAATATCCAGAATTGGAGGTAGCCAACTTGGGAACAATTTCCACTCCTCTTAGAGATAACAAGGTAAACTCTGCTCCAGATCCCTGATACTGGTGGTTAATGAAGTCAGACTCTTAATTTTCCAAGATAATGGGAGACAACGTATGGTTAACCTAACCCAGGGCACCTTAGAAAAAACTGAAACTGACTAATACAGTTTTACTATCATTCTTTGGCTCAGCCTTTAAAATGAGACACAAAATAAAAAACATGAGGTAAAAACGAAAACAATCCTACATGATGAATTGTCAGGAATTAAGTTAGAGTTTCAACAGAAAGGTAAAAATAACAAAATCAACCTACGTATGTTATCAGTTTAGTGGTTTCAAACACTAAAAGCGAGGGAAAGAACTTATTTTTTATATGGAGTGGCATTCATATTTAGATCATTTTAGGTATCCTATTTTAAGTTCAGACATTATTTAGATTTTCATTTTCTTTAATCGTTTTTTCTGGATTGTTAGTTTCTTTTTTCATTTGTCTTATAAATCTCATGGTTTTCTTAAAATTCACTGCAACACACCTTTCTTGTATTTAATTCAAGAAATATTTCTGAAGAAAAGTGAAAAATCAACATCTTAATTTCTTACATTATCATTTATGACTGAAAATTCTATTTTCTGAAATAAATAATGTTGTCATACTGAGGGTTAAAATATCCATAAAATGGAAGCAAAAAGAATCAAAATAAAATAACATGCAAAAAGAAAGAAATTAAAATTAAATTTCATGTACAATATTTCAGAATTGTATTATCAATGCTTCTTAAATTATTAAAAGTGCAATGTGAAATATAAAATAAAAGCATTTTTTCATGTGAAAAAAAAGAGTGCTCTACCTGTTATTTTGGCGTTCAAGTGATTTAGTTTTAGCACTGATGTCATAAATAAAATGTTGTTGAGTAATTATTATTCTATTTTCTGCTGTTGTATTTCCCAAAATGGTGATAACAGGATAACCCATCTGGAGTGTCCACTGATCCATTACTTCTTGTATATTTACATATTTTCCATTCCTTTTTAAAGCCTTTGTAACCAAAATTGCATAAATTAGTTTCATAGACATGAATTATAAACATAATTAACATTAAGCCATTTAAATTTTTACCTTTTAAATTTTCCTAAATATGAAAACATTTAAATTCAGTGACATTAATATTACACACTAGTCAAACTAATCTTTCCATAAATTATGTTTCCTATATATGTATATATGTACATGCATGAAAGTTACATTTACATTAAAGTTTATACATAACAGAAAACAAAATATATTTTATTGTTAACACAAGTATTTGTAGCATTGTTTTCTATCCGTTAAATGTCTATAATCACATAGAAAAAATCTATTTGAAACTTCAGGATGTTTTTAACATGAACCTCTGGTATCATATTAGAATCACATTTAAGAAATATTGTCATATTTGAAAGTAGGCAGGGTATCCTTATCACTATATGTACTTTAAATAATTTTGAACCCCTTATCATTATAACATATCAAAATAAAACAAGAAGCAATATAAAGAAAATGGAAATAAAAAAGTAAAGACAAACTGTCAGTGTCAATAAAGTTAATGTCATCTACACTCAATTCAAATGTTCAAGTAGTCATTTTTATATTTGAGCTTCCTATACTTTACCTCTGATAATGTATTCCAGAGATCATTTCTGGCTGCATTGCCATACTTATGAATGGTTAAATAATCCTATAAGAATATAAAATTGTAATTACAATTCAAAGGTTAAGCAATTACCAGTAAACACATTTATTTCTCAATTCAATTAACCATTTCTATGTTTTGGAATTACATTAATACAAAGACAAAGACATGCAAAAAGATGAAGAATCTGTTTTAAAATATTACAAAGAGATTTCACTATAGCGTATTTCCTAATTAAATCATCCAACAATATTCATCTCTTAAAAATGCTTTTCATAGCTATAATCACTTCTTATGGATTTCCAGGATCAAAGATTTTTTAATTTAGCTGGTCAACCTCAGCCAATTTTGAAGAAACTGCTTCTGCAATGAAATATACAGGACAAACTTTCCCATCAAGTTTTGTGTTGAATTGTTGAAAAGGAAGTATTTTAATGGAGATAAAATCCCTAGCTGATATATACTGATGTTAAGAGGGATTTCTTTGCCAAAAGGGTATATTCTCTACAACTCCCCAGTCTCTCTGGAAAAGAGAGGCAGTCTATTACAAAAATGATAAATATTTATTTCCATGATTTTGAGACACACATTAATATCTAAAAGTTATTCCCATGTTTATTTAATATTTTTAGGCTTAGGACTTCTCATTTCTCATTTTCAACCATTAGTGGTTAAACCTACACACTTTCTGATTCATGCCTGCCTTCCTTCAAAGAAGTGTGGTTTGTCTCATTATCAATGTGTTATTCAGCTATGGCTACTTGGCATTATTTTTTTTCCTGATTTTTTCCCCCTGATTTCACAGTGGAAAAATGTAAATAGTGTTTTATATTGTACAGCAAAAGTCCTCCTCCTCCATCTGAAATTCTATTTTCTCTACAACATGTAGGTAGTTCATAAAAATTCTAATTTACATCAAAGTACTGAAACTTGAAAAAAATGCTGACTCCTTTCAGTACTCTATAGAGTGGAGTACTTTGGGGATAATTAAAGTTAGAGAAGCAAATTTTCTGAAATACAAATTGGAGCACCTTTGACAGATTCTGCTTTTGTTGGCAATTCACAGCACAGCAAATGGTGACTCCCACTTAATCGGAAGCCTAGAGATGCAATGTCCAACCCCAACATAGCAACCACAAATCCATCATCGTCATCAGGTGTTATGAATAACTGCTAAAAAACACAGGCTTTTATAACCAATCTGAATCCCAATTTGGCTCTCAGAATGCCATATGATGTTTTTTCATATAAACCCAGGAACCAGAATTTAAATAGATTGTTTTGGATTTAACTTTGAAAAATTTTTAGCACTTGAATGAATATGGTAGCAATGAAACTCAAGAAATATAAGTTAATATGTTAGGTTAGTGATACCCTAACAAAAAGTATTAAAATTAAAATAATTTACAGTTGGTTCTATATATGAATAGTGCCCCTAAGGCTAATGCAAGAAGGAAATGGAGGAAAACTATTGGGTTCAATATATAATATCCAAATCAATGATTTCAGCTGACCTTGTCCTAGTGCAGACCATCAGCTTGAGTTCTTGGTTTCCTTCCCAATTCAGAACAAGTTTCACATTTCTATTTCAAGCAGCTAACATGTCAATATCCATGCTCAAGAAGCAACTCCTAATTTGTTGCTTCAGTACTCAGAAAAGGTAGCATGTCTTCTTGGATTCCCATAGCCTTAATATTCAGATGTTATTAAAATTTGACACATGTCAACTATTTTCAGAACAAAAAACAAAACCAAGATTTCCTTAATTATGCTTGTTTTTTTTTCTTGCACAAATACATTCATATCTTGAATTAAGGAAATTTTGTTTTATCTTTGAAAAAGTATAAAATAAAGAATAGTGAGTATATTTTTAATAATCAATCATCCTTTGATTCATTCATTTTAAAAAACTGTATGGAGTACTTAGCAAGTATGAGGCATATTCTAGGTGCTGAGGAAATGGTGGTGAGATTTATTAATAATGACTGCAAATATTGAGATGTGATTGGTGAGGGAAGAGTCCTGTGATTGAAGCTGTAGAAATCTTTGTACAATTACCACTTGGTGAGATAAATTCAAACATTTGTATGTGATGAAGAAGAATATTTTAAGTTTCTTTCATCCCTATTAGTTAATGTATATGGAAATGCTTGGGCATGTGAATCTGAAATAGAAATCTATGTTTACATTTGTGTGTATGAAAGTCAATCAGGAGTAGAGTTGACACATGATATAAAAGAATGTCTTAAGATCAACTTAAGAATAATTTAGGGTTCTCTACACTACATATTTTAGAAACAGAAGATTTATTGAAAGGGATAAGACAAAGATGACCACTAGAATTTTCTTAAGGGATGTAACAAATAACACAGACTGATTAAAAATTAAAAGCATATTAATCAAGAGTATATTTCAGTACATCTATCTATGAAAATAGGTATTTAAACATTGGTTTAAACTGCAGGAATAGAAATGTAACCATCTTGATTGAAATCCAAAAGCCAACACTCACTAGCTATATAATCTTTGGTCTACCTATAGGACCTATGGGAAATTGCTGAAGTTCTATGTGCCTGTTTTCACATTTATATGATGGGGGTAATGAAAATATTATTGCATAAAGTTTGAGAATTAAATAATTATATATATGTAAACACACACACACACACACACACACACACACACACACATATATACCTATAACACACATATACAGTGCTAGAAAAGTGAAGAGTGCCTGGTACATCACAAGTACTCTGTGATTATGATTAGGAATCATAATCTTTTTAATCATTTCTGGCTATAGGCTAGAAAAATAAGTGGCAGGAGAAAAAGTATAATTAATAATAATAAGGAACACAGCACATATGAACATTAGTATTTGCCTTCTTTTTAGTACCATGTGAGATCCTTTGTATTTTATCTCATTCAATCCAAGCCAACATTATGAGGTAGATAGTATCATCAACATTTAATAAATCAGAACACTATAGATCTCAGAGACTATAGCCCACATGCAATACTAAACCCATGCACACAACTGCCTACCCAACTCCAATATCCAAAAATGTTGCACACATAACCAAGAGTCACAGTTGACACTGAACTCATCCCCCACAACATCAGTTCTTTTGTGAGCCTTTCCCCAGCAATGCCCTTTCCATCCACCTCCACCAAAGAATCAGCTTGATGCCTCCCTCTCTTTCTATTATACTCAAGTCATGATCTATTATCTAAATATTTCTTCAAGGTTTCTCCTCCCTTTTGCTTCCTTCGCAGCCACTTTCCTGCTTCTTACTGGGCTAACTACAACTGCAACAGCTTCTGCTCCAGCCCTTTCAAGTATAATCTCTACTGTGAAGCCAGAATAATTTGGGTCAAATGCATACTGCTATGCTCAGAACACAGACACAAACACCTGAATGTGACTTAAAAATGTCAACCATGGTCTAGTCCCTCTGTATTTATTTGGTCCTATCAGTTAACTCATGGCTCCCCACCTCAACTTACCCACTTTCAGCTTCTTAAAGGTGCTTGATGTGTATGTTCTCTCTTCTGTGGTCTTTTGAACATAAAATTATCTATATATCTATTTCTCCTTTCTCTACTTAAAGCCAATTAAATTCCACAAACTCCTGCCTCAATTTTGATGCATTTCCTCTATGAATCCTTCCCTGCCCATTCCAATTCTCTTCCTAATTTTAAGTTGAATGTCTCTAATCTTAAAGTCTCACATGCTGTACTATATAAGAGCATTTATCACACTGTATTAACAATTGTCTGTTTATTAGTTTGCCACTTTGTCTATAAACTCAAAGAGAGTAAGGAACCTGTCACTCCTCTTAACCATTACTTAGCCATCAACTCTGTGCCCAGACTAGTACACAGTAGATACTCAATATATGTGTGTGATTTGTCTTTATGCAATATGCCTTTCTGTTAATAACTGACAACATAGTAGATGAATGTTTCCTATATCCATCAAGCTTGCCCAAATTTTCATATTTAGATACTAATATAGGATATGATTCATTATTTCCATGTATATCTGTCGGATATATAACTTGAATTGATATATGCAATTCCATTTGAGGTCATTAAAAACTCGTCAACTATTAAGACCACTTTGTTTGACTTCTTTTGCTAACAAGTGACATGGGTCATAACAGTTAATGTACAAAAGCCAATGGGACTAATAGACAAGGGAAAAGTAAAGTGGGTGAGCTTAGGAAGTAAAACACTATCATCTTTTAAGATTTATATGGAATGGAAATAATTATAGAGTACTTGCTCTCCTTTTAATGAGTCCCTCAACATGCTAGGACTCATGTACTCACTTAGATGGCTTATTCCTTGAGACATGGAGGGAAGGTTCCATAAAACAGTATAGACTGGTTTATAAGTGTAGCTGCAAGTAGCAAAAGTATCCAGAAGAGATTGACATTTAAATAGCAATATTGGCTGAGTGTGGTGCGCATGTCTGCAATCCCAGCAACTTAGGAGGCTGAAGAAGGAAGATTGCAAGTTTGAGGTCAGCCTCAGCAACTTAGAAAAGAGCCGGGCGCGGTGCTCTTCCAAAACAAGTGAAAGCTCTAAAATTGATGTTGAAGAGCAAGACAAAAAGGTGGAATAAGAAAAAAAAAATACCAAATTAATGGATTTAAGACAGCAAAACCAAACAATGGAAAAGCAATTATAAAAATGAGAAAATTTAGCCGGGCGCGGTGGCGCACGCCTGTAATCCCAGCACTTTGGGAGGCTGAGGCAGGAGGATCGCGAGTTCAAAGCCAGCCTCAGCAATGGCGAGGCACTTAGCAGCTCAGTGAGACCCTGTCTCTAAATAAAATACAAAAAAGGGCTGGGGATGTGGCCCAGTGGTCGAGTGCCCCTGAGTTCAATCCCGGGTATCAAAAAAAAAAAAAGAAAAAAAGAAAAAAAAAATAAGAAAAGGTTGGGGATGTGGCTCAGTGGTTAAGCACTCTTGGTTCAATCCCTGATAGCAAAACAAATGAATAGATAAATAAATAAGCAATATTTATTCTTTCCTATTATAAATGGGTAGGACAGAGATGCAGTCACTAACTCTCCTTTGGAATTATTTTGATCCCAACCTTATACATGTTTTAACTTCATTCTCAGATTTGTGGCTAGATGGTAGCAGCAATCCCAAGTATCACATTCAGACATGACTTGTACAGAAGAAAAACACATAATTTCTTTGTGAGAATCTCTTTCCAATTATCAGGAAACCTTCCCCTGAAAACCTTCAGTGAACTTATCCCCTAAAATTTGCATTTGTCAAAAATGCATCAAGTGCTTTAGCAAAAAAACCTGTTACTGCAGCTTAAGAGAGTGTTGCTTCAGGCTATACTCAAGGGAAGACATAGTCTTCTGAAGCATATGGCTATTCCAAATAGGGTGAAAACTTGGAAGAAATTAGAATTCAGCTAATGACAAAGGAGGGGGAGACTAGCTCTAAGTAGGCCACAGCAGTGTTTCTCCAATGAGATGATGGGAAGTAGATTGCCCTCTACTCATACCACTAGTCTGGAAAATGCCAGGTAAATTCAAACATTGATTTTTCTGACTATGTGACATGAAGGCTGAAGCAAAGGTTTGAAATATTGTTGCTTTCTATCAAGAATAATTATACCTCCAAAGATTTGTAGTGAGTATTTGTCATTTTTTGGCTTTCCAGCATTTAAACTCCTTTTTTATATAGGGGCAATAACTCACTATGGGAGGTGGGAGGAAGGCAAGGACTCTACTTCCCACTATTACAATGGAAAGAACGAAATACTAAATACACTCTCTCCACTTTTCCTGGCATCAAAGAATGGGTGTGTGTCCTGGCCTCAGACAAGAGGATGCTTCCTCCTAGGACTATGAATTCTAAAGAAGTCATGAAAAAAAGTCAGGAGGAGCTGAAAGATTATTCCCAGTGATATAGTGATGGCTACACTAATGGCAACAACTGAACCAGCCACTGCTGTGGCACGCCAGTCCTGACTACCTTTCTTGATTCGAGTCTTGTACCATCTGTTGTGTCATCTTAATTTTCCAGATTTCCCAGTGATTCTATGGATTACCTATATCCCTCCAAAAATTCCTTTCTGTTTAACTCAGCCAGAGTTTGCTTCTCTTGCTTGCAACCTCAAATCCTCGCAGATATAACACCAATGGGTGATATAAACAATCAAGACAGTTGAAAATGATCTTGATGATCCATAGAAAAGAAATTAGAAAATATCTCTATGCCTTATACAAAATAAAAACCAAAGACACAAAGTCCTATTTAGTAAATGTACTAGGCTTTCACTGTGTTAGAAACAGTAAGTATGGGGGTTATAAGAGGTTGTTATGGCTTAGATGTGAGGAGTCCTTCCAAAGCTCATGTGTGAGACAATACAAAAAAAGGTTAGAGGTGAAATGATTGGGTTATGAGAGCTTTAATTAATCAGTGTATTAATCCACTTATGGGAATTAACTGAGGTGCTAACTGTAGATAGGCAGGGACGGTATGGCTAGAGGTAGGTCATTGGGGGTATGCCTTTGGGGTACATATTTTGATCCTGGTGAGCAGAATTCTCTCCCTCTGCTTCCTTGTTGCCATGTTCTGAGCTATAGTCTTCTCCCACACCCATCTGCCATGATTTTCTGCTTCACCTTGGGCCAAAGCTATGGAGTGGGCTGTCTATAGACTGAGACCTCTAAAGCCATGAGCCCCCAAATAAACTTTCCTCCTCTAAAATTTTTTGGTGATAAAAAAGTGACTAAAGTGGATATATATTTAAACTAAAAAAAAAGGGGGAAGAGAATTAGATACATAAGGTTAGAGAAAGTTCCATATTTAGGGGTACAAATAGAATTATAATACAGTAAGATTAAAACTTTTGTCTTAAACTTATATAAAGCAGGGGCTTTTGAAGTGGAAAAAAGAATCTCTAGACCTAAATATTTGTAAATATGTGTATTATTAGAGTAAGGTGATCCATAAACGAAATAAAAAGTAGATTAAAAGTGCCAGATCACAGCAACATCATATAAGAGTTAGATCAAACACCATCTGAAGTCTGGCCCATGCACCTCAGACCATGTTTTCACATAATCTGACTTAAAGAAACCAAAGCAAAGAGACTAAAACAGTAAGGGATGACAAACTAAAACAAAGAAGGCTAGACTGTACACCAAGATACTTATTTTTATTATTTTGAAGGCCAGCAGGAAATTAGGAGATAAGTAGAAATAAGCAGCAAAATATTGAGAAAGCCTTCTGAGAGAATAAAGGAATCTTCACACTTTAATTCTATTAGAGAATCAAAGAACAGAAAGTACAAATTATTATTTCAACCTGTCTTTGTTGTTACAGTAAGTTTTCATGAAGAAAATCCAGTATAATAGCAAACAACCATTACCAAACTTTTTGAGGTACAGCGCTTTCAAGCCACCAGAAACAGTGTAGAGAAAAAGACAGAGACAGGGAAAAGGTGACAGTTTAAAAAGAAACCTATTTGAAGAAATCTAAGAACAATAGTTAAAAATTCAATTATCACTGTATGCCATTCTGATTCTGATTTTAAAAAGTATGTTTACCCTAAATTTACCTTCAGAAATGGTTTGCTTAGTTACATACAGGAGTATTCAGATATTTCTCCAGGCACAAAAAGGCATTTTACATGTTTTAAAAATCCATTACCCCACTTAATGAATGTAAATTTTGTAAAAAATCAGTGTACTTTCAAAAGAGGTTGCTAAATATAGCAGAAAT
The DNA here is from genome assembly GCA_025594165.1 of Tamias sibiricus. Classification (NCBI taxonomy): domain Eukaryota; kingdom Metazoa; phylum Chordata; class Mammalia; order Rodentia; family Sciuridae; genus Tamias; species Tamias sibiricus. Next base: position 130,146,906 of record CM046661.1, on the reverse strand, counting down.
TTTAAGTCAAAACAACCTGCCAGCCTATAAAACATTTTTTGTGTGTGTGTTTGTTTTAAATTATAGACATGGGATATCCTCACATCATTTTTGTTTTCAAATATATCTTCTGTAGCAATTATAGATCAAACCACCAATGCCTCAACATGTGGGCACGTCACCAGAGCTACAATATTGTCACTGCTAGATTTGTACTTCATTGTAGAACAACCTGACAAGGTCCCACACCTGTCAGCAAAATAGTGTGGATGTAATAGTCTATAGGGGTGTTCCGGGGTACTAAAATATCCCCACCTCTCACTTTTCCTGCAAGCCTGAAATATTACTGAGACATAAAATGAATCTATTGGTAAAACTGAAGTTTGTGAATTGCTTTTTTCCAAATGCCCTGATAAAGGACTTTGACCACTACAAGCTCATAAAATAGATAAATTCTATTCTGGCTGGTAAAAATGTTCTGCCTTGTGTAAATCAAGATGCCCGCTGCTTATAAGTATGAACACAGAGTTCCCCTTTCCCACCTCCTTTCTCTCTCTGTCCTGGTCCTGGTGACCAGTTGAGAAGAAACTGTAATTTAGTTGAGTAAAAACAGTGTATATATGAAAAAGAACAAGGTAAGAATCCAGGCTGATCCTTACTAGTCATGTGATCTTGAGGAAAGTAGCAATGTTCCTAAACCTTAATTTCTTCAACTGCAAAATGTAGATAATATAATACCTGATAAGAGAGTGCCCAGAAGATGCCAAGCAATAAATAAAGCACTTAAAAAATGCTTGCCATACAAAGAATCCAAGAAACTTTGGTTTTTTTAAAAGCATGCTCAATGATGAAAAACAAAAAGGTTTAGAGTCAACGTATTTTTCTTCAATCTTCTCTCCAAGAGAAATCAGAGTATGCTACATGTAGGCCAAGTAGGGAAATTATATGACCTAAACTGAAAGAGGAATGTGCTTGGAAGAAAACAGGAAAATAAAGGAGAGGGAAGGGAAGGAAGGGAAAGGAGGAAAGGGAGGGAAGGGGAGACCTTAGAAGACTTCTTTCCAAGTCTGGGAAAGGAAAGGGTCTTGGATGGTTCCTCAGGTTGTGGGGTCTCATGCCCTATTTTCCACAGAGTTCTACTGAATTCACAAGACCACTGATGGTCATAGGAGTATTAATTAGTCTCATCAGCACAAAACAAACTTGCCCAAGTCATCACTAAAGCAGTTAAGACATAAATCTTCAAGTGACCAGAAAGACTTAGAAAACATAATTATCAAACTCAAAAAATACGCACTATCTCTATTTCTTTTCCATTGACTAATCAACACCCTGATACGAAACTGTGTATCAGTGCAGATGAGACCAAGGACTCTTTATCTTATGTTTTGGACATAAAAGCTCCTGGAGATGTTGTCATATCAATGAGCACAACAGAAGGGGACTTCATAAAGACAGTTTACATTTCCCATGCATGGTTCAGAAGCATGGGACATTTCTCTTACACAGTTAACAAAGTATTATGTATGATACAATCATAATTATCATATCATACATAATACTTTGTTACTATAGTATACTGTGGACTGTTATTATTAATGGCAGATATTTTTCTAGCATTTCCATCTTCACTTCCCTGATTATCCAATTTACATTTCATAGTTCATCTTAATCAATTTCTGACAAATATTTTCATTTCTTTTGTAGCCCAGTTATTTGATTAAACTGTCTTCACAAAAACCCTAGCACTGAATGAATCCAAGCATTTGTCTTCTCCAAACCTGCACTCATATAGCTGAGCATCACAAGAGAAAAATCATGCAACTGAGAAGCTTAGCTTTATTACATGTTCATGTCATCATCTCCAAACTCAAATAGGTACTCAAAGCTGTCAGGTAGTCCCTATGTACCTCTCCCAGTCTTCAGCCTGCAAACCTCTCCACCTCCTACTCTCACTCAATTTGCATTCAGCTACTGACCTTGTCTCTAGAAACAATGAAAAAATTAAAGTCATCAGAAAAGACTTCCCTCATTTTCCCACTTCCAAATTTACTGGAAGGATGTCTTCCATTAAAGACAAATCCTTTCATCTTTCCAGGGACCAAGAGGTGTCTTTTTACTCCTCAAACATTATCACGCCCACCTCCTCCTGAAGCTTTTTTTGCCAGTCAAAAACCAGTACAACTAGCTCTCATCTTGAAAAACAAAACTCGCCCTTAACCCTTATTCCCCTATAATTCTGGACCCCATTTCTCAGATGTCCTTCTTTGACAATTTTTTTATAAGAAAGTTTTATTTCCTTTTAATTTCTTTTTTATTTATTCATTTTTTTAAATTCAAAGTTGTATTTATAACAGTAGCATGTATTACAATTCATAATACACATATAAAGCATCTTTTTACATAACACTGTTTGTATGCAAAGTATATTTGTACTATTAAAGTTTTATAATCATGCATTTAGGATAATGATATCCATCTTATTCTACCACCTTCTTGTTGTTTGTTTTTTTTCCCCCTCCATACTCCCTTTCTCCCTCTCTTCCCCTCCCTCCCTTTTGACCTTTCTGGTGTTCCTCTAATGCTCCTATGTACCCAGACCCAACACCACTGAGTATAATCCTCCTTATATCAGAGAAAACATTTGGCATTTGGATTTTTGGTATTGGCCTACTTCACTTAGCATTATATTCTCCAACTTCATCCATTTACCTGTGAATGCCATTATTTTATTCGCTTTTTATTGCTGAGTAAAATTCAATTGTGTATATATATGCCAAACTAGATCTAGAGGCTATACACAATTTAAGCAGATCAATTTCAAGTGAGGAAACAGAAGATGCCTTCTTTGACAAATTTGATTAAACTTTATTCTGCATACTCTGGCTCTTCTGACATGTTTGCATTTTACTGAAAACCAGTAAGTTCTCAGGCTCCCAGATGGAAAAATTTTCAGTCTTTATCTTACTTCACCTCACTGCTGCATTTAACCTCGTTGACCACTTATACTTTTTTTTTTTAATGTTTAACTTCTCATTATTCTTTTTTTAATTTATTATTTTTAAAATTTTTATTTATAGTAATATGTATTACAGTTCATACTATACATATAGAGCATCTTTTTACACAAAACAGTTTGTATACAAAGTATATTCGCAGCATTCAAGTCTTTGATCATGCATTTAGAATAATGATATCCGTCTTATTCAACCACTTTTTCCCCCCTTCCCCCTTGCTCCCTCCCTTCCCCTCCCTTCCCTTTGACCATTCTAGTGTTCCTCTAATCCTCCTATGTACCACCATCCAACAATACTGTGAACCGGCTTCCTTATGTCAGAGGAAACATTCGGCATTTGGATTTCTGAGATTGACTGATTTCACTTAGCATTATATTCTCCAACTTCATCCATTTACTTGCAAATGTCATTATTTTATTCTCTTTTATTGCTGAGTAAAATTCCATTTGTGTATATATACCACATTTTCTTTATCCATTCATCTACCGAGGGACATCTAGGTTGGTTCCACAACCTAGCTATTGTGAATTGTGCTGCTATAAACATTGAAGTAGCTGAGTCACTGTAATATGCTGTTTTTAAGTCCTTTGGGAATAGACCCAGGAGTGGGATGGCTGGGTCATAGGGTGGTTCCATTCCCATTTTCCCAAGAAATCTCCATACTGCTTTCCATAGCAGTTGTACCAGTTTGCAGTCCCACCAGCAATGTATGAGTGTGCCTTTTTCCCCACATCCTCTCCAACATTTATTGTTGTTTGTGTTCTTAATAGCTGCCATTCTGACTGGAGTGAAATGAAATCTTAGAGTAGTTTTGATTTGCATTTCTCTAATTGCCAGCAATGTTGAGCATTTTTTCATGTATTTGTTGATTAATTGTGTATCTTCTTCTGAGAAGTGTCTTTTCAATTCCTTAGCCCATTTATCAATTGGATTATTATTATTTTTTTTTGGTGTTAAGTTTTTTGAGTTCCTTCTATATTCTAGAAATTAGTGCTCTATCCAATGTGCATGTATTAAATATTTGTTCCCAGTTAGTTGGCTCTCTATTCACCTCACTGATTGCTTCTTTTGCTGAGAAGAAGCTTTTTAGCTTAAATCTATCCCATTCATTAATTCTTGGTATTAATTTTTACGCTACTGGATTTTTGTTAAGGAACTTGGAGCCTAATCCGACATGTTGGAAATTGGAGCTTACATTTTCTTCTATTAGGTGTATTGTCTCTGGTCTAATTCCTAAGTCCTTGATCCACTTTGAATTGAATTTTGTGCAAGGTGAGTGATACAGGTAATTTCATTTTGTTGCATATGGATTTCCAGTTTTCCCAGCACCATTTATTGATGAGGCTATCCTTTCTCCACTGTACATTTTTGGTGCCTTTGTCTAATATAAGATAGCTGAAATTATATGTATTAGTCTCTGTGTCCTCAATTCTGTACCATTGGTCTACTAGTCCATTTTGGTGCCAATACCATGCTGTTTTTGTTACTATTGCTCTATAGTATAATTTAAAGTCTGGTATGGTGATGCCACCTGCTTCACTTTTCTTGCTCAGGATTGCTTTAGCTATTCTTGGTCTCTTATTTTTCCAGATGAATTTCGTGACTGCTTTTTCTATTTCTTTGAGAAATGTCACTGGGATTTTGGTTGGAATTGCATTAAATCTGTATAATGCTTTTGGTAGTATGGACATTTTGACAATATTAATTCTACCTATCCAAGAACAAGGTAGGTCTTTCCATCTTCTGAGGTCTTCTACAATTTCTTTCTTTAGTGTTCTATAGTTTTCATTATAGAGGTCCTTCACCTCTTTCATTAAGTTGATTCCCAGGTTTTTGTTTTTTTTTTTTTGATGCTATTGTAAATGGAGTAGTTTTCATCATTTCCCTTTCAGAGGCTTTGTCACTGATGTACAAAAATGCCTTTAAATTAATGAAATTAAGACTAAAGAAACAATTCAAAGAATTGATAAAACCAAAAGTTGGTTCTTTGAAAAAATAAATAAAATTGACAATGCTAACGGAAAGAAGAAGAGAAAAAATTCAAATTACTAGCATCCGTGATGAAAAAGGAAATATCACAACACCTCAGATATACAGGAGATAATTAGAAATTACTTCGAAAACTTGTACTCTAATAAAATAGAAAATACTGAAAGCATAGACATATTTCTAGAGTCATATGAATTGCCCAAACTGGAACAGGAGGGTATATACAATTTAAATAAATCAATTTCAAGTGAAGAAATAGAAGACTCTATCAAAAAAATACCAACAAGAAAAAGTCCAGGTCCTGATTGGTTTACAGCTGAGTTCTACAAGACCTTCAAAGAAGAACTAATACCAATGCTTTTCAAATTATTTCAAGAAATAGAAAAAGAGGGAGCTCTTCCAGACACTTTCTATGAGGCCAATATCACATTAATTCCAAAGCCAGGCAAAGACACAGCCAAAAGAGAAAACTTCAGGCCAATATCTTTAATGAACATAGATGCAAAAATCCTCAACAAAATTCTGGCAAATCGGATTCAAAAACATATCAAAAAGATAGTGCACCACGATCAAGTGGGGTTTATCCCAGGGATGAAAGGCTGGTTCAACATTTGGAAATCAATAAACATAATACATCACATCAATAGACTTAAAGATAAAAAACCATATGATCTTCTCAATAGACGCAGAAAAAAGCATTTGACAAAATACAACACCCCTTTATGTTCAAAGCTCTAGAAAAATTAGGACTAACAGGAACATATCTCAACATTATAAAAGCTATCTATGCAAAACCTCAAGCTAACATTTTCTTAAATGGAGAAAAATTGAAAGCATTCCCTCTAAAAACTGGAACAAGACAGGGATGCACCCTCTCACCACTGCTATTTAACATAGTACTTGAAACTCTGGCCAGAGCAATTAGACAGATGAAAGAAATTAAAGAGATCCAGATAGGAAAAGAAGAGCTCAAATTAGCACTATTTGCTGATGACATGATAATATACCTAGAAGACCCAAAAACTCTACCAGAAAACTTTTACAACTAGTAAATTAATTCGGCAAAGTAGCAGGATACAAAATAAATACCCATGGCCACTTATTCTTGAAAGGAGCTTTTCTTTTGGCACTGGTGACAGATCACACCTTTGGTATTCTGCCCAACTTTGGCTATTTCATCTATTTCTCCTCCATAGGCTCCTCCCCTCCTACCAACATCCAGTCATTACATCTTTTAGGACTTGCTCCCAGGCCAACAACTCATGAATTCAGAATCATTCTTGATTACCTTCCCTTCCTCGCCTCTCATGTGACACACTTCACCCAATCTTTAGATTCTACCTTTAAAAACCAATGCAAATCCATTTATTCCTCTGTATATCTTCTTACTATTTTAAACCTCCATAACATCTCATCTGAATATAAAAAATATCTTCCTTATTCTTTAAAACTCAATTCTTCTTTTGATATGTTGACTACCTCAATCCCAGTGCATTATCAAAATTAGCTGAAGAACTATTTTAAATATAAATAGAACCATGTGATATCCATTCGAAAACTGTTTAATAGCATTGTACCACACACAGAACAAAGAAGAAACTTAACATAGTCTACTTGGACATTGCACAGTTGGCTGCACCCACCTTTCTTACATCATCTGCCTTTACCCTGTTTGTCCACATGCTCGATTTTTTTTTTTTTTTTTTTTAGTCCTTTTCACAAGCTCTTCCCTCTTTCTAGAATCTCCATCCACCCCACCTCTTTCTTATCCTTCAGTATTCAGTTAACATGTCTTTCTCAATTCCCTTAACAACTAATCTAAAGCTGCTCTAACCTACCCACCCATCAAGCTGTCTTACAGTATCCTATTTTTTCCTTCCTGGTGCTTATCACATTGAAGTTATACACACTTTTTTCCTATTTCGTGTCTCCTCCATTCTATTATATGATTCCTGAGAACAGGAGCTCTATCTCCTATGTACAGCATGCCCTGGGTACTTGGTACTTATCACAGCATGTGACTTAGAGCAAATGGCTAATAAATATGTGCACAACAAGTGAATGACTGAATGCGTCTGATGGGTGAGCAACGTGGACTGCAGACATAAAACTAAGCAAGGCTGGTGCAAGAAGAGAAATCCAAGACTTGGTTTATTAGCACAACGAATTAAAAAAGTATTTTAACACTTTAAATGTGCTATGCTTCTGAAATGAAAAAATAATAATATGTAAAATAACCATAGGGAGAGACTTTGAACAGAAAAAAAAAAAGTGAATAGAGAAAATGGATGGTGAAGTAAAATCAGATTCAGTATAATAAATGGACACCATCATTTCCTATATCATGCTAGCTTGGAGATCTCTCTTTCACAGATTGAAATACAGAGGGAAACCAAAATGGAAGTTTGAATGCATCTGCATTTTTTTAAAGCCAGGTTCCAAAACTGTAACTGAGAACAAGTTTTTCAGCATTCTATTTAAGCCACTATTTTATAACATAAAGCTTTTCATAAAATATTACTATATATTATATATCATGGAGGGATTTTTATAGTAAAAGTATTAAGGCTCATTATTTTTATTTTATACCTATTTTTACATGTTATATAAAAGACAGTAAGATCTCAATTTTGAAATGAATGAAAAATGGGAAGAAATATTATAAGGGAGTAAATGAAAAGAGTAAAGTGCAGCAGAGAACATTTAAATTTATTTATTTATTTATTTTTTTGTGATACCGGGGATTGAACTCAGGGGCACTCGACCACTGGGTCACATCCCCAGCCCTTTTTTTTGTATTTTATTTAGAGACAGGGTCTCACTGAGTTGCTAAGTGCCTTGCCATTGCCGAGGCTGGCTTTGAACTCGCGATCCTCCTGCCTCAGCCTCCCAAAGCGCTGGGATTACAGGCGTGTGCCACCGTGCCCAGCCAACATTTAAATTTTTTTCAACTTTATTGGTGATAAAAATATACATGCTATAATAGCAATATATTTTTACATTCTTAATTAGTAAGAAACTTCTTTTGAAAATGTGTAAGACCCCAAGTCATTTGATTATGGTATAATAAAAAGAGAACCTTCAGCCCGGAGCAGTGGCGCACACCTGCAATCCCAGCGCTTGGGAGGCTGAGGCAGGAGGATCGTGAGTTCAAAGCCAGCCTCCGCAATGGCAAGGCACTTAGCAACTCAGTGAGACCCTATCTCTAATGAAATACAAAGAAGGGCTGTGGATGTGGCCCAGTGGTCAAGTGCCCCTGAGTTCAATCCCTGGTACCAAAAAAAAAAAAAAAAAAAAAAAGGGAAACTTCAGACTTTACTTCTAGTATTAGATACTGACTTAATATTTTGGAGGAAAGATTGATAATAAGAAGTATATTTAAAAATATCATCAAAAATGTAAGAGGAAAATTTATCATTTAATGCTTATTGGAGTGTCATTTAACAAAAACTGGAAAGCAACTTAAATATTCACAGACAGGAACGTAGCTTAAAGTATTACGATACATCTATGTCATGTTACTAGTATTAAGCTATATAATACTATCGCTAAACAATTATTAAAATATGAGTAAGAATAAAATATTCCCAATTTAGGAGGGATTTTTTTGGCATCAAAACTTGTAACATTGCCAAATTGCTGGGGGCCAGCCCCAGTCAGGGGGTACAACGCCAGCGCTCAGCAAAGTACGAAGGCAGAGAAGCAGCGATGGGGAAAATAACACACCGACACGCGAGTCAGGCTGTGGAATCTTCTCCATCGCTGCTTCTCTGCCTCCGTACTTCGCTGAGCGCTGGCGTTGTACCCCCTGACTGGGGCTGGCCCCCAGCACCAAATAGATGGTCCAAAACTATTATATGCACTTTCCAAAACAGAGGAGATAGGAGAAAAAATAAAATTTTAAAATGAAGAAAAAATGAAAATTGCTGATGGGGGAGCTACATGGGCTAGAGAAATGCCTCTAAAGAAGTTTACTCTACTTATGAACTAGCAATCTACCCAAATGGTAAATGTCTATAAAGTATTAATGACAGTTTGTAGATAGGTAAATCCAGGTGTGTGTATTTACAAAACAGATGCACTTACACACATACAATACACAAATATGTCCATCCATCCAACTAAATGTGTCTAATAATTTCACAGATCATTTTAAAATTAGATGAAAAAAAATAATTTTATCCTGTCAACTTGATTAAGTAAAATGCATAATGTATCTTTAGTCCTTAACGAGCAGGTAAAGGTTAACTAATAAATACAAATTTGGAAGACCTACAATTGAAGTAGGTAAATGTTACCATAGGGTATTGATTAATTACACCAAATTATTACTCAATGCTAACCTCTTTCTACCTATAACATATCTAAATCTGCACAGCATACTCAGAGGAACATGGAGACATCTGAGCAAAACTACCTACAGTCAATAGTTTCAGATTAAGTACAATTCAGTTACCACCTGTTAAAAACACAACATTCTCTCTTCAGAAATAAATTGCCTTTGAAACACTGTTCTATTATTTCATTTTAATTTACTTTAAAACCTATATGCAAGGAAGCAAATGCTCTCTTGCAAACACAAGACTGAGGTTTTCAAATAAAACCTGAATACACATGTTAGCATATAACAGTTCACCGGAACACAAGTTATTGAGTATGTTGCTGCTACTAATAATCCCTGTGGCTTTGTGCCTGTCATTACCTTCAGGCTATCAGAATTTTATGAGCACAAACCAATAGTAATGATATTTCCTTTTTGCTTTTTATCCACACCTCATTGCCTTACATCGATTTGCATAAGCAATTTCCACCCTGATAATTGGAGCCAAACATCTTGTTGTAGGTTACCTTATGGAAAAGAGCAGTTAAATACTAATTAAGAGAAATCTTTCTTTATTCAACCATATTTTAGATGATGCTGAATTATCCTCCCTGGTTGAGCAGGAAGGTGACTCACATTCTGACAGGGATTTCAGGGTTTGAGTTTACACCAAGCTTAACAATGATATTTCATCATAATTTCAATTCCCCGATGTTGATTCATAACAGTATGAAGAATGATACTGCTAGGCTCAAATCATTAAAACAATATTGTTTTATTTGAAAAGAAAAAGCAATAATACTATGTACTAATTATTTTTTTTAATAGCTACTGAGCCAATCAATGTTATTGGAGGACTTCATAATTATAGCTTTATTTTATATTTCCAGAAAAATCAGAGGAAAAAAAGTGTAATTAGGAAGATTACAAAAAAGTAAAAATGAAAAAAAAGAAAGATCCAAGTCATATAAAAAAAATTTATTTAAAAGCATTACCTGAATTACTTATTTTTAAAATAAACCTATAATACTTAGAATCAGGATTTAAATCATAGGAATATAACCTAAATTATAAAAACAAGGTAAAAGACATAGTTCCTAAACCAAGGCATAGTGGTACACCCCTGAAGTCCCAGCTACTCTGGAGGCTAAGTTCAAGAGTTGAAGACAAGCCTAGGAAACATAGGAAGACCTGTCTCAAAAAAAAAAAAGAAAGAAAGGGGGGGGGGGAGGAATAAAAGAGAGCAATTTAGGCTAATTTATTGATCACATGCATATTTAACCATAAGTATTATTATATATGGGTGTAAAATAATGTACATGCATTAAACAATAAGATTCTTAGAAACTGAAAAATGCAAAATTTGCCAAAAGATGCCAGAAGTGAGCAGTACTTATTGAAGGAGGAATTTAGAGGAAACACTTATTTACAGAAGCAAGAAAGATTTCAAGAGGATATGTAAAATCACCAAGAATTTCTAGACAGACAGAATAAAATAAAAAGGGCAAAATTGGAGCATCTTTATACTCCAGGTACCACACAGAAAAGAAAATTCAACAACATCAGAAACTGGAGTTTGTCCAAGTAGAAGAGAGAACAGAAATTAGGTCACACTGCATGTATTTCACTCCAGTGTCCCATCAGAGAGAACTCCACTTGTGCTGTAGCAACATAATGGAAAAAAAAACTTTAGAATACTAAATACTGTAAATACTAAAGAGACGTGGAGCCCCAAGTGGTCTTACTAGCTTGTCCTTAGAAGATGACCTAGCAAGGAATTTGGAGATGATCATACCACAGACAAAAAGGATGTGTTGAAGGTAAGAATTACATTTGGTTTTAAGAGTGAAACTTGAGCTTGTGTGCAAGAGTTTCTGGTTACTGCTGACCTGCTTATTGCATTTCTCACGGACTTTATTTAAGTCCCAGTAGGTAATGTATCATGCAGTTGTTTTCTTAGTCATCATTACTCACTGAAATCATGGCTAGGAGAAAATCTTGGCCTGGGAAAACATGTAAGCTTACTTTCCAGATGTTATGCGGAGTTGGTCCTAAATCAAAAGCAATTTAGACAAACTGCTGCTCAGACCGTCTCCCTGTTCTTACCATATTCCAGGAAGACTAGCAAAAGGGAAAGGTAGAATGAGCAGCCCATACTTTTGATCCTGCAAACCAAAAGCCTGAAATTCTTAAGTTAATGAACAAGCAAAACAATTATACACAATTGTAAGCTCCCCCCATCTTTTCTCTAACTCCTTATTTTAGAGTAATACAAAGAAATTTTAAAAATTTTAGATGTATCCCTGGTACCAATTCACCATGACATAACTAAAATCAACTGATTCAAAAAGGAGACTAGAAATTATAGAGCACCAACAATGGGACTACAGTCAGGAAGTGAATAAAATACACTCATTGTTGGTTTGATTTTCCTAATTTATCCTGACACATACCTTAATAGTTACAAAACTATTAAAATGAGTTGAGAATATTCTGGTAGAGAAGGATCACATGGTCTTAATATAAATATAGAAGAAGAGATAAATCAAAGATTAAGTAGTTTTTAAATCTCCATGTGCCAACCTATAAAATAATGCAACTAATGTTTAATCAATAGAATAAAGATATCTATAGCTTAAGTGTATCTAAATTAGCAATCCACCCACTAGTCCCTTCACTCTTGTTCACTGAATGGGCTGGAAGTCTGAAAGCTATATCTCTGGTAATCTGTTGCTAATTAGGTCCTAATTTAAGTTCTACAAAATGAAAAGTATACATAAGAGATAGGGAAGATGGTAAAGAAGGAGGAAGACCCCATTGCTCAGGTAGCAGAGTCCAGACATGTTGGCCTTGGCAGAAGACAGAGTTAAGATACTGCCAGTGGTAGTAGGTAGTTAAGAATATGGGTATTAGTTCCTGTGATACCCAAATTTCCTGATCTTTTGAAAGCTTCTCATACCCACTCTTCCCCAGTTTAAAAAAAAAATTATATATCCAATGTTGAATTCCCTTCTACTGGGTTTTAATTTTGCTACTGAATGACATATTGGAAGTGATTCCAGGCCTTTAGAGATTGTCATCTACAACTCTTTGCCTAACTTAATTAGATGTAAAGGGGATAATACTGATAGTAGGTAACAGGTTTTTTTTTCAGGGACAAAACCATTCCTTAAATTATCATCAATAGTTTCCTAAATTGAAGAATAGTTTTTGGGAAAACATATGACTGTTTCAATAGAAACTTATGGCAGAACAGAAACTTTGAGGAAGACTGGAAATTTCTGACTGAACTCTAGAAATTACAAAAGGAAGACAATTAATTACCTTGGTGCTTCAAATTCTCAGTTGAAGGCACAGGTAGGGACCAGCGATCTTTTATGACTATGGTCAGAGTCTTGAATCTCTTTATAGATTTTGGATTAACATATCTGAAAAACGGACTAACGTTTAAAATTCTGAGTGGCAAAATGACAGCTCAAGTAAATTTCCTAGATTTTCTGGATCTTTCATGTGAAAGTTAAGGTATCCACTGGGAAAGCATAGGACAATGAGAATTGGACACAGTCCTTTAAAGTCTAAATTCCACTAAGCCTCCCTTAGTATCAAAAGCAGATCTTCTTGTCACTGAAAAAGTGAAGTTCTCCTTGTTTGTCCCTTGGAATGACACTCACCAAAGGAGATGATTACTGTCCTCAAGACCAACCACCAGTGCATCTCAATATTATCCTAGTGTAGGTAGAGTCAATTCCAGATTTCGGGAGAATAAGCAGAATTCCCACCTTAGGAATCATAAGGAATCATAACGTATGTACCAAAAATTGCCAGTAAATATCAAAAGGTCTTTAGTAAATGTTGTCTAAGATAACTGTAGTTTAATCATAAAACATTTTAAGTATTTGTTATGGTTTGGGTGTGAGGTGTCCCCCCAAAAGCTCATGTGTGAGACAATGCAAGAAAGTTCAGAGAAGAAATGATTAGGTTGTGGGAACCTTAACCCAATTAGAGAATTAATCACCTAATAGGATTAACTGGGTGGTAACTGAAGGCTGGTGGGGTGTGGCTGGAGGAGGTGAGGCATTAGAGAGTAGCCTTGGGGTATATATTTGTATCTGTCAAGTGGAGATGTTTCTCTCCGCTTCCTGATCACCATATGAGCTGCTTCCCTTTGCTTCACTCTTCCACCATGATGTCCTGCCTCACCTTGAGCCCCCAGGAATGGATCCAACCACTTATGGCCAGAGACCTCCGAAACCATGAGCCCCTAAATAAACCTTTCCTCCCCTACAATTTTTCTGGTTGAGTCTTTTAGTCACAGCAGCAAAAAAGCTGACTAAAACAGTATTAGACACAAATATGAAAATAAACTAAAATTCCAAGTCATTTCCTAACATTGGCATAATGAAACATATTACTAGCAAAAACTGTAACAACAAATCCTGGTCTGATTTGACTACTATTATAGTATTGCATACATTGATGCCCATTTAGTCTTAATATTCAGATGGTTACCTAAAGATTCAAGGACAGGGAATCACTTATTCTTGCTCATCTAGTTTATAATTTCTCTCATCAAATTAAAACAGCCATCCCAAATTAAAGATATCAAACTCAAATCGTCTAACTAGTAAACAACATTAAGTAAATTCTAGACTGAGAATGGAAAAATGGCAAGATTCTTGGAGTCTTAATTTTGCATTTTATAACCATCAAGCAAGAAGCCAAGAAAGATTTAGCAGCTTGTGGAAGGCCCAGCATTAATTAGAAGTAGAAATGAGAATTATTTTCCCCCACTTATTCTATTGCCTCAAGGTTCCCAAAAGATGCCTTCTATTATTTAGTAAAATAGATCATGCAGACAGTAGATATGTGGAGTTTGATAAAATACAATTACTTTTATGTTTTAAAAACACATTATTTATGAGTGGCACACACAATGAACCACAGAAGGGTTCAAGTTCAACTCACTCCAAGTTCCACTTTCAATTTAAATATTAAAACTGAAGCAAATTTATTTGTGGTATCAAGGATTAATTTTTATGTATGTATATACATTGTATTTACAAAAAAAAGTTTGGGGATAATTTATTTCTAAAGAAAACATGCAATACTGAACCATTTAAGTAATAAAAGGAACTAAACAAAAATGTGTTGAGAACCCCAGTGCAAGGAAAGTTGTGATTCTTCATATGGAATTATTCTCTAGGGTTTCTAATAGCTTATCCAGTGTGTTTTATGACTATTAGAAACAAGCATTCTCAAAAATTCTCTAGGGTCCTTGTGTTCTGAGGAATATGTGATTGACTTGAAATTGAAAATATATACTGCATACGAAGTACAGAAAATATATGAAATACAGTTGAATCTGTATTCAGATATTTTATAAATAAAGCATGAATATGTAAGCTAGCCCATAAACCTACTACCTCCCTCTTTTATATGTATGATGTATGTATTTATAAGCAATATTTGCCTGGTTCCCAAACAAGCTTATAGTGGGTCATAAGGACACACAAAATTTCAAAACAACACAAATTTTAGTTGGAAAGTTCATCAAGAAGAAACTTCCGTGGCATTATTTTTGTATAGAACATGAGGGCTAATGTCTGAACACACACACACACAAAGAAGAAGAAAAGTGAAGGAGGGAAACGAGGAAAGAAGGAAGAAAATGAATGTGAAAAAAGAAGGAAGAAAAAATATATGAAAAACACAGTATTTGTAGTTTGGGATTCCCTATTCCTGTAAGTATCCAATCCTGGGTCTGTTTGCAAATAATAAACTTCCATTTGTCAACACAGAAATAACCATGGCTAATGTAAAAACAATTAATAGATTTTCCAGCAGAGGTAAGTGCTGACAACCCAGATTAGCTCTTTCAACAACTTGTAAACCAAGATTCCCCAGAGCCTTGTGGATGGGAAGCATATTAATATCAACTCTGTGACCACTCAGCACTATGACATGAAGTGTCTGTTCAGGAGGTCATCTCCAAAATGTACCCCATACATCTTCATGCACAAGAGATGATAATTTATCACCTAGACATAGGGATCTACTGTAAACTAATCCAAACTGCTGATGATACACTAAATCAGTTTGAGTGATGAGTATAAATAAAGCTGCAAGCAAAGTACTGAAGGATACAGATCTATCTGATCAATGAGATGTCACAAGGCAAATGAAATGCAATGTTGACAAACATAGAGTCCCTCAGTTGAAAATTAACCAAATCAAGTATCAGAGCATAAAGGCACACACATTAATACAAACTTCAAATGGAAGTTTAATGGCAGTCGGAGGGTATATTCTAACTGTTTCAAATACAACTGAACAGACTGGATCAAAGGAAAAGGATGCATTAAAAATGATATATTTTGCATACCACAGAAAGTAAGACAGGATGAGGAAAAATGTTGCAAAACAATAATCCTTTCCAAATAATATAACTATAGTTATTCAATCTGCTGAGCAAATCCATACACACAGATGGAAAAAAAAAACAATAAAAATTGTATACAGAAAATGATTTCACATCAACTTGCTGCCAGGAAATCAAATTCAATTTGTGCTGCCCTTATGAAAGCTTAGATATTTTCTGAAACTGTCATGCTACAACTTCAATGGGGAAAAACAAAGGAGTGGGGATAAGGAAGGACATTCCTCCAGGTAGTTGATATTCATGGAGGGCACTCCTTGAGAAAAAAAGGTTTTCCCAACTATGTGATCAGAATGGTGCCTTTAGCACTCAGCAAGTAAGTTCAATGGATTCAGCTATTCTGAAGGTGTCCCTAATGGAAGGAGCTGATTAAAGTAAATTTCAACTCCTGCTGAAACAAATCTGTAAAAATATTTTCTACAGAAAATGATTCCTCAAAAAAATTTATATATTTTTCTTTGTTACATTAAGTATGTGTAGTTTGTCATAACATATTTAACTCTTGCTTTGTATTTTATCTCCCAGTTTATTTTGGGTAAAGACAGAATTATATGACTAAAATATGACCTGATCCCAGATGTAGTTTTATTTAAATTTCAAAATGAAAAGCGTACTAAGAACAGATAAGATTGATTGCTCTTTCTGTCTTAGCATAATTGTATTTCAGGTGAACATCAATTTACTTTAAAGGACACTTCTAAGTAGTAGAATGCATCATAAATAATTCATCAATCACAGCTACTGGGAACATGATTTACTCCCGCAGATCCAATGGGAAAAGTTCCATTTTTCTATATTTGTATTTGCTTTAAAGAGTTTCATAATTTTCCTTTTGTAAGAATTCATTCTTTGATTACAAACTAAAAATGCAGATAATAAAACTGATTTTTCTCTTTTAAAAAAGTTGTATTTTATAATTAAAATAAAAATATTGAATTAGCAATGGAACAAATGAAAACTTATGTATGTCAACAGTAAAACAGCAATAGTATCACAGGGATGCATTTGGAAATTATTCCCAAGAGTTTCTCAAATATATATGCTTATGAAAGGCTAACATCATTTGTTTTATATTATATAAACCTTTAAATGAAGAAAAAAGGGTTCTAGGCTTTCTGAAAGTCTTAATTATATTATCTATTGTCTGATATATATGAAAATCACTTCCATTTATAAAATGCAAATTAAACACTCTAAATTGTATCATGGTTCAAGTTTTGTTACTTGATAGAGTGAATATTCTATCTATAACTAATGTCTGTCATACAGAAAGACACTACTTACCTTACACATCTTAAGATTTTGCATTAGATTCAGCAATTTTGTACTACCAATTTATTAAGCTATGAAATATTTTAAAACAGATATGTTGACAAGGAAAAAAATAAGAGAAAATAAAAAGTAGCAAATAAAAACACTTACTTGCAAACCCCTCTGGAAAACTGAATGGCCCATAAAATTAGCCAGCATTCTAATTAAAGCAGCACCCTGTAGGAAAGAGAATTAAAAAGAAAAAAAGTTTCAACCAAGTATGATTTAACAATGTCATATATTAACCAAAAATGTTTTGTTTCATTCATTCTGTCTTGTTTTTTTAAAATATTTAACAAGAAAATCCTGAAAACAATTTTTCATTTAGAGACAATAATAACATTTTTTTTGCTTTATGGATCTAAAAATTCTGTGGGTGTAAAACCTACAACTGCCAAGGGGAAGCCTTCTGGACAGAATATTTCAGTCAATAATAGGCTGAAGCTGTAATTCAGAAGAAGTTAACATTTTATTGAATATTGTATATAACAAAGTTAATAAAACATGGTTCCTATACTCACAAGCTCATAATCTGGTAATGGGAAGATACCTATGTTCATAAATATTCATATTATAATATAGCTTTGGAGTAACATAGGTACTTATTGTCCCCTGACTCAACCAAGAATATTTTAGTCATAGAAATAGAAAGCAGAGACTAACATGCAGTCTCACTGCCTGGGTTCAAACCATGGCTCTTCCATACACCATTTTCACTCAGGAAAGTTATTTAACATCCCTGTTCTCACCTTTTTTCTCTTGCAATGTATAGGTAATAATATTCTTATTTAATGTGGTTGTTCTGAAGCTTAAATTAATTAATATATGTAAAGCAGTTCAAACTAGGTCTGAAAAATACTAAGTAACAGTATGAACTAGTGCTATTATTTCAAACTGGCTAATTATTTTTATGCCTTTTCTATTACTTTTAGAAGCCGGATTTAGCCATATATACCCGTATATAAGTAAAAGACGTGATCAATACAAATATTTAGAGTAATAAAATAAAATGCTAATCTAAAAGAGCCTACATAACCTTTGGAAACATTTTTGTAATATTATAAAAATTTATTAGTGTAAAAAGGTAAACATGTAATCAATATGAAACATTCTAATAAGTGTTGGTTAAACCTAGATGATCACAATCTGTATATAAAACATGAAAAGCCTTCAAGAAGATATTTCAGTTCATACCAAGTTGTTTCAACTATGGAGCAGATTATCAGCAGCACAAATTTAAATGTAAATGATAAGACAGATTTGGAGGGGATTCCTTTATGACCTCATATCCTCTTTTATGCTCATTACAAATGCACACACTGTGGTAACTCCTTTTTCACAAGGTGTTTCTTTTTGAAACTTTTTTTGATTAACATGTATTAGTCATACATATTCATGGGGTTCAGGGTGATATTTCAATAGGTGTATATTCACAGTGCAGTGATCAAAGGTGTCTCTTTATCACAAGGGACTCATAAGAAGACTCACGTATAGACTCATCCAGTCTAGGACCATACAACTGCAGTCAATCCAAAAACACAACAATGAATTTCCTTTGTTCATTACTAAAATTATTTCCTATAATTTTGGGCCTTTAATGCAATGCAATGTAAGATTTAAAGTCCATGAATCAATCACCATTAAAGCTATGTGTCAAAAAAAAAAAAAAATACAATTACCACCAAATGATGAGGTGGAAAACCACTGAGTTTTAATGCCTTTCCTGATATTTTTTTCTTCCCACACCTTTTAAAATTCCTTACACTTCTTCCTGTACCTCTGCACACTTGTATAAGTCTATAAAACATAAGCATTTATGATTCAATCTGGGGACAAGGTTAGAAATCCCTTTAGAACTTATCAGCTCTGCTCCTTGAATTTCTTTGACAAGCTCTCCTCCTATCCATTTTCCGATCTAATCTACCCACCCTGAGGGTAGAAACTGTCAGTTCTTCTGCAACTCTAACCCTTGCCACCCAGGGAGTGAGACTTAGAATCTGAAGCAGCCAACTCCAAACTTTCCTTCAGAACAGAATAGCCATCTTCAGATGATTTAAGTGTTCCCCTCCAGGTAATGATGACTCGGTCTCTTGTCAGGCTATAAAAACTATCAATTTGGCATGGTCTAATGACAAAAGAATACCTTCTAATCATAAAGAATGGACCAATTTTCCTGTCTGAGTTAAGCTGAGCAGAGTGCTAACAGGAAATAAAACCCAGAAATACAATCAATATTCAAAAGTTATAGAACATCAGTGAACTCCTTAATATTATTATATTGTATAATTCAATTAACATGTAGGAAATATGTTGCTCACTTGAACATTTTAATGTTCTCTGGAGCAGCATACACTTGTCCACACTTAACCAGTCTTTTCTTTCCAAAGCTAAATTTTAAAATCCCTATTTAATAGCAGTTCATAGACAGGCTACTAACATTTAGCCAAGACATACTAAGAACCTACTATGCAGGGGTTATCACAAAGATCACACCTCATAATGTAGGCATAGCTCATCACAAACTGTTTAAAAAGAATATGCTGAATTTCCATTCATTACATCTTTAAAACATTTGTTCATCAAGCTAACATTATTTACAATGCTGCAGCTTATCTTCACTTGTCCAAGCAAAGGACATTTAGGCAGCCTGCATAGCTTTATGGGAAGTAAATATATTATCTCTGCAAGGTATTCTAAATTTTGAGACTCGTCAAGAAAACCCAACACAATGTTTGCAAAACTAAGGTTCAAAGAGATACTAGTATAATTAACTGCTCTGTTTAAGGTTTCATAAAGAATATTCCACAAAAAAGTATGCTTATAAAGCCATTTATCATTTAGTGACGTCTACATTTGAAATGCCTTTTTTCATATAAGTTCCTATTTTTTTTAATTTTACATTGCAATGCAAAATTAGTCTCAGAGACAGCAACATTGGCCTCACCTCTCCCTGTGCCTGGCTCAGAGGAAGTGTTCTTTTAATACAGTAAACAAATGAGAAACAGAAATTATCTGTATGCATAGCAATTACTTTGTATTCTTGAAGACTACGTGTTCAGCCAGGATATAAGTTTATTACCTCCTCAGTGTACTTTAGTGATAAATAATCACTCTTGAAGAGAGGGAGATCTACTCAACTAATTTATTTCTTTAATATATGCTTATTGAGTAAGGTGATGTGTTCAGTGTCCTATAGAATATAAATAGGAATGGTTCAATTTTCTATCCTCAAGAACTCAAAACCTCATAAGTGAGAAGAGATTGAAAGCAATATAAGATGAATGGCATAGGAAAGAAAATGTCCTGCTGTGTTGTGAAGTGGAAGAGGTTACACCTGGAGAGATGAAGAGTCTATAAAGGTGGTATTTGTGTTGGACCTGGAAGGAGAATCAGAGAGCATCTGCATGGTGTATTAGGAAAGGCCTTTGTATGGTCAAGCAGGTGTGGAGGGTAAAAAGCCAAGGAAGTGTATACAGAGGACACAAACATGAAACCAGACTATGGCAGATGAGATGGAAAATAAGACTGAGGCAGCTCTTTCAGAAATTTGAATACCAGGACTAAGGAATTTGGAAAAGCAATGAAAATAAAAAGTTAGGACTTAATTATGATACTCCAGGAAGGAAGTAAAATAACCAAAAGCACTGAGAGCAATGAGGACCAAATCCAGAGTTAGGTTTAACAAACAAAACAGAGATAAGTTTGAATCTAAAGCCTGAGTGATGGGGAAATTATGTTAACAGATACATGCAATTCAGAAGAATGTGCTTATTAGGTGAATACCATAACATTCATTTCAAAAATGTGCAATTTGAGGAGCAGGTCTAACCAGCGAAACAGAAGGGAATGCAAACATAGGAATCAAATTCAGAGGAAGGTTATGATTAAAGACATAAAGAGGGCAATTGCTGTGGTGTGATCACCAAGAGAACCTAACCTAATCAGTCCATCCTAACGTAAATGAACTGGGTGATAACTGTAGGCAGGTGGGGTATGGCTGTAACTGGGGGCATGCTCTGGAAAGGTGCATCTTCCTTGTGGTCCTCCCCCTCTTTCTCTGCTTCCTGGCTGCCATGAATAAATAGTGCTCCTCTACCATACCCTCTGCCATGATGTTCTTTCTGCCTCACCTTGGGCCCAGAGTAATTGACATGACCATCTATGACTGAGACCTCTGAAACCATGAGCCTTAAAAAGCTTTTACTCCTTTAAGTAATTCTGTCAGATATTTTGGTAACAGTGATATAAGTTGACTAACACAAAAAGAAAGAAAAAACTAGAAGCATGTTCACATGAGGTTCATGTTTTTTTTAATACTGGAGAAAATTCTGTGCAATTAAAGATTATCCAGTGGAGATACAGACCTTGGAAACACAAGATCAAGAGAGTTGTTGGATCAAGATCCAAGGAGATCTAAGAAGAAAATTTAGGTTATTATTGGAAAAGAATAAGGACAGTCTTCTTTGAGACAAAACTAAGGCAGGAAAAAGGGGAACAAGGATAAATAAGAAGTTTTGAAGTATAAAGTACAGAAGTTAAAGCAATATATTGCACAGAATAGATTGCAAGCTCCACCCAGGTGGAAACTTGGTCTGTCTGATTCACCCCTATAGACACACCACCCAAAGCAGCTCCTGGAATATAGGTTTTTCTCAAAAAATAACAGATGATTGATGGCCTGTCACTTCCCAATAACATAAAAGTGGTCCTGAGATTGCATTCGTTGGAAAGAGTTGAACTAGATTTGAAATAACTAACGGGAAAAGGTAATAAGAAGTAAAAAAGAAAAAAAATGTGGAAATGTGTACAAAATCCATAATCCTTAGTAAAAATTATTAATGATGTATCTGCCATTCATGAAGCAACTATTCATACTATGTTCACAATATTATAAGGAAAATTGTATCTTTATTTGTTTGATCAGAAAACCGAGGTTTAAAAGATTATATTACTTGTTGAAATTTACCCAGGTAGTAAGTAATGGGGTCAGAATTAGAGACCCACTTAAATCCAATTTCAAGTCCATAGTCTTATCCAATGTAGGTTACATTCTTGTGATCCCAAATCAAAATAGTCACATGGTTTTTCTAAAAACATTAGACATAACAAGAACAGAGAAAAGGAATTCTTAAGAGTTACTCAGATTCAATCAGGAGCATGCTTACAGATGAAGGGAAAACTCGTTCAAGGAGACATAGTTGAAATGGCAAACCAATATTTCCAGAATTGGGGATGAGACAGAAGACATAGATGAGCTAGTAGACCAGAGTGTGTTTATGGTCTAAGATACAGAAAGCTAGTTTAGCGCATGTTCAGTGAAAACAGAAGGCTACCAAAGTTGAAAACAGCGAGAGTTTTGTCAAATGCTGTATGTGGATGTGGCAGTGGTAAAAATATGCTACTCAGATTTCCTACATCTGCTCCCACCATCTTCATTCTCACCAGAATGGCCACAGGTTCCTTAGTGTACTCCCAGCCCAAGGCTGAGAAGGATGGGCTAACAGAGGTGAGCCCATTCCAGGGAAGGAGGAAATTCCTCCAATGGGCAACTTGAACAGAGGAGTCACCAGTGGTCTGGATGAAGGTTTCCTACAACAGCTCTGCAATCTTAAATTCTTCCACCCCAGTACTCCTTCCTTCCTCTCTCCCTGAATTGGCTGTCACCTGCAATGTGGTCTCGCAACCTTCTCCAGCTCCCATTACAAGTATATCTTTATATACCATGGTGTCTGCTTGTTAGAGATCTGAACTAATGCAGGGCAATTTTCAGTGCAGAGGTCCACACAAGTAGAAACCAACCATTTGGTTGGGTAATAAATCACTGACATAAATCAGTGTCCAGTGCACTCTAGTGACTAGAAATATACATACCAAAACAATAGGATCTTCTCCTTATTCCTCTCAAGGAGTCTGTGGCTAGTAAATATGCTATACTTCAGATGTGTATGCTTTATGGTTTGCTCTGCTCTGAGGAAGGAGCAGGAAAGAAATAATGCATCATTATTTTTAGTTTACATATGGAAGAGTCCTAGATGAAGCAATTAGATAATTTGCTCAATGTCCCACAAGTCCAGTGGTTACAGGGACCCGTTTTCAGACGTGTCCGCTCAGTTGTTTATTTCTTTGACAAACAAAGAAATGTGTGAATAAGAGTTTTTTGTTATTTTCTGGGTGGTTTGGATATAAGGTGTCCCCCAGTAGTTCCTGTGTTAATGCCAGAATGTTCAGAGGCGAAGTGTTAGATTATGAGAGCTGTATGTAAATCATTCCATCCTAATTTGAAGAGGCTGACTGGGTGGTAGTGGGGCAGGGGAGCATGGCTGGAGGAAGTGGGCCACTGGGGGTGTGTCCTTGAAAGGTGCATCTTCCCTGAAGTCCTTTCCCCCCTTCTTTTTATCTGTTTTCTGACTGCCAGAAGGTAATCAGCTTTCCTTTGCATACCCATCAGCCATAATTTTCTACTTGACATTGGGCCCAAAGCAATAAACTAAGTTGACCATGGACTGAGACTTCTGAAACCATGAGTTCCCAAGTAAACATTTCCTCCACTAAGTTGTTCTTATTGAGTGTTTTGGTCACAGCAATGCAAACAATTATCAATCCAAGTACTATTAAATGTAAATTTCTAAAAGAGGTCTCTGCACTAAACTTGGACATGCACGAAGATACTACAATGTTCTAACAATTAGTTAATGAAGAATATCTTTTAGTCTAGAGTAAAAGCATATCTTAAATCCTGCATGGTTTTTTCAAAAGCATGTTTTCTTTTTTAAACAATAGATTATTAGTTATCTTTAACACATGAAATAGAAAATACCTAATCTTGAATATCTATCACTCACAAATTGTCAAAAAAAAAAACCCCTCTAAGAATGAGAATAGAATGAGAGAAGAAAAAGGATGAAAAGGGGAAGGAAATTAATTCACCCCAGAAAACAGAATTAATGCTTGATTGCTTCAGTTGCCCATGCTCAGAACCTTGAAGTCCTCTTTGATTTATTACTTCCTGAGGCCAGGCCTCTATCTCTACATGGCTGAATTATTTCAAAGGTTCTTAATGCATTCTTCCCAGATGCATTTTAACCCTCTCAAATCCATCAGACTAATCTTATAATTACTTTAGAAGTATAATGTCTGCTAAAAGTCCTAGGTCTGTCATCTACCAAGACATGTTACATGACCTAAGTACAGACAGAATACAATGGTAATGATAATGATGATGACAACTATACTATTCCAATTAATAATTAAAAAATAGTTAATAGTAATCATCATTTAAAAACCTACCTCAATGAATTCACTTAAATTATTCATATAAAGATTTGGGATCATGTTTAGCATAAAACAAGCTTCAAATATATGTAGTGATTGTTATCATCTTCTTTTATTATCATTTTCATCATTTATGTTATCTCCCTGCCCCCTAAAACATTCACTTTTAAAAAAGTGTCCATGTTAGTAATCAAGGCTAATGAGACTCGACACTACCTACCCAAACCTTTTCCATATAACCAAATAATCAGCTTCTACTCAAATTAAGCTCATCTCATTATCACATGAACATTCCTTATACCCTCATGTTTTAGTATGCTATTTACTTTAAATGCAGTGATATTTCTCTTCAGTCCAATATTCTAAGTTAATACATTATTAAAAGCACAGGGAAATCCATACTAAGATATGAAACTTCCCACAACAATGTTAGCTCTTAATATTCTGCTCTTCTCTGAAGTCATGTATTCTTTAACTCTGAAGTATGTAATTTATATTATTTTATATAAATCACTAAAAAGTTTATATGAGATTTTCTCAGTTATACAGCTATATGTAGGTCATATCATATGAGCTAATTATTAGAGGTACTCCTATTAATTATTAAAGGATAACTTCCATTGCCAACGAAAGATGATCCTAGTTAGGAAAGGTAGCCACTACTTATTGCTGGTTTCATATCAGTAATCCAGACCATAATATCGTAGCCAATATACAAGTATATAATCTACCCTGTCATTAAATTCATTATATATTGTTACTGGGGCCATATGTTTTTTAAGTATTCTCAAAGAATGGCATTCAAGCAAGTAGTTTAAAATCAAGTCATCAGGGAATTTAAAAAGCACCTAAAGAGAGGATCACAGACCCCAGATACAAGAAAACAAGCAACTTGCAATAACATCAAAAACAGCACTTGCATTTGAGCATTCAACTCAAGAAGTTTGAGACATCACAATACTGTACACTGAAATGAATGCACAGAGAACAAGAAAGTATAAGAGCAAAAATTAAGAAAACAGGAAAAAAAAATAAATGGTTGAGAAGACCAAACGTAAAACACAGAATTTTTAAAAGGATTGATAATAAAATAGAAAATCTTTGAGTATAAATTGATCAAGGTGAAAAAGAAGAAAAAAATCATACAAACGGGCAATATTGAGAACAAAAGAGGGTACGTGACTATGGAAAATTTTTTAAATATTGAAAGTATTCTAGCAACTTTATCTAAAAATTATGAAAACTCGAAAAAAATAATAATTTTATTAAATTGTAGCTTTTAGAAAACAACTAAAGAGAAAATAAAAAGACTAATCGATATTTAAAATATACATAAAAATACACACAAAAAACTAAAATCCCTGCAAGTTTTACATACAAAAAAATTTTTAAGGAAATTTGTAATATGTTCCCCTTGTCTTAGATAAAGTACTATAAAGGCCTGAAAAAGATAAACTATACTAGCTCTTTTGATTATGCCTGTGTAAATGATATGCAAATTGTCCAATCTTCTTTATGTGATCCTTTAAGTGATATTACATACATATATGATTTTATAGATGATTTCTGGGACACATCATATAGGTATATATATACATATATATATATATGTATGCATATATATATAAAATATAGATGCAACTTCATCAATAAATATTATAATATTGTAATATGTAAAGCAAGAAATTAAAGCTAAGCATTATAGCATGTATAATATGGAGAGATGGGCAAATAATAATTTAGCCCGGAAATTTAATTATGGTTTAATAGCAAAAAAAAAATCTATTAATATCATTCATTGCATTAATATATTTAAAAAGACAAATTATTTAATCATCTCAAGATCAGTGGGAAAATATTTTATATAAAATAGCATTCATTCGAGAAGTATAACATATATTAATAAACTAGGCAGAAAAGTGAATCCATTAACATAAACAAGGCTATCTTCTAAAATTATACAAAATAGTGAAACATTATATGTATTTTCCTTGAAAATGGAAATAATATTAAAATGTACTCTATTAATACTTACAATAAAACAAATGACCTAACAAATACAAAGCCAAAAGAAAAGAAGCAATTAATTAGCATTATTCAGTGATACTGTGACAGTGCTCAAAGAAATTCCAGAGAATCTACAGAACTAATTCATGAAATCAATAACAGAATTCAGCAAAATTGTCCGACAGCAAATCAATAAATCAAAATCAAAAGTTGATATGCATCAACAAAAACTAATTTAAATTATTAATTCAAAGAGTTCCATTTTCAAAAACAAAAAATATAAAGTAAGAAAGCCAAAAATGACAGGAAAAATGTCTGTTATCCTGTGTTCAGAGAGAAAATTACATAATTTAACCAAACACACAAGGATCTTAAAATGAAGAATTACATTTCTTATAAAGTTAGAAAGATTTGTTATAAACATATCAAATATTCCAAAATCATATATATCCTTTAAAAAAATTTTTTTCGAAAAGTGGTCTGCATCTGAAAATTCACATGAATTTGCAAAAACTCAATAGCAATTTTGACATTACTTCTGCTAACAAACCTATAAACTTATGGTGGTTAGAACACAGACAGTAATATTAGAGCAGAAAAACATATAGAGTAGGAGACTAGAATAAAAAACTTCAAGTGAACCAGTAATGATATCATTGATAGCTGACAGAGATGGTATTATATACCAGTGGAGGAAGGCCACGGAATTCAATAAATAATAGTGGGACAACTGATTATCCAAACAAAAATGAAATTGCATTTTATATTATGACATAAACAAAGAAACAACAAGAATAAATATGTAAATGATCATTAAGGACCTTAATGTAAAGTGCAAAACTTTAAAGTATTAGGAGAAAATGAAAAAGTATATCTTTATGAATTTGGGATAACAAAGGATACATAAACAAAACAAAATAAAAATTATGAAGCATAATGAGAAAATGGACAGACTACATCTAAACTTAAAATTCTACATGATAAATGATATTATATGTTAAAAGATAAATTACAGTATTATTAGCAACCAAGATTAGTATCTAGAATTTTAAAAAGGAAGCATTCATTAATTAATGATTAAAAGAAATAAAAAACAGATTTTAAAAACAACATTTTCACTGAAAAATAGTAATGGATATAAAATGAAAATTCTAAAAGAAACCTTTCAAAGGGCAATAAATACGTAAAAGAGATTTACTCTAAGAAATAAATAGAAATGAAAGCAGTCAGACGGTAATTCACAGGCATAAACCAGGAGAAGAAATTATTGAGAATTTAAGAGTAAAAGCATTAATGAAGAGGTGGAAACAGAAACCCTTGAACCACTTGCTGGAAGTATACATATCAGTCCAAATGCTTGTTGGGATGGGATGCATGCTTAGGTAAATTTAAAGAGTATTTTATTTGTGAATTTAACCATTTTTGAGTGCCTGCTGTGCCAGGCACTGCTGTGAGGCCTGAAAATGATGCTGAGCATAATCCAAATAGAGCTTTCAGGGAGTTTATATTATAGACAAGAGGCAGTTAATAAACAATGAGCAATCTAATAGGGTAATAGTACCAATTATTGCTGTGAAGACAAATAAAGCCGGGTAAAGGGATAGAGAGTGCCGGAGGAGGTAGGCCCTGAAATTTTGTGCAGTTTAAAAGCATCAGGTAAAATTTCTCTAACAAGTTGATATTTAAGCAGAGATGGAACCAAATGAACAAGCAAGTCACATCATTAACTCAGGAAGAGTAGTCCAGGCAAAGAGAACAAACAGTTGGATTTTGAAATTTAGAATTTAAGAGAGAGGGAGAGAATGAGGCTAGAAGTTCCAGGTTCCCAGATAGAGAAAGTATAGATGGAGGACTAAAAAAATATGAAAAATGGGTCCTGGCTGTTTCAATTATTTAGAGGTTGAGAAAGCAACTGAGTTCATCCAAAGGAATGAAGAAGAAATGGCCAAGCAGTGACCAACACACCAAAAAAAAAAAAAAAAAAAAAAAAAAGTGTTTCAAGGAGAGAATGATCATCACTTTGAAATGTTCTTGAGAAAGCAAGGCTACTAAGATGGAAACTAATTAGATCTTGCAACGTGAAACTCATTTTTGACTTGACAAGACAGGTTTGGTTAAGTAGTAAGAATAAAAGCATAATTACAGCAATTTTAAAAGAGAAGAGGAAGGGAGGAATTGTGGGTTTTGCATTGCCAAAGCATAAAGATATAAAGAAATCATCTGGGTAGACATAAGTCAAGGGAATATTTATTATGATCAAAATATTATAATATTTTATGCAGATAAGAGCACTTGAGTAAAGAAGGAAACATGGATGACTTGGGAGAGAAGAGACAGCTCTGCAAGAACAATATACTCATGTAGAGCAGAGAGGAAGTAGCCACACACACAGTGGAGGCATCACCCTGTATTATGTTATATCATGTCACAGAATTCATCTGCTTTCACAGGAAACACTGAATATGCAAATTGAGAGATGAAATGTATAGGTTTGGAGGTGGGAGAACACTGATTTATATTCCTATTATTCCAATGAAACAAAAGCAGAGTCATCAGATGAGAATGAGAAGAAAAAAGGAGAACACCAAGGAAAGATAAGAAAGTAGGCATTAGCTATCTACAACAATTATTTAATTGACATGGGATATGTAGATGTGTGTACCTTACAACTTAGCAGGTATATACACAGTGAAAAACACACATATGAGGGCTGGGGTTGTGGCCTAGTGGTATGCAGGAGCCCTAGTAAAGGAGATAGCTAAGATTGCGGTTAGCTGTGAGCCATAAGCATTACCACCTTCCATGGTCTCGTGAGACTTGGCCCGGGACATTGTGGATCGGGTCGGAACCATTTGCATGATCCCGCGAGACTTGGCCCGGGGAGACTTGGCCCGGGGGATTGTGGGTCGTCCTCGGGGCCATTTTGTGGTTGTTGTTGGAGGAGCGTGGACGGCATGTCAGGGTGTTGTTGGAGCGGAGAGAGAAGCTGGCAGAATAAAGAGCCTGTTTGTTTCCAGTCTGCCTCTGAACTTATTCCCACGGCTTTGTTGCTCCAAGCGGCCATCGCTTCAGGCGGCAACAGTGGTAAAGCACTTGCCTAGCATGTGTGAGGCACTGAGTTCAATTCTCAGCAGCACATATGAATAAATGAATAAAATAAAAGGTCCATAAACAATTTAAAAAAAATATATTAAAAAACACACACACATGAACACAAGGAGATGTAGAAACATGCCAGTTGCAACACTGTTTTTCAATATAATTGCAATAGCTCCTAACAGACAAAACCTGCAAACAAACTTAAGACCATGAGTATTGTTATGGTTTAGATGTGAGGTGTCCCCCCAAAGCTCAAATGTGAGATAATGTAAGAAAGTTTGGAGGAGAAATGATTGGATTATAGCCTTAATCAGACAGTGAATCCCTGATGGAATTAACTGAAGTGGTAGGGTGTGGCTGGAGGGGTTGGGAATTGGGGCATGACTTTGGGTATATATTTGTATCTGGAAAGTGGAGTTTCTCTTTCTGCTTCCTGGTGTGAGCTGCTTCCCTCTGCCACACTCTCCTGCCATGATGTTCAGCCTCCTCTTGAACCCCAAGGAATGGAGCCGGCCTTCTATGGCTCAAGATCTCTGAAACCAAGAGCCCTCAAATACACTTTTCCTCCTTACAGTTTTTCTGGTCAGATCCTTTACTCACAGAAGCAAAAAAGCTGACTAAAACAAATATGGATATGGATTTACTGATTTTCCTTTATATCATGTGGCAGTAAAGATTCATAACAGAGATATGAATACAACATATGGTTGAAATAAAGTTAAGTCGGTGTGATACTTGGCTTTCTATTACTACAACAAATTTCTGAGACAATTAACTTGTAAAGAAAAAAAAGGTTATTTTAGCTCACAGTTTTAGAGGTTTTAGGTTCCTTGCTTCTGAGCATGTGGCAAAGCAGCACGTCATGGTGGGAGCACATGGCAGAGCAAAACCATTTACCTCACAGCTAGGAAGCAAGAATGAGAGGAAGAGGAAGGAACCTGAGTTCTACTTCCTGTAAGAGGTAGGGCCTGGTAGCCTACCTTCAGGTTTCACTGCTCCCTATAGGCCTTTAACACTGGGAACTTCTGGGGACATCCAGATTCAAACTAGAGCAGTCTGTGTAATGGTTTTCTCTGGGAAGGGACATGAGCTAAGGGAAGGGTTTAGAGGGTCTCAGCTCTAATGGTTTATTTCTCTGAAAAGAACCATAAGTATATTTAAGAAGATGACAGATAGCATTGGCTAAATTTGGTTTTCAGTTGTGTATAGCTGACAAAACTCTCTGTATGTTTCAAAAAATTCTTAATTGAGGTTTTTTTCATAAATGACAAATATAAATCTTTGGGATGGTTTCTAATCTAAACATATCATTAATTTCATTTAGTTCGGTCTCCCATGTTTGATAGAAATTTCTTGTCCTTCCTAAGTTCTAGTAGTTCCATTAAGTTAGGATCCATTTGTGAAGCTTTCTGGGAGTATTTTGGTGCTACAGTTTCTTTCTTTCTTTCTTTCTTCCTTTCTTTCTTTCTTTCTTTCTTTTTTTAATTTAGAACGAACTTATGTAGTAGAGTAAAAGCAAAATAAATTGAATTAAATTAGTCAGATACCAAATATAACCCTTTGAACAATTAAGATCTTTTGAATGATTTTCTCTTAAAAACAACTTAGTATTGATTATATTCTAATTCCTATTAAAATGTGAAGATATTAACAAAACAACTGTTTAACAGTAAATGACAAAAAATGTTTATTTTGTTTATGTCTGGTTCCAATTGATGGCTGAAGTGTACTAAACTAATAACAGTGTTGAATAAATAAAACAAATTCATTTTCTTTTAGGACTTTTAGGCTACACCACTTGTTTTTAAATATCTAAACATTCTCCAATCCCAAATTCATTTTTAATTTAAGAACAGATTGTAAAATAATTTCACAAAAATAGCATATAATTTGTGTTTTTTGAATATTAGCCAACAAATGATAACCTTGTCACTTATCATAGAACAACTGTTTCTTGTTAGACTATCACAGCTGGAAACCCATATGAAATTTAGTGTATTAAGGAAAACACAACATGAATTAATGTTAGTGAACAAGGCATGTCAAATGTGCTACATAAATGAGACTTTTAAAAGATGCTTCTATAATATTGTGCCAGCAAATGTTACAAATTAAATACTTAACAAGATCATTACAATTTAGGTTTTAGATACATTTGGAATACAAAATACTTCTCCACTTCTGTCTAATATAAAAGTTGACTCGTTCTTAAAGTGGTATGGCTAGTTTTAGCTGAATGGTAGTGATTCAAGTGAATGTGGTTTATTTGTTATGCAAACAATAATAAATGGTCTATCAGGCAACAACATTGGCATAATGAAATTTTAGTGTCGTTTGGATATTTTGTCTTAAAATTATAAAGTAGTACTAACCTCAATAAATTATTTATTAATATGCATATTTTCTGAATAATCTAAAGATTATTTTTCAACTAATAGTCAAAATGTTAAATACTCAAATATTTGGAAGTTATCCAGAAAGTACTTTAGTTACATGGCTGAAGTTTCCTTCCCTGTTCTTCTACTCTTTAAATTTTTTATTACATATATACATATATTATAAATATATATTTATATATACATATATATAAATGTATATAATATTGATGTTTATAAAATATATCTAGCATATTCTACTTTCTTAATTTTTATTTGATTGATTGAAATAAGAAACTTAATTGGCATACATATAACTTTTATGAGAATAGTATTTTCTTGAATCTGAATCTTTACAATGTCTCTTCCATATTTGAGCCAATGTTGTCTTTTTAAGATTTAATTTAAATTTATTTTTAAATGATTCATAAATATATGAAAATTATACAGCAGGTTTTACATGCACACATTATATAACATTTAAATCAGGTTAACCATATTTACCTCCCCAAACATCTGCCATTTCTTTATGGTGCATACTTTCCTCTAGCTTTTTGAAATGCATAGTTCATTATTTTATCAGTAGTCACCCTATTGTGCAATATAGCACACTTGAACTTCTTGCTCCTATTTAACTCCTACTTAGTAACCACTGATCAACCTTTTCTTCTATCCCTTCTTCTGCTTAATTTTCCCCAGCCTCTGGTAACCACCCTTCTACACTCAACTTCTGTAAGATAAACTTTTTTTTTATTCTAATTTGTTATACATGTTTACAGAGTACATTTCATTTCATATTAAATATAAAGAGCACAATTTTTCAAGTTGTTGGTTTTATATAAAGTATTTTTACAACAATTATGTATTCATACATGTATTTAGGGTAATCATGGATAACTCAGGATAAACTTTCTTAGATTTCATATGTCAATGAGATCATGTGGTACTTGTTCTGTGTCTTTTAAGATCACAGTCTTATCCATATTGTTGGAAATGACAAGATTCCATTTTATATGGTTGAAGAGCATTCTGTTGTATACATTTTCTTCATCCATTCATCATTTGAGATACACATTGTTACCCTTTCTTGGCTAATGTGAACAGGGCTGCCATAAACATGGTAATGCAAATGTCTCTTTGACATACTGATTTTATTTCCTTTGAATATATACCCAAGAGTGGTATTGCGGGATCATATATATGGTAGCTTCTATTTTTAACATTTTTTTTTGTGTGTGTATGTGTGTAAGGATCTTGTGTTTTGAGAAATTATGGAAAAAGCTTGTCTCCCTGCCTCTGATGGTCATTTCTTCTGGTCACTGAAGAAGACCCTGTGCTTCCTGTAAGCTTGGTTACTGTTCAATTTCTCAAGGCCTGAAATGTCACAATTTCCTTCAATCAAATCACAACTTTAAGGGGGATGACTAATTTCATGATTTTTAAGAAATCTTTCCCAATTCAAGTAAGCATTAAAATTGTTCACACAATAGTCCCATAACACTTGCTTTTAAAAAAAATCTATCTTAGCATATAGCAAAGTCTGTCTTATCTTGAGAATTTATACATAACACATTTGCCATACCACTAGAAATCAGGAGGAGGGGGAGCCAGATTTTGCAAGACCCAGTATTTTGCTGCATTAAGTAGACACAATACATTACTGTTAAGCTACACACATAAGTAGCTGCATTAATGTGTGAAATTTTAGCAGGAAATGATAAGAAGAAAACAGTAAGCAAGCACAACAGCAGCATTATCTGGAACAAAGACCAACCTCTGATTTATATTTCTCCTGTTTCCTGGATATCAACTCATGTTATATCAAGAAGGAAGTAATTGTATTAATCTAGATTCACATTTCATTATTTATGACCAATGACTCTTCTTTGATTCCCAAACTCACAATTCCCCTTCACAGAATTGCCCTAATACTCCTAATATATCTCAATACTTTTTCTTAATTAATCTTACCCATTTACCCATTAAATTATAATGTTCAGCTATACAACTCCTCTTGGTATTTACATTAAAGTCATAAAGAGGCATCCTCAAAAATTCATCTCCATGTACCTTGACCACTGGTACCCAAGCTGGGAAACCACCACATGCAGATCTACTGAAAGTAACATTTAGAGAAAGATGAACTATGGCAGAAGACAATCATGTTTGTGTCATCCTCATATTGTCACAGAAAATTTGTTTACAGGTTATGAAGAAAATGTCTGTGCATATTCATTTGTAAAAAAAAAAATTGAATTATTACATGTCACTAGCAGAACATTTAGAAAGTACAGTCATCCTATGAACATAAAGTTATCAACTATAAGCTTAATAACCAAGCCACAAGAAAACAGAGTGTTGAGATTCTATTTCTAACCTCTCACCAGTACTGACAGCAATTGTTATTGTTTGAGTTACCAAGAAAGAAGATTTTAGCTATACATTATCTGAAATAAGTATTTTAAAAAATCAGTCTGGTTAAAGAACCACAATATAAGACAAATGCTTGCTCTTGAACATCCTCGGCATCTGGAAGCACTGTTCAGAATGGACATAATTTTAGGATATAATATATCATGCAGGAAAAAAAATGCTGATGAGTCAATGTGTACCAGTAAAAAAAAAACGTTATAGGTAAAAATGCCAGAGGGACATCAGGAAAAATTCTGAGATCGATAAAATTTTTAAAAACTAGATACAGGGATTTTTTTTCTAGAAAATAAAGGAGGCCAAACAATAATTTTCAAGCATAGGAAACTGGGGGTTTTGTTTGTTTGCTTGTTTTATTTTCACATGTTTTCATTGGTGCAGTATAGTTGTACACAATGGTGGGATTTGTTGTTACATATTTGTATATACACACAATGTAACAATATAATTTGGCCAATATCATTTCCAGTATTTCTTCTTTCTTTTCCTCTACTCCCTCCTCTAGTCCCTTTCCTCTAGTTATTGATCTTCCTTCAATTTTCATGAAATTTGCTTCCTCAACTTTTCTTTTCCTTTTTCCTCTCCAGTTTCCACATATGAAAGAAAACACTTGACCCTAGAGTTCCTGAGTTTGGTTTACTTCAATTAACATAAAGTTCTCAAGCTCTATCCATTTTCATGCAGATGACATAATTTCATTTTTCTATATGTCTGAATAAAATTCCATTGTATATGCATGCCACATTTTCTTTCTCTATTCATCCACTGATGGATACCTGGGCTGATTCTATAGTTTGGCTATTGTAAATTATGCTGCTATAAACATGGGTATGCATGTAACGTTTAGAGTATGATGATTTAATTTTTTAGGATAAATACTGAGGAGTGGTATGCCTGGGTCATATGGTGGGTCTATGCCTAGTCTTTCGAGGAACATCCATATTGATTTTAACAGTAGTTGTACTAGTTTACAATCCCATCAACAGTGTAAAAGTGTTCTTTTTTTCTCCACGACCTCTCCAGCATTTATTATTGTTTGTATTCTTGATGACTGCCGTTCTGACTGGTTTGAGATGAAATCTCAGTGAAGCTTTGACTCATGTGTCACTAATTGCTAATGATGCTAAACATTTTTTCACCTATTTGTTGGCCATTTGTATTTCTTTGTTTGAGAAGTGTCTGCTTAATTCATTTCCCCATTTATTAACTGGATTATTGGGGGGGGGGGTGTTGGTGTTATGTGTTTTGAATTCTTGTTATGGTTTAAACATGAGGTGTCCCCCAAAGCTCATGTGTGAGAGAATGCAAGAGGGTTTAAAGGCAAAGTGATTGGGTTATGAGAGCCAACTTAATTATTACATTAATCCACTGATAGGGATTAAGTGGGTGGTAACTGTAGACAGGTAGGGTGTGGCTTGAGGAGGTGGGTCATTGGGAGGCCTTCCTTTGGGGTACTTATTTTGTACCTGGCAAGTTGAGTCTTCTCTCTCTCTGCTTTCTGGTGCCATATCATGAGTTGCTTTCCTCTGACATACCCTTCTGCCATGATATTCTGCCTCATCTTAGGCCCAGAACAATGGAGTCAGCCATCTATGAACTTAGACCTCTGAAAATATGAGCCCATAAAAACCTTTCATTCACTAAAATTGTGTTTGTCAGGTCATTTTGTCACAGCAACAAAAAAAGTTGAATAAAACAAAAATTGGTACCAGGAGTGGGGTCATTACTGTGACTAACCTCACCATGTGGTTGAGCAGCTTCTGGGATATTTTGGAATTTGTGGGAGGAATTTTAGAAAGTAAAGAGATGCAAGCTAATAAGGGTTTAGAATGTCTTAAGTGGACCTTGATGGGAAATTCTGCTCCGGGTTCAGAAGACCAGAATGCTAATAGGACTATCCATAGTAAAGACTGACCTCATGAGGTCTCAGAGGAGAGGGAAGACTACATTTGAAACTGGACTAGAGGCCTTTCCTGTTATGTCCTCACCAAGAAGCTGTCTGCATTTTTGCCCAAGTTCTAAGACTTTCTGTGAGGCTGAATTTAAAGGTAATGAACTTCTTAATTGTGGGGAAGAAATTTGTAGGCAGCATAATATTCAGACAGTGGCATAGAAAATGCTAGTGGCTTTTAGCCAAGTTTACTGTGATAATTGGGAACATAAAGCAAAGGAGAAAGACTTGCAGTTTGTCTAAAAAACTTGGGTTATGAGAACTTTAACCTAATCAGGGCATTAATTCACTGATAGGCTTGTAACTGTAGGAAGGTAGGGTTTGGCCAGAAAACTGTGAGTAAAATTGGGGCTGAGGAAGGTGTGGTTGTTTAAAAAACAATAGAACTATTAATGGTGCTAAATACTTGAACTAGAAACAATAGGAAAGATGGCTTGAGGGCATCTCAGGAATTGGCAAGACCAGACTAATTTCAGGTTCAAGGATGTAAAAGTGAAAATTCTTTGAAGAAGAAACCATTTGCAGTTTGCTTGCACTGGGGGACCTAGGAAGTTGTTTCACCATGCACTGCTACTGAGGCACTCAGGGGTTGCTGGGTCATGGTCCCAGGAGGCTTGACTACTGCTGAAAAGGGTAACAGACCTTGGCATCATCCACATGGTGCTGGTTTTTCAGGAACACAGGATGCTGGAGTTCAGGGGTCATGGAGGGTTCCACCAAGATTTCAAAGGAAGGCCTCAGAAGCCAGACAAAGTTCCACAGGATCAAAGTCCCTGTGGGCAGCCCCTGAGAGGGCAATGTATGGAGAGGTGAAAAGGAAGCTGATGCTGGAGACCCCTGAGATTAAAAGATACAAGGAACGTGGAACATCTGATGAGGAAAGCTGCAGGAACTGAACAGAAACAAGCCAACAGAGAGGCCATGTGTGCTGCAAGTAAATACATAGGAGCAGAGCTACACAAGCCCTTTGGAAAGAACATCATGATGCCATGTAGCCCAGATGCTGGGCGTGGAGCTACAGAACTTCTTTGCCAGCTTGATTTTGGTTTTACTTTGGTCCCACCCCTTCATTCTGTGCCCTTTGTTCTCCCTTGTGGAATGGGAATGTTTACTATGTGCCTTTATATACTGGATATATGTAACTTGCTTTGGGGGCTCACCCTGAGCATTTGCCTTGAGTCTCAGAGGAGACTCTGGACTTGTACTTTTGGGCAATCCTGTAGCTCTTGAGATTATGGAGACTCTTGGAAATGGACTAAATGCATTTTGTATTGTGAAATGAACGTGCAATTTTGGGGGCCATTGCTGAAATGTTATGTTTTAGATATGAGGTGTCCCCCAAAATCTCATGTGTGAGACCATGCATGAAAGTTTAGAGATGAAACTATTAAGTTATGAGAGTTTTAAGCTAATCAGTACATTAATCTCCTGATAGGCATTAACTGGGTGTAATCCTAGGCAAGTTGAGTGTGGCTGGAGGAGGTACCTCTCTGGAAGCATAACTCTGGGGTGTATATTTTGTTTTTGTTGAGAGGATCTCTGTCTCTCCTTCCTGGTGGTCATGTCCTAAGCCACATGCCTTTACCTCACTTTTCTGCCATGATGTTCTGTCTTTCGTCAGGACCTAAGGACCAGAGTTGGACATCTATAGATCGACAGTTTTGAAACCATGAGCCCCAAATACACTTTTCCTGCTCTAAAACTGTTCTTGTTAGGTCTCTTGATCACAGAAGTGGAAAAAGCTGATAAAAACAGCTGTCTATATATTCTAGATAATAATCGTCTTTCAGAAGAGTAGAAAAGGTTTTCTCCCATCCTGCAGGTCCTCAGTTCACATTCTTGTTTTCTTTACTGTGCAGAAGCTTTTTAATTTGATGATATCCCATTTATTGACTTTTGGCATTTTTTTCCCCTGAACTTTAGGGGTCTTATTGAGAAAGTTATTGCCTGTGCCTCTATGTTGGAATGTTGACCCTCCATTTTCTTCTAGGAGTTGCAGTTTCTGGTTTAATTCCTAGATGCTTGATCCATTTTGACTTGATTTTTGTATAGGGTGAGAGGTAAGAGTCTAGTCTCATTCTCCTACACATGAATAACCAGTTAGCCAGTTTTCTTAACACCATTTGTGAAATAGGCTGTTTTTTCTCCAATGTGCATTCTTGGTACCTTTGTTAAAAATTAGATGACTCTATCTGTGTGCATTTATCTCTGGGTTTTCTATCCTGTACCACTGGTCTATGTGTCTTTTTTATTTTTTTATGCCAATATTATGGAGTTTTTGTTACAATAACTCTGCAGTATAATTTGAAGTCAGGTATTGGGATGCCTCCAGGATTGCTTTCTTTGTTCTGTGAAGTAGATGTGGTCAGTTGATTTTCAATTCCCCTGGGAATTAAATAGTGACCATAGTGGGTGAAATGACTAAAAAAGAGACAGTTGAAAGGAAGAAAGGATTCCTTAACCATGAAAGCTTTATATTTATTTGGCATCAATCATCAATGGTACATGTAGATTGTCCTTTAAAAGGTAATTTGAATACAATGTTTTTCTTTTGATAGTAAAAATTTAATGTCGATCTGCCAGAAAGCAA
Source organism: Tamias sibiricus (assembly GCA_025594165.1). Lineage (NCBI taxonomy): Eukaryota > Metazoa > Chordata > Mammalia > Rodentia > Sciuridae > Tamias > Tamias sibiricus. The sequence goes on along the minus strand of CM046661.1, from coordinate 130,108,129 downwards.
AATATTCTCTATTAAGACTTTCCACAAACAAAATGGATTCTTGTTTAGCCTATCTTTAAATTGGAACATTCTTTCATTTATTCATCCATCTAAATTCAGCCTCCTACTAACACAGATGCTGCTCCCAAATCCTTCCTACCATAGTTCATAAGTGCTGCTTTAGGAAGGAGACAATGGCTTAAAAATTGACAATTCCCCACCACCACACATTTATCCCCACCCACCCTCCCACATTCACAAGCACACACAGAGACACACTAAAAAACAGAAAAAGTCTAGAACAATATCTCAAGACTCCATGTGGTTATTTAAAGGTAAACAAATTTAAGTCAAAATTTCAGTATCATCCCAAAGTAAATGAGGATGAACATTTTTTTATTTTACTTTATTTTCCATCACATTTCTACTCTAATCAGTATTTAAATAGTTCATTATATGCATCATATATCAGGCTTGATATACTTGATAGTTTTAGAAATGAGTAACCCTAGGAAAAAGTAAGAGCAAACGGGTCTTCACATAAGGTTAGAATATTTTTCAATTTAAAAATAATACATGTGTCTAAAAGGCAGAGTTATTTTATTCCTATTTAAATGGAGATTCCAGACTTTCAAACATTTTTCTTAAAGCACACATAGTCGTTTGATTTATTTTTTCTAAATGACATTAAAATGAAGAATGCAGAGCACACAGTGTCCATGGGGTGATTTTTGTGAATATCCATACCTTGCTGTTCTATTTCAGAAACTCCACAATCAAATAGGCCGTACTATAACCTTTTTTTGGGGTGAGTAAATGCATTAGTGGGGACAGGTGCTAAAAGAAGACTCCATGGAAAATTAAGGAAATTCAAGTCAAGAAGAATTGAGAGTTGGAGGTCAGTTCTCTAAAAGTGTGGACATACTTTCCACATGAACAAGATTCACTAGACATAACCATAAATAACCATGTCCTTCACGTGTGCTCAGGGCTGTCTTTTTTCTGTGAAAACTAGGATGCAAAAGCTGCTTACTCATTCAGACAAAATGTTGCTGGGCTTCCTCTTACAGCAGAAGCTTTATTTAGCAGTTGTGCGGAACCTCTCATATGTTCTGACATCACTGACAAGGACAAAAGCATAGTATATTTTTTCATTAAGTATCCACATGAGGAACTCTTCAAGGATGGGCTCACACAAGAGGCTGATGAGATTATTTACACAGATGGACCATCACTGAGTTCAAGAACAATACTGAATAAAGCTACACTTCTCAAACTCCACTATGCTATAAAACTGAATTTACCATCCTACTAGATCCATAATAAATAAAATATGTATTAAAAGTGAATACCAGCATAACTAATGTTTCTATCACTGCAATTAATCCACAAAGGAAATGGAGCCATTGAGATCTGTTTTATCATCCATGGATATATAGAGAAGCAAAGAAGAAAAGTGTCTTTCCTGGGGCATGGGCTTGATAAACTGTATGGCACTTTTAATCTTCATTGTTGGATGTATTCATATATGATATGACTACTTTTCTGAATACTAGAGAAATTATTTTATTCTGCCAATATCTGCAAGATAAGGGAAATAATTGCTTGAGTAAGGTTTTCTCTCTCCCTTTCTGCTATTCTGACTTCAGGGCAAGTTTACAAAAAGAATGAAAAGCCCAGATTAAAATTTCAACAAACCACCTTCAGCTGTTCTCAAGAAAATAAATTAGCTGTTCTCAATAAAATAAAAAGCATTTCATTGATAAATGGATTATTTCTTTCCTTACTTTTCCTCCAGAAAAGCAGATGTTATAACTTCCGTTTGGAGTTTGGTTGTCTGACTTGGAGAGTGTAATGGAGAGCAGATTAGATCACACCCAGAAGTCAGTCAAGGAGGCAAGTGTTCGTCACAACCCCCCACTTGTAAAACAGAAGGACAGCTTTTGCCTCCAGCTTCTGAGTTTGGTTTTCAGAGTGGCAAACCACAGATGTGTTCTGTCCCTAGAGAGTTTCATTGTCCAGGGAACTAAAGCAGCAAGCCATTTATCACAAGGCAAATAATCTGACAGTGGTGGATCATGAGCTGAAAGAATCTGCCTAAGTATTTTTATCAAGACAAGCAAACACAATCTCACCAAAGTGAATTCCATGTTAAAAATTCATTGTTTAATCTTTTCATTTGAAGTAGAGGTTTTGGTGACACCATTAAGCTACTTCAATGAAATCTGAAGCTTCAATATCTCAGTTATGGGGAAGAAAATAATTAAAAAAAAAAAAAAAACAGTGGAACTGGCATGTCACCAATCGCATTTGGAGAAGCTCCACCTTTACAGAATCAAACTTCCCAAGACACATATTTAAATAAGCAATGCTCTTTCATATGCTGGAATCTATAAGGAAGCATTTAGCACCTTCCAAGCAAAACTCCACATCACAGGTCCTATTATTACTCTTCCAACCTTTAATTCTTAGGTGTGGCAGCAATTGTCTACCTCTTCCCGTCCTCCATCTTTTTTTACCATCAACCACTAACAGTAACATTGACCATTGCCATTACCAGAAGCCAGAAGAGAAAACCACCCTAATACGTGATTATCTAGCATCCTTTCATTTTATAACAATTAAAGGTCAAATAACTTTCTTATGGTTTAACATGGAATTAATATAAAATGGACAAGGTGATCTTTTCTTGTGCCCATATTTCTTGGGGAAAAGTAAGAGTATTCTCTTTCACTCATCACAAATTTCTTGTGTATTCTACCACCAACATCATGCACCTGCAACAGAGTCACTGAAAAGAGACATTAAAATGAAGTGATAAAAAACTTTTAGTCCCAAAGCCATAAAAATGTTTTCTCAAGCAGAAGTGGAAAATAGTGAAAGATTTAGCTGAAAGTAAACAAGAGTGGAATTAGGAACAAAAATGCCATAAAGGTACAGATCAATGATCCGTCAGACTTCAGGCTGTCTCACCACAGCATCAGGGGAGCTGAGAGACAGGTATGCTGGTTGCCTTCTGTGACCTTCATCTCAGAGGTGAGGGGTGTGCTCTGAACACTCCTAATTTCTCCATCAGGATTGTCTAAGGAGCCACAGGAACCAGAAATAGCAGGTATCACTTGATGCTTGATGAAAATAGTTTAGGACCAGCAAAATGTTTCATTCTACATCATTTTTCAGGAACGACGCAAATAGTTCAAACTAAAGGCTTCTTAAATAGTAATACAAACATTTTATAAAGCAAAACTTTGCTTAATAGCATGGTACCATAGTTATTTTTACTTGTTAAATATTTAAGATAAAAATAAAGTTTCTCAAAACTCACTGTTGTTAGGTGCAAATTAAACTTGCACCATTATCTTAAAACCTCTAAGGGTTTAGAGGGCAGCATTAACAACTACTGAATTCATTCAAACTACAAGTACTAATTTTGTTCATTTTCTGTATGTCACCACACTAAGTGATAACTAGGACATTTTTTAATATTTAATTCCAAAATGACAAATATGTATGTACAAAAAATTATAAAATATAAGAGCCCTACTAGAAAAAAAATTGAATGTTTCTTCATGTTTTATGTGCAAGACACTTTATTACACATTAAAAATAAATAAATAAAGACTAACCAGTCTAGTCTATTTGACTCAGAGCAGATATAGAACTGCCAGGGTTTGAATTCTAACTCCACCATTTAATAGCTTTGTGTTGTTGGATAATATACTACCTCAGTTTCCACAGCTATAAAATGGGAATGTAAGAAGTATCCATATCATGTGGTTGTTGAAAGAATTAAATGACTTAATTTACATAGTGAATTTCTACAAAAGGTCTGGGACATAGTGTTACATAAATGTTAGCTGAGTTTATTATTTCAGACATAAGTATCTTCACACATGCTAACTTTCCCCCAACATAATCACCACATTCATTCAAAGAGGAAGAAAAATTTTTAGGTGTTAGCACTTAAAACTATTACATTTACTCTTAATGAATATGACTCCTGAAATAATTTTGATTACTCCAATTTAGTCACAAGATTCCTGCTGTGTTGGATGTCCTACATGAAGAAAAATAATATGGCAACAAATGTTTGTACATTTCACATTAAAATTGTGGGACTGGAAATATGTGAGCAAAATACAGACACTGGATTCCTTGGTCACTGTTGTGCTTGGGCTTGTAGTCCTTACTAAGGGGATATATACCAAAAATTCTCTTCTTTAGACCAGATATTTTGATGGTACTAAGGTAACTGTACTTTATTATACAATGACATCAGAGAGACAGCACACAACTAAACTGCACATACAGGTTGGCTTTGGATGTCTTGCATCCTGTAGAAGCCCACTGTACTTCTCAGACCCGCTGAGCCTACACAGTTCCACTCCAACCTGCGCACACTCCAAGATGGTCTTAGCATAGCATCTTTCTGAGACTATCAGTTCAGTTGCAGTGGACAGTAAGCCAGGAAGAGCTCTAAAGGGTAAAATAGGGATTGATGAGAAGGAAGGACAAAGCAAACTAAAGTATCTAATCCTGACTTTTCAGGAACTCTCAGTGATAAGGCTAGTTTTCTTCACCAAGAAAGAAATTGTATTGGAGGGTTATTTAGAAAGAAAGAAAGAAAGAAAAAGAAAGAAAGAAAGAAAAAGAAAGAAAGAAAGAAAGAAAGAAAGAAAGAAATGGTCAGATGAAAGGCAAAATTATTTGGATGAATGTATAATATTCTCTACTGTGAAAGTCAACACATATGTGGTTATTTGACAAGTAATCACACAAGAGGGCAGAATTTGGGTTCAGGTAAGCCGGGTTTAAATCATGGTTTGGCTACATATGAGCTATGGGAGTTTGGACCAAAAAATATAATTACCCCAGGCTTTATCTTGATATAATGCTTAAATGGGATGATGCATAGTAAAACTCCAGGAACAGGGAACACCCAATAAGTAATAACTGTTAACATGAACTGTACAGTTTTTAAAGAATGTCATTGTTTTATCTTATTTAAGCTTTTATAAATGGTACTGAAAGGGATAAAACATGGCTTTGTTGATAAGTAAAATTCATTGCTGTATGATTTTTTAAAAAAGGCTTAGATGAAATTCAGAGCTCTGTTTCTAAGAATAATGTCACCATTTTAGGAAAAACTCTTTGGTCTCTATTGCTAAGAAACAGTAATTTCATGAAGAAAGCAGAGAAATGAAGTTAAGTTTTGAGTCCATATATTGCCGATTCTTCCCTCTCCTGTTCATCTTTATATCTATTATATATTTTTCATCTACTTCAGCTACACTCTGTAGAGTATGTTTAGTTAACAGAACAGTTAACAATTATCCACTTTTTATCTTTAGCTATTTTTAAATCTGTAATAAACCCATTTGTTACATTTATCATATTTTAAATGTAGTTGCTAGATTTTCATTTCTAGGAATCCTAATTAGTTGTTCTTTAGATCTGCTTATATGTTACTTATATCTTAAAACCTCTTTTCATTTTCTCACTTATTAATATATCATTCTCTACTCTGTATATATAACACATCCAATATCTTAATCACATTCATGATTGATTCTGCTCTTAATTGTTTTTTTATTTTAGTATCTTCACAGAAACTTGTTTTCTCGTGTGATTGGTGATTTTTGATGGTAGACTGCTCTTTTTCCTTGACATTTATCTGTGGAAATCTTTTGAGATGTGATATGAAGGTGGGTTTTTCTAGAAAATATTTGTTTTTGTTTCTAGCTGGTGTCTCAAGGCACCAGGACAACCATTTTAAATTAAATCCTGGCTTGAGGTTTACAGTGTACCAAAGTAGTTTCCTTTTGAGATCTGACACCAATTGAGGATTGCTTATAGTTGCAAATTTTCAGGAGAAATTTTCTTTGGCTCTTCACTTGCTGCAAAAGCTTGGAATAGGCAGTTTCTTCATGGTCCCCTGAGAATGAAGGTAGGCTTCTTTCTAGCCTATCTAAGTGGCTAAGGTGCAGCTCTTGAATGTCCAGGCTTTATGGGAGGGCTTCCCATTAAACTGCTCACCTTCAGCTTTGTCTTCTTTTCCTAACTCTGTGGAATACTGAAAACTGCTCAAATTCTCTTGCTTGGGAAAATGTCCTTAAGACAAAAGCCAGATTCAGTTATTTTGTTTTTGCTTTTTAATCTCCGGTCTTTAAAATTGATAATATGTTGTATGGAATCATAGTCAAGCCTTCTAATACTGATATTAAGGCAACTAAAAAAAAGCTGAAAGGCACTCATTTTTAAAAGTAGAAATGCCAACAACTGGGTTTCAGTACTGCCAGGAAATCTGCAATAGCATGAATGATAACAGATGCAGAAAAGATGTAGTCTAGATAATTTTCTCAGTAGGCCATCAAATGGCGCTCAGCCTCCCCTGGAAGAATCCATGAAAATATCTCTGAAAGTGTATCCAAGAAACATCATTTTAAAGGAAATAGCATATTCACCCTCAAAAAAACCTGCTTGAGCCAAAAAGAAAGTGTTTTTTTTTTGTTGTTGTTGTTTGCCTAGAATTGTATCTACATTATGCAATAACATAGTCTGACCTGCTTAAAGTAAAAACTTTAAGACTGATATTTTTGGTTAATAAAAAGGTGAATTGTTCAATACTTTATAAATACAATTATTAATAATAAAAATAGACAGTCTTTGGAATCACATTAAAAGATTAATAAAAGGAGCTCCTAATGGTAAAATAATTGTGGAGGGGTAACTTTTTGAACTTTAGAAGTAATACTGGTAACCACATGGACTTTAAAAAAATGTTTATACAGAATTATATCAATGTAATGTATGTGGCTGATTGAAAATGGCATGCAGTTATGCCAATTAAAATCACCCACCAGATGCTAAAACACGACTGATTCACAACTGTTTTACAGGAAAATTTAATTCAGTTCAACTTCTTCCATTCTATTCCATTGTTAAAACTACAGAAGCTGCTTATATTGTGAATATCTTTATTCTGAATTTTCTCCAAATATTGTTTTGCAAAAAAAAGAAGTTTTACCCCGTCCTCATTTTCCTTCCTTATACTTCCCATTTATCAACATATCAACCCCTAGTTACACTTGCCTTGCTTGTTTATCTTAATTTATCCCTAAACTTTCCTTGCCCTTTCCTAACAAATACAGGTTTCCATCCTTATGGAAAATCTGTTCAAAACATTCCAATCTCTCTTTTTCTAACTCTGTGCCAGGGGTATGCATTGGCTGATTCCTACCTGATTCTTGGTGTTTATCTTCAATTGACATTCTTCTCTAAATTTTCTGTGTAGAACAATTTGAGATCTACAGCCTGCTGACTGAACAGCCTCCTACAGGTCACTGAAGCCCATTCCTTCCTAGGTTGCAAGGTATTTGCTTCTTGGCCCAATGGAATCAGTCACACAGAGGTACAAGGTGAGCACAAGACAGAAGTGAAATCCTCTGTGTATACTTCCTTTTGTACCAATTCAAATGGTAACTTATTATCAATCATGGCACTGATTAAGTATAGCATAGGTGAACCATTGCAAAAGTCATTAGAACTGTGCTTTCTGCATAAGTGAAAAATGAAAAGGGCTGCAGCTGTGAAGGCATTTCAGAAAGCTGCAGAAGCGGAAACTCACACAGTCAAGTTCTGCAAGCTAAGAGTTACACAGCTCTGGCCCTAAAGCTTTTTTTTTTTTTTTTAATTTATTTTTAGTTGGTGCATTATAATTACATATAAAATTGGAATGCCTTGTGTATACTCATACATGCACATAGCATAATTTGGTCGACTTAATTCCCCAGTGCTTCTCTCTCCCACCCCTTCATTTCCTGCTTCTACTCATACCCTGTGATCACCACTTTGGCTTTCACAAAGGCAGCATAGAAAGAGCAGAAGAATAAAGTCAAAGCCAACTTTGCCCCTTCTTATGCATTTCAGCAAAGGAGAACAGAAACTATACACAAGGGAGGAAATCAAAAGTAGTTATCTAAACTATTTGTTAACAACAAAACAATGTGTCACAGAGGTAACAAGAAGGTTTTCAATGGGAAGAATCCTTTCCTTACATTATTGAGTATCCTGCCATCTATTTTCATTAAGTACAGACTTTATCATTCAGTTTCATCAGGAAAATACTAAATCAAAGAGGAGCACCTACTGGGGAGAAATACAAATATCCAAAAGAAAGAACGCTGTTTTAAAATATTAAGTAATAAGGTTTGTATGAAAATAAAATAAAAAGAAAACATTCAAAGGGTGATGAATCAAATATATGCAAAAGAAAACTTGCCTCCATCAGCAAAATGCACAAATTAATAATTTACTAGTAAGTGGCAAAGGCATTTATCACAAAAAAGTCAATAAAATTATCTCCTCCCTCCATGTACATTCTCTTTATGAGGACAAAGACTTTTTTAACATACGTCTTAAAATCACCTCTACTCCAGTAATAATAGTGATTTAAATCCAAAGGCAAAAAAAAACAACACTCACTGATAACAAAAGTTGTTTTATGTGGAAATTCTTTAAGGATTTTTTTTCCCACAGGTAATCAGTAGGACCCTCACAGACAGATGGGAATCATCTTGAAATTTTCCAGTTTTACCTAACAAGTAGTTTGCTTCTTTTACCATTCATACTCTTATATTCATAGCAAAAGAACAAACTGAATGATACAAATATAAATATGTGAATGTAAAAACTTCTAATAAATTCTGTATTTTGTATTATATTATTTGACTACCAGGTGCCATAAAGTCAAGATTCAGGAGGAATTTGGGGGGGGGGGGGGTTATTCCTCCAATTTAATCTGCTAATTTGGGAGTAGAATTTCTATTTTATTTTTAAATAGTGTCAAAGAATGAAGGTTTTATAATCTCAGTTCATACTGAAATGTTTAATTACCTTTAATGTCAAGAAGTTCTTTCTAATATTAACTGTAATTTGAAGTCATTTATCTTACTTTGACCTTGATGTTGACAGAGAAGTGGTGAGCAGGCTTATAATGACCATTTATATATTAGAGCCAATTATTAAGTCACCTCTTATCCCTCTGTCCTCCTGGGTGGACATATGTAAGTTCTTTAGCCCTTTCTGGTGGGTTTTATCTTCAACTATTTCAAAATCAATCTCCTACTTTTCCTCCTTTCTTTCTCTCCTTTGCTTAATTTTTCTTAGTCTCCTAAGCTTGTTCATGCTGTTTCAATGAGGTGATTCTAACCAGTGATTATTACTATCCAGATTTTATAACCTCCATTTTTATTTGCATGCCAATAATCTACTTATTTTAAAATATGGCAGTTTTCATATTCATGGAAAATCCCTTACTTAGTATATGTGTCAGAAGATTGTAAGTCCAATTATATTTCCTATTTAAACAATGGCATAGTAGGCAAATATCCTAGCAGAGTGGACAGAGTGTGATTAGAAAGAATGAGACGTGAACCCCAGCTCTGACACCCAGGATCCCGAATACATTATTAAATTTCCTGGGCTTCTGTTTATTCTTATGTGAATTGATGATCATATCATATGCCTTATAATAATGGAAGGTTAAAGGAGATAATAGGTGGATGTTCAGTGGCAAAAAGAAACCCTGAAAGAAGAATTGATACTATTATTAAATATTATTGCCATTACTATACCTGACTAAATGATCACAAGTGCTATAGTTTTTATCTATCTATCTCAGATACTGTAAAGTATGCACAAATGTGGCAAAGAGACAAAATGGTGATTGAATCCACTCACTCAGTAATATGTATATAGTTGGCCTTGAGGAAAGAAAGAAAAGGCTGAGACAGATTTGACATCAAATCTGCTTACAAGACCAAGAGCTGGGAAGACTTGCAGAACATGAGGCTGGCTGTGCCTGGCACAGGAGGGTAAAGACAGAGCAGAAGAGCTGGGCTGACAGAGGGGTCCCTTGAGGCCCTGGGTGTCAGACCACCTGTGACAGAAGCCATTAGAACACAGAAAGGTTGGGTAACACAATCTTCTCTCCCCCTCTGGAATTCACATGGAAGTATATCTCAAACTCCGAATGCTCTTTCAAGTGTCAGCTCTTTTTCCTAATTCCTAGAAAGAAATGGAGTCTTTCCCTCTGAAACACCATCCTGTTTTGATTATATTGTTCTAATGTTTGCTTTAATTCAGCTTAACAGATACTGAGTACTATATATAGGCAGTGTAATAAGTACTGTAAATGTATTTGTGAAAAACCTAGACATAGATCCCTCCCTTTATGAAGTTCACATTAAATAATAAAAGGGGGAAGTCAACACTAGAGGAAACATAATGTTGGAGAATTGTATAATGCACGAGAAGGTGATCAGTGCTGTGGCAGAAAATTATAAGTGGATCAGAATAAAAGAGCAAGGAAAGGGTGAGGGAGTCCATTTCATTTGGGGTAAGATCTTTAAGAAGATGACATTTAAGTAAAGTTTTCCAGGAGAACAAGTTAGACCCATGACACCATCAGGAGTAGCACCATACCATACAGAAGGAGTGGCAGGTCAAAGGCCCTGGGTAGAAAGGAGTTTGGTGGAGTTCAGGGAAAACAAAGGAGCTGGCGGAGCAGGGACACCATAAGGAGGGACAAAGTAATGAGGTCAGAGGGGTGAGGGACAGAATGAATGTCAGAGGTCTCCAGGGCTCCAGGGTAAGTGGAGATCAGGGAGGCCTGGTGAGTCATTGTAAAGACTTTGCCATTCTTTCTATTTTGGTGAGCAGTTAATGTAGAGTTTCCAGCCAAGGAGTAGTACAACCTCACTGGGTTTTAAAAAGAAGACTCTGTGAACCTTATTAAATATAAACTGTAGGGGTTGGGGATTTAGCTCAGTGGCAGAGCACTTGCCTAGCACATGCAAGGCCCTGAGTTCACTCCTTGGCCCTGGGTTGTGGGCACACACACACACACACACACACACACACACACACATATACTTTAGTGGAACAGCATTAGAGGCAGAGAGAATTGTCAAGACACTCCTACAGGAGCACACAGTTATTCCAATTTAAAGAGTAACTGTGATGGTGGAGAGAAAAGGTCAGATTCTGAAAATATTGTGACAACAGACAAGAATTCCCCACCAACAGCCTAAGAAACTAGAATTGCCAGCAACTGAAATAGTTCATATCATTATTTTCCTTGAGATATATTTGTGCGTGACAGGCTTTATAGATAAAGCCCAGATTTGGACATAGACAGACTGAAAATCAAATCTGTCCATTTCCTAGATGTCTGACCCTGTAGCAATCACTTAACTACTGAAGTCTCAGTTTGCTCCTCTGTAAAATGGGTTAAAAATGCAGACATTCCAAGTCCTTCAATAGGAGTAAATGGGTAATACCTGTAAAGCATTTTGTAAAATACCTTGACCACTGTAATTGTTTGTTAAATTATATATATATATATATATATATAATATATATATATGCACACACACACACACACATATATATGATTTACAGTTATGGTTATAATTAGTATAATTACTATTTTAATTTGATATGTTTTATGTCTACTATTAGGTTACATTTTTGAAGGAAGTCATAATCATTTTTTCCCCACAGCAATAAGGTGTCTTGCATACAGAGTGAGTATGTGGTCTGTCCATGAATTACCCAAGGCCTGGCTAGGGATGCTGTGGATTGGGAGCTAGTATCACAAGGATGACAGATACAAGTGAATGGCTGGTTTTCTTCCTAAGAATGATAGAAATTTTACATATTTATCCGTTAGCCTCACAAAGATTACTAAGCTTTAGAGGTAGAATATATTGGTAGAACTTTGCAAGTAGAACTCCCATCACCAACTCCTTTTGAAAAAACAAAAATGTTCTCATCGTGACCCTGTGGATTTTCCCCTATTTGCCAAATCTTTCCTTTGATGCTACTTAATATCGTTTAGTCTCCAAAATATACCAGACTTGATAAAAGAATTACTGAAAAGTGTTTTCATTTTTTAAAGGATCCTCTTTAAAATGAGGAAGCCATTTTGAAATTTGCTCTCTCTTGGAGCTTGAAGCTAGCCTTTCCACCCTGGCACCATATGCAAATTTAATGAGCATTCACTTACTTTGATCATCTAGGTCATTGGGTCATTGATTCTTGTTTCCCTGTGTGCTTTTAGAGCAAAGAGACATCTCAATTCATCTTTTCCAGTCCTTCCTGTCTGTAGACAGTGTTTTCCTGTTTCTATTGCACTTTTAGGATAAAAGCATCCTCATTTTCAATCGACCATTCAAATTGAAAACAAATTCATTACTTTACCAGACCTAACTTTTTAAGTAAAGTAGCTCTCAGATTTTTCTTGTCCCATTCTGAAACTATGTATGTAATTTTAAGAATTTTTTTTTCTTTTCAATATATTTTAGGACTATCAACAATGAACATCACTTAGTATTTCTTCAAAGATGTTCAATTCTTAAATTCAAATCCATAAAAAACAGTATCTGATCTATTAATTCCTAACATTCATTTCTCTACAATCTGCTCCCTTGTTATGCACTTTCTATAAAAAGTTTTTAAAAGTGTAATAAAATTACTATTCAGAAAGAATAATAAAAACAGCAGTGGAAATAATTAGGATAATTATTAAGGGAAGAATTACAAGAAATGAAGCTAAAGAAACATAGATGCAACTAGAGGATGACTATCAGCAGAGGTTAATGTTGACTAGTAACAGATTTTCAGAGAGGAGAGCACAAAAGTGGCCAGTAATTTTTATGAAGTGTTACATACAATATTACAAAAAATATTATGTTCCACATTTTACAACTCCGGGCTTTATACATCTTTTCTGAATTTTACACATCTATCATATCAATGACATCTCTACTATTTCTCTAAAAATATTCTAATTGTTTCATTCCTGATTTAAAATCCTCTTTGGCTCTTCTTGACCCGCTAGACAAAATGCAAACTCCACAGTATGAAGGAAAAGGTCTTCAGAGTTCTCACCTGGCTTATCCTCCCATCCTCTCAGCTAGCCTACAACCCCAAACCCTTACTCTTCCATGACTACAGTCAGTTTTGATGTTCCACTTAATCATCATTGCTTCCTTTTCTGAGCCTTTTCTATAGAAGGGTTTTCCTGACTAACTGTCCTACAATAGAAGATGAGCTCAGGACCTGTGTTGTCCAGTCAGAATACTCTCCCCCATGGATACAGGAATTGGTCAGTACAAATCTATTGCCTAATTGAAACACATCATGTCCCTTTGGGGAAACCAACAGATTCTGTTGAGAAGGAGGCCATTTACTTTTTCCCTGAGCTCACTGGGATCAAAAGATTCAAGACCCTATTAGCCTAAACTAGTTTGAGACCCCTGCACCTAAAAATCACCTAGAAAGTAAGTCAGATAATGACAGGGGGTACAAGAAAATTGATGAAAGATAGATTTCTAGTGATATTATAAAAATACCTAACTGGATCATTCCTAAAGGTAATACTGAACCTCATACTTATCAGTTAGTCAACAAGTTAATTTTTTTGTTGTTGTTGTTAAAGATCGTTTCAGTTAGGTTTCTACATTCAAAATGGAAATGTTGCTTGTAAATAATTATGTTACTGCACTTATTTATTTATATGCTGTGTATCCTTCGTGCCTTATCATATTCCTAGCACTTAGTACACAGTGCCTAGAAAATAATCAGAGGCTTATCAAATGATTTTGAAACCAATGTTCCAGACAAGCTTTTTGATCAAATATAGTAGTGATTAAGAATGTTGGCTCTGCAACCTACTCTCCAGAGAAACATATACCTGCACTGACCATGACTCAATATGCTTAACTTCAGAATGAAAATTGTGGTAATAAGGCTCCATATAAGAAATAAAATAATAAATATAAAATTTTGACATAGGGTCTAGCACAGAGTGAACATTCAATAAATGTTTACCATTATTATTTTTGGCCACAGAATCAACTCTATTACTTATCATACATCCCAGGGTGACATAGTGGACCCATCCCACCTGTAAATTAAATTGGTCATTGCATATTACCCACATAGTAGCTTTCTGATAGGAAGAGTCTGACTGAAGTCAAAATGGAGAACTAGACTAAGACACTGAGTGTATATCAAGATCTGATACTGAGATTATCAATAAAAAGCCCCTGAGATTCAGCTTAAATGTTCTAATCTTCATTTTTTTCCAGTCATACTTCAAGATTAACTTTTAGATATATAGCAGGCAAATGAGCCACTATTTTTCTCTACCTCTTCTGACGTTTGATTTTGTACTATGAAGGGGGTGAATCCAAACAATGAATGCTCATCAGGAAGCCATAATGAACCAGCAGACAGAAAATCAATAAGGATATGGAAGATTTGAACAGCTCCATAACTGACTTGGCCTAATTGGCATTTATAGAACACTCCAGCCAATACCAGTTAGAATACATGGCTGTTTTGAAGTGCATACTACCATATACCACATACCAATTTCTGGGCCATAAAACAAATCTTGATAAATCTTAAGATTTAATTCATATTTATAGGTTTGCTGACCACAAAACAAATAGAAACTTCTCTGAAAAAATATTCAATTTGGAAAGTGGATAATACACTAAGAATAACCCATGGGGTAAATGAAAACATTAAATAGAAAATTACAAAGTATCTTAAATGAATTAAAATGAAATTCAATATATTAAACTTTCAAGATTCCCTAGGCAGTAAATTTAGGAGAAAATTTATAGAATGAATCCCTGCACTAGAATATTAAAAAAAAAAAAAAAATCTCACATTAATGACCTCAGCTTATACCTTAAGAAACTAGGAAAAAAAGGAGAGAAGAACAAGTTAAACTTGAAGTATATAGAAAAAGGAAATAATTATTAGAGGGGAAATCTATGAAATAGAAAGTAAGAGAGGAAAAATCAATAACACAAAAGCATGCTCTTTGAGAAGATCAATAATATTTATAAATTTCTAGCTAGATAAATCAGGAAAAAAAGGGCATAAGACACAAACTACAAATAGAATGAAAGAGGTTACATCATTAAAGATTGTATGTCTACTAAAGGGACAAGGGAATATACCGTGTACAGTTTTATGTCAATAAATTTAACAACTGAAATGAAATGGGTCAAGTCCCTAAAATAAGAATAAACTATCAAAACTTACTTAAGAATAAATTAAGGCCTGGGGATGTAGCTCAGTTTTTAAAGCAACTGCCTAGCACATGCAAGGCCCTGGGTCAATTCGCAGTACACAAAACAAAATAAAATAACAATAATGATAATAATAATCTGAAAGACCTACTATATGTTAATGAAATTAAATTGTTAGTTAAAACATCTTTCATGAAGGAAATTCCTGGTCTATATTCATGTACTGTTAAATTCTACTAAACATTTTTAAAGAGATACAAATATTACATAGATTCTAGAAAACTGAAAAAGAGGCGAGTTCCTATTCTATGATGTTAGCATTATAGGGATAAAAAAGTGAAATACATAACAAGAAGGAAAAACTACACACCAATATTCCTTATGAACAAAAATGAAAACTATCTAAATATATTTTAGCAAATGGATTCCAACAATTTATAAAAAGAATAATACTTTTTAGCTAAATGCTATTTGTCTCAGCAATACATGGATGGTCTAACATTCAAAAATCAAGTAGTATAACATGTTAACAAACTAAAACAAACACACACACACACACACACACACACACACACACAGCCTTCTTGATAGATACAGAAACCATTCTGATTAAATCAACATCCATTTTTAATTAGGATTCTTAACAATGTAGAAATAGATATTATCATCCTGACAAAAGAAATTTATAAAAGTTCACTGACAATCATACCTGTTAAAGTACAGGATATCTGCTCTCATAACTTTAATATTATACTAGATAAATACAAAAAATGAATTGTTCCTATGTAGTACAGCAAAAAAATCAGAAATGGGAATTTAAAAACAATGCTACATGCAATAGGTTAAAACTGTAAAATACTTAGGGACAAATCTAATGTATACATATGTACATATGTGTATGTACAATAATTAAGTAATATATATATGTAAATAATCACCAAAAACTACATTGCTGAAAGAAAATAGAGGCTCTAAAGGAATGGGGAGGTAACTGCTATTCATGAGTAAATCAGTATTATTAAGATGTCAGTACTGCCAGGCATGATGGTATATGCCTGTAATCCCAATGGCTCAGAAGGCTTGGGCAGGAGGATCGCTAGCTCAAACTCTGCCTCATAAACTTAGCAAAACCCTACACAACTTAGTGAGACCCTGTCTCAAAATAAAAAGGAGTGAGGATGTGATTCAATGGTTAAGTGCCTCTAAGTTCAATCCCTGGTACAACAAAAAGGAAAAAATAAAGATGTCACTTCCACCAAATTATTGTATAAATACAATGCAATTCCTGCAATTTCAGTGTAATTTCTATAGAAATTGATAAATTCATTCCATGTGAAAATGCTATAGACCAAAAATAACTGAATAGCTTTAAAAGAAAGTTAAAAAGAAAAAAGAAGACTAACATTACCTTATTTCATAATTCAGTATAAAACTACAAAAATCAAGACTGTGTGATATTATAGCCCAGATAAACAAATGTATCAATAGAACAGAATAAATAGTCCAGATATAAACCCACATACCTACAATTCATTTATTCTCAACAAGTATACAAAGGCAATTTGGTGAAGAAAGAATATATTTCAAGGGTTAAATTTCTCTCACAGCAATACAAATATTAACTCAAAATTTATCATAGATCACAAAGTAAACCTTGTACAATAAAACTTAGGAGGAGAAGAAAAAAATATCTTCATGGTTTTGAATTATACAAAGGTGATTTAGAGTACCAATTAAGGAAATATGATATAGGTTTTCATGAAAACTAAAGCTTTTTAATTCTAGAAAGATATTGTTATCAAAATAAAAGGAAGCTTACAAATTGAGAAAAAAATATTCGCAAATCATAAAGCTGCTTAAGGACATGTACTCAGAATATATAAAGAATAGTTGAAACTCAATACAAAAAACTAAATTCTTTACAGTGGTAAAGGATTCGAACTGATCCTTTACTATACACAAATAAAAAAGTTTAATAGCTTTATTAATTGTAAATATGCAATTCTGACCACAATGAGATAATAATAGATAATCTAAAATTAAAAGACTCAGTTATACCCAGTTGCTGTAGGTGAGGCTATGGAGAAACTGGACTGTGATACACTTTTGGTTAGAATATATGATAGTAACTTTTTAAAACTACCTTGGAAAACAGTTTAGCAGTGTCTTCAAAAATTAAACATATCCATCATGTGATCTGGACATTCCACCTGTAAGTATTTATCCACAGCAAAATAACAGCAAAGGCACATAACGTGTGCAATAGTAAAAAACTGGAACAACCCGAATGTCTAATAAACAAAATATTCTGTAACTATATATTCTACAACATGCACAGGCCTTGAAATAATCATGCTCAGTGAAAAGAGGCAAATAAGAAGGCATAGCCATTTTATGACTTCATTTATATAAGGTTCGAGAAAATGACAACCAACTATAGTCAAAAAAGATTAAAGGAGGAGGGACAGGAGGAAGGATTAAAAAGGGCATGAGGAAAACATTTCATAGTGCTGGGCATGTTTCTAACCTGATTGTGGAGATATTTTCTCTGTGTAAACATGTCCAAAAATGGCATATTGTACCTTTTAAACATATACAGTTTATTTTCTTTAAATTAGACTATGACATACCTATTAAAAAGAAAGAAATCTTTTTATTAAGAAGTCTTAATTGAAAATGGGTGGGTGGTACGGTGGCTCACACTTGTAATCCCAGCAGCTGGGGAGGCTGAGGCAGGAGGAAAAGGAGTTCAAAACCAGCTTCAGCAACAGCAAAGCACTAAGCAACTCAGTAGGACCCTGTCTCTAAATAAAATACAAAAAAAGGCTGGGGGTGTGGCTAAATGTTTGAGTGACCCTGAGTTCAATCCCCTGTACCCAGAAAGAAAAAAATGAAAATGGATGAATTTTACCATCACTTGATAACATACACTAAGAACTATAAGAACTATATTTCCAGTGGTATTTAAAAAGCATAAGGATATAGAGAAAGACAAAGAAGAAAGAGCCCATTATCATAGTGGTCCTGAGCACTGTGGCACAGTTTGCTCATATTCACATTTGCAAACTGGCAAGCCTTTGCACCAAAATGCAGAGATGGTGAAACAAAAATCACTGTATTTTCAGTCCTACTGTTTCAATAAATTGAAATTTATTTTCAATAAATTTCAGTCCTACTTCTCCAATAAATTCAAAAGTCCTAAAATCTATGGAATCTATGTAGTTGTAATAATGCAAGAGCACATTTATAACACATGTAATCAAAACAATATTTTCCTGATTTTATTCATGCTAAAGTGATAGTCTTTTAGGATTGAGAGTAGGGAAAATAACTGCAGATATGTCTCTAAACTCATTTCAAATACCTTAATAAATTATTTTCTGTACTATATTTAAAGAATGACTATAGTTGTATGAACTGAATGTTAATCCAACAAAACCTAGCCCCAAATCATCTCATATATATATTTTTATACAATGTGAAAAATACCCTCTTTGAGCTAATGCAATGATCCTTGACTTAAAAGGATGTATTCTAACCTAACACAATTTGTATATTATAACCTATATCACTAATGAATAATCATTGAGACAGTCATTATTAGAGTACAAAAACAAATATCCAAATTACCACACTAAGGAATTTTGTGAATTATTGTTTTACCTCTAGTTATCAAATGCAAATATATTATATAGAAAAAATAATAGTAATGTTTTTCAAAAACCTAAAAACATTATTGAATCAATAAAAAGTACATTACAAATTCCAATAAATGTAGTCTACACTAAAGATGACAACAGAACTTAGCTGAATTTTAACTACTAAGCTAGTAAGAAATGCACATCCTCATGTTAGAATTAGAATATAAGGGATAGAGATATCAGGGAAAATCCTAATCAAAGTAACAGTGGGAAAAAATATAGAGTACCTTAATTTTATATCTAGTCAGTGGTCCAAATTTCATTTTAGGCATCTAAGTCTAGTCTTCAAAATTTAATTTATTACACATTATTATCCAGGAATCATGCTTAATTCCCAAAATATCCCTTATGTAATATGTATGAAATGCACAAGTTGTGGCACTGCCTATATCCATTTGTATCACCCAATCAAAATAAATAAGTATTTAAGGGGCATTGATGAAGTGTACATTGTCACTAGATAGGTCAGTTCTCTCTTATTAATAATAATAAAAACTGACATTTACATAACTCCATTTGTACAGCAATTTCCATATTGAGTCTCCAAACATTTAGGCATTAATACTACCAATATTTCTGTGCATTATTTGGCAAACATTCATCTCCATTTTCCTGATTTATAAAGGAAAGTCCTAACTCATAAAATGACATGAACCTAGTGACTCTATGTTTACTAAATCACAATCCATTTTTATCTGCAAAAGAAGAAAAAATATATAATACATCTAGCATGAAATAGTTTGGCTACCCAAGTAATGAAATATCCAACTGGCACCTGGTTCTTATCTATTCCCACCTTTTTGTATGCGATCCAGTCAAACACCCTGTCAATATCTGTTGCCCGTAGCACTTCCTGGGATACAGGATGGGAACTGGCCAAAC
Organism: Tamias sibiricus; assembly: GCA_025594165.1. Lineage (NCBI taxonomy): Eukaryota > Metazoa > Chordata > Mammalia > Rodentia > Sciuridae > Tamias > Tamias sibiricus. The sequence goes on along the minus strand of CM046661.1, from coordinate 130,088,454 downwards.
CATCAAGCAGCATCACTTCATGTAGAACATCTGTCAGAAACCTCTGTTTTTCCTGCAATACAGTAGATGGAATAATATCATAGGTGATTCGTGTTTATGACAGACCGTGCAAGACAACATGGACAGAGCGTGTCATTTAATTGATGATGCTCATCAGTCTTACATGGTAAGACTCAAATCTAAAAAGAACGCAGTAAATAAAACACGGCCCTCAAGGTACTTTCAAACAAAGGTGGATGATTTGAGCATAACATGAAAGAAAATCAATGGACTACGATATGCCCTTAATAGACAGAAATAATGGACTTGGAATTTCTCAGTAGTTAAAGTAAATTTGGAGAGTGCACACATATGAAAATGATATGATGTAGTCTTGTTTGTGCATTCTACTGGGTCAAGATCATAATTCTAGACATAAATAACCATCTTAGGTAAGTTCAATATAAAAATACATTTTTCCATTTAGATCATTTATTTCTAGTCCCATCAGAACAAATAGCTCATTCTCTGTCTGTTACTCCCTCCCACCACACACATTATTCTCTGAAAGAAATTCAGGAGACCACATGATAAAAGGCACTATCGACATCAAACTATAACACCTGTGAATGTATATATGAATTCAGAATAATGGACATAAAGTAAAAATCAATAGGTATCAATAATCCATTATGATGAAGTAGTGAAAACAGACAAAATCATAAGACTTCTATTCTCTGCAACTTGACACATTAGTATTTGCTCTAATAAAATCAGATTTGTTATGTTAGAAATAAACCATAAAGAGAAGATACCTCTTTGTTGTTTTTGTTTTAAGAAAGTTGGCTTTAAAGAAACAGCTTGAGTTTTGTTAATAAATATGCTGGCAGCTATTAGTCTTCCTGGCCTCCTGCCTTCATTGATGGAGGAGGGAAAGAAAAAAGAAGTTGCAGGAGATAACAAGGGCTAAATAGCCCCTAGATAGTTGGGACCTGAGGAGTATCATTACAGAGATTAAAGACTCCAGTGCTTAAATTGCTGTACCTAATTCTGAACTGACTCCTGAAGCCTCCTAGTTTTGAGATAGCAGATAAGCAGCATGTTATTTAGGAGTGAGTTGTAATTTCAAGCTGAGAGTACACCAATCCTGAACTTAAAGAAATGGAAGCAGAGAATGAATAGGTTAAGGAAAGGACAGTCTGGCTTAAAAGAAACATTTTAGTTCATCTTTACTTGCTCAATGATTTAGTATGTTTAAGTAATAATTTAATTGATTAGCCATCCAACTTTCCTCTGTAAGGCTTATTTTCTAATAGCTCAGATTTTTAATTTTCTATGACCCATATATAGATTTCTTCAGTCTTCTTTTGTTCTAAGAGTTTCTCAGCAATAGTCTATGCCCCATTGAAGAGTTTACAATGACAGGACCAATCCATACTCTGAGTTCCAGAGGGCTGCTCCAGACCCCAGGAGGCCACAGATGACACGGTCAAGCTTAGCTTGAGTTAAGTGACAAACATGACATAGCATGTATGCATTTCTTCTCAAATTATTTCCTAATTCAAGAAAAACTAAGGAAAGAAGAATTGGACCTAATGATTTAAATTTTTTAAATCACCACGATTGATGTATATGATATCTATTTTAAGTCCACTGAAAAGCAACATTAAGATCTTACACAAATAGCCTTAAAGACTTAGAGAATAAGGGGAAAGCATGTAAACATTCTGAAATAAAAATTTAAGTGTTATTTTTAAGTGGTTGTCCAATCCAGTTACTCATTTAATTTCAAAATACATCTTAATGGGCTGGGGTTGTGGCTCAGAGGTAAAGCGCTTGCCTAGCATGCGTGAGGCACTGGGTTCAATCATTAGCACCACATAAAAATAAAAAGAAAGATATTGTATCCACCTGTAAATAAAAAATAATTATTAAAAAATACAACTTAAAACTATCTCTTATTAGAATGAGTGGGAAAATCATGAAATGTGTAATGATACTTCAACTTGACCAATGAATACTTTGATTTCTAAAGTACCAATCGAAGGTGTGATTCCATTCTGAAGATAAAATAATATTCAGCTCTTCAAAAAGTGATTGCCTGCTCCACATCACTCAAATTTGTAATCAAAAACCACATATAAAATGAATGTAAAATGATGCTTTATTTGAATCTTAATTTTTAATATTTAACAACAATAAATACATGTTGATCAATATTAAAGCTCAATAAACATATCTTTGGTTTGCTATGGATATGAGTTTTAAGTGGTATAAAATAAATGGCTATCTGATCTTATATATGAAATCTAAACTAAATTTCAAAGAGAAAACTTGTTAAAGGAGATACAAATTATATATGAAATATTGTTTCATGCTTCTTTCTGGGCAAAACAAACCTTTGCCTAGTTAATAGAATTTCTTTTTTTATTTTCTTTTTTTATTTTATTTTAAATTTTTTATTATTCTAAAATAGAATTTCAATTAACAAATTTTTAAGTTTCGTGAATTTCAATTAACAAATTTTTAAGTTTCGTAGAGTTAAGTCATTAGTAAGATATCCATCTTTTACCTTGCTGGGGAGAAATGGTATTGCATAATGGAGAAAAAGGCTAACATGCATAAAAAGTTTGGCAGGGAGGAGGGACTGGAAGCACTCACAAAGCACAGAAGACAGAATACTTAAATTGAGAAGGAGAAAGAAAATTCTAGCCAGAGGCAAGCCCAATTTAACAGAACTACAAAGAGCTTCCAGGAGGGAAGGTACTAATTTTTTTTATAAAAACCTCCTTCACTATAAAATAAGAGATGATCTTAGCTTGTCAGTCCTGGGCTACAAACCTTATCATCATCAAGATCAAGCACTGCAAAAACTACCAAGTATTGATTAATTACCTACTGTTTACGAGGAACTTTAAGAGTCTAAAAATGAAGGAAAAGAAATCCTAGCTCCAATGTTAGAGAAGAGATAAAACAAAACAGTTGGCCACAGAGAGTGAAATAATAGTTTTCTCACACGGACTAGAAGTGCTAAAGGGATTTTGAGAAACACAATACTATAAAATAGAATTATTTATGGACAGTTTATTGGAAGAGGTAGAATTTGATCTGACCCTTGAAGGAACTTTGAAGTTTGGTGTGAGGTATGGTGTGTGTGTGTGTGTGTGTGTTGTGTGTGTATACTCAGGTAATAATATGGTATTAATATATTTATGGTGAATATTCAACAACTAGTATTTTGTTTTACTCAATGTTTTCATTTTATATTAGTTCCTTTTAGTTATACATAATATTAGGTTTCATTTCAACAGAATTAGACAAGCATGGAATATAATTTGGTCTAATTCGGTCCCTAGTACTTTCCTTTTCCCTTCCCTTCTTCCTCCCCCTGTACCCCTTCCTCTAATCTACTAATCTTTCTGCTATTTATTTATAGTGATTTTTTAAATTAGTGCCTTGTGGGTACACATGAATGTGAGATTTGCTGTGATGTATTCATATGTGTACATATGAAAGTTTGGTCAGATTCATTTCACCATTCTTCTCTTTTCCTATCACTCCTCCCTCCCCCTCAATATCCTTCCTCTACTCCACTGACCTCTCTTCTATTTCATGGAATCCCATCACCCCTCACCTTTACTCTTTTTTTTTTTCCTTCCTACTTTGGCCTTGCTCCCACATATCAAAGAAAATATTCAACCTTTGACTTTTGGGGACTGACTTATTCACTTAGCCTAATGGTCTCAAGTTCCATCCATTTACTGGCAAATGCCATAATTTCATTATTTATGTCTGAGTAAAACTCCATTGTGTATGTATACCACATTTTCTTTTCCCATTCATCTGTTGGCCAATACCTAGGTTGGTTCCATAGCTTGGCTACTGTAAATTGTGCTGCTATAAACACTGATGTGAATGCATCCCTATAGCGTGCTGGTTTTATATCTTCTGGATATATATTAAGGAGTGGAATCACTGGGTCATATGGTGGTTCCATTCCTCATTTTTTGAGGAATCTCCATACTGTTTTCCAAGATGGTGGCACTAATTTGCAGTGCCACCAACAATGTATAAGTGCACTTTTTCTCCCACACCCTCGCCAACATTTATTATTGCATTCTTGATAATTGCCATCTGACTCTTTACTCCAAATTTTAAGGTCACCATGATCAGTAATCTACCACTTTCAAAAATTAGCATAATAAGACAAAATTAAGAACCTTAAAATCTGTTTGAAAGAGATCTATCCAGGCATGGTGACATGTGCCTTTAATACCAGCAACTCTGGAGGCTGAGACAGGAGGATCATAAGTTCCAGGCCTGGCTCAGAGAGACCTTATCTCAAAATTAAAATAATAAGGATAAAAGGGGATATATCTCAGTGGTAAAGTGTCCTGGATTTAATCGCCAATACTATGACTACTAAAAATAACAATAATAAAAAAATAAGGAGAAGTTCAATATTAACAGTAACCTAATTCCTATCACCTAACATAGACACTGAAGAGTTGTCACATATGTGTTTTCATTTACCCACTTACAATAACATCAAATGTATCAGTTTGTTTTCAACTATTTTCATAAAGATACTGCATTTGAATTTTTGGAGAAATGCTTAAAGGCATTTTGGAAAAATAAAGAAAATGAGAGTCAATATACAGAGTTGATAATGAACATCATAAAGCCATTATTTCATTTACTCATTCATTCCTTTAATAAATATATATATCAAATTCCTATTGTATACCAAATATGGTGCTACACCGGGGAATAAATAGATGATTACAACCTAGTTCTTAACCTTAAAGATCTCAAGAGTAGAAGATAAATACTAATAAATAGCAAACTGTATTAAAATATGATGGATGCTACAAAACACAGAGAAGGAAATGATTAATTAGTTCAGTATGGCTTCACAGAGGAGGTGACATTAAAGTGAACTGTTGAAGGATGAGGGTACTCAGATGAATGGAGGAAGCAGCTATAAAAGGACACATCCAAGACAGAGGAAACATGCGAAAACAGCCACCCTGTTTGAATCCTCAATTATCAGGTTGAAGAGTTTGGTCTTAATAAATGGGCAGGAGCAACCATAATGACATAACAAAAGTAGTATCTTAGGAAAATCGCCTTATCTGTGTTGTACAGGATGGCTTGATGTATGCAGATCAAGAAGACAGGAAGTGACGGAAGTGACTATCATTGGGAGGGATTATGGTGGTGGTGTATTAGAATAAAGTGTTGCTGAAGGACAGCTGGATCTGAGAGGTCAACAATGACAAAAAGTCAATGCTTTTTGTCTTGGTCCCCTGGCATTATGAAGAGGAAATACTGAGAAATAACTATATGGTTTTTAGAGTTGATGGAATTTTAAATTTAAAAGGTGGGAAAATATTGATAGAAAAATGTTTTAGGCATGCTGCAAGGAAAGTGACAGTGAATGTGCAAAAATGGATGTGCTGTGGGCAACTGGAAGTAAAAGCTTGGGTTTAAGTAAGAGACAAGTTCTAAACCTCCTTTGGCAATGCATACTTTATATGGAAATATAAATGAAGTCTCAGAAGGAACTTGGGCTTTAAAAAACATGTTTATAATTTTGGCATTTCATATATCAGCATCAGTAGTACATGTGAAGGACGTTAAGCATTCTTATCACATCATTAAATAAATCTGAGAAGTTATATTCCCTGGTGTCTCATGATGGCTTCTGAGGGGTTAAAAGACAAGAAGTATGGATAAAGATGTGGATAAGTTCCTATGGGAAGGCTGACCAATTTCAGTGAATAGCAATACCAGGCAGATATTTTGTGTCATCAGAAAAGAAACGCAAAAATAAAATCAGAGAGTAATGTGAATCAAGATCAAAGACAGATACATCAGACTGGAGACAAGGAGGATGAGAGTCAAGACTAAGCCAATTCAAGTAATGGTGAAGTCTTCATGGGCATGGAGAAAGTAGGAAAAAAAATCCCAAGGCGGATGTGGGTTACATCAGAGCAGTCATAGGACTCAGTTAATTTTCTAGGAGGATGGATCTGAACATAAACAGCTCTTCTGGTATTCCTAGGAGACAAGACAGGCACACTGCTGCAACATTGATGAAACAGCCCTTGACTGGAAGAAACATACCTGCCACTCACTAGAGGATGACCTTGAGCAAGGTCATCTCAGACCTCAGCACCCTCATTTGTAAACCTATGTGGTTGTGAAGATTAAATAAGTGGATTAGTTCTGCATATAGTTATTAAGCTCCTGCTATGTCCCAGATGACATGCCTAGTTCTGAGGACAGAGAGATACAGACAAAGGTCCTACATGCCACGACTTCAGAATAGTAGAAGGAGAAACAAAGATGAAAGCAAATATTAAAACATAAGCTGCTATATGTAAAAGGAGAAGCAGGCTAGGGTATAGTGTGACTATACCCAGAGGACTATGATTTGTTCTGCCTGAGGGAAGGCAGGAAAAGCTTTTGAGGTGATAGTTTAAATTGAATTTTAAGGTTGATTTGAGTTTTCGAGAAAGAAATGGCAGAAAAGGACATTTTGGACAGAGGGGAAAAAGTGGGAAATGTCGTGGAGACCTTTAGTATGGTTTCTTAGGGGGCCTACAGTTCTGTGTGGCAAAAAGTAGAGAATAGATTACTAGTGATGATCACAGAGGGAGAGAGACAAGAACAAAAGCATCAAAGATGGATGACAAGTTAGGAAGCTGGAGTGAGGAAATGACATCATCAGACCTGCACTCAAGAGTAAGTCTGAATAAATAATGATAAAGTGGATGGCAGTGATGAGCAACCAGAAACAGAAAAATCAGACAATATTGTATTATTGTGAACAAATAGTACACAACGTGGCCTAAATCTTTGTGATCACAAAATAACACACTAATTACTTCTCTAAAACTGAGTTCAATTTTGTGGTGATGAATGGTGATCAGACAAAGCATTTACTTTGGAATCTCAAGATGTATAAATTAAATACACATATAAACATAAATATAGATGAAGATATAGATTTGTATTAAGATATACATAAATGTATCCAAATATATGCAAGGTTTTTTTCCAGTATTTTCATTCATTTATGTAAAGTAATGTCTTAATATAGTTTTATGTTCACAATATACTCTTAGAGATAAAAGCACTTTTCTAATCTTTGAACTCAAACCAGTACAAATGTCTGACTGAAATAATTTGAACAATACAATCTAATTCCATATGTTTACTGCCTATTTCATATATGGGAATCCTGTGTTAGATCCTAGGGAAACATAACTGAGACACAATTCCTATATCTAAGCAGCTCTTTGACAGTGTGGATGACATATGTGTTTGACTCATTAATGCCACATGATGGTGGATATTAGCTTCAATAGAGCTATGAGAGTAGAGATTAACATGATTTCATTGTCCATCATCCACCCATCATAAACAGAAGTGAGATATGTCACTTGCATTTTATCTGTCTAAAAATCTATACTATCATGGAATAAACACCTTTAATATTCTATGTGCTAAACAAAATGTCACATGAATCCACAGTAGACTGAAGCTCTTTGCTAACAGGAGGCTAGAACAAGGGATACAGGTATGTCTATCATGGCACAGTGGATTTTTATTCTTGTTTCTCCTGAACTATTCAAATCATGACAGGCTAAAGTAGATAAACTTGATCAAGAATTCAAACAAGAAAAGTAAATACATTGGCAGATAATATCCACACAGCTTTATCCATGTGAAATGGTAGCACTGCAAAGCTGCAATTTTCAAATTTTGTAACCCTATAATGCAATGAAATATTTATGAAAATTAGAAATTATTTGGACTGCAATTTCCCTACAATATTAAAAGAACTTATTTTACAAATTTTATATCATCAGCCTACTTTTTACAAAGTTCTAAAATGCCCAAAAGTATTTTAAGCTTTCTAGTTGAAACATAGCTAGATTTGCTGGCAAAAAAAAAAAAAAAAAAAAAAAAATTATATCATCATTTGACTGAGTAGTTAATATTTTAGACACAACTAAATCAATACCAATAGAAGAAATAAGAGTAAAAATAAATGATTTCATATAGCAATGTACTTCAAAATGAACATTTCAAAATCTCTTGTTTATAATACACATACCCAAGACATTAATAATGATTTCCATGTGTAGTTTGTTAAAGTAGTTTGTCTACAAATTAAAGTCAAACTTGTGCAAAAACATATATACACAGCAGGCACTGAAGAATAATTTTAAAAGGAATTACCATGAATGTCTACAATGAAACAAGTGGTCTACTGAAAAGTTTACCTCTGTTTTTAATTACATAACCTTTCACAGACGGTGTTACATGAACACAAGCCTCCAGACTCCAGGCAGATATCTATTGATACAACATTATTCTGTGATTTCAGAAAACTTATACTAAGTAACTGAACTAATGTGTACCATATGTTCTTATTTCTTTCAACTATCAACCACTTGTCATTCCCTGCCAAACCACAAATTCTCTAAGAAACCTTAATCAATGCATAAACTAAAAGGCAATTATATTTCTATGAGAATATCTTGGATGATTTTATAAGCCTCATAATCCTAGATAACCAGGCCCTGTACATTGTCTTTGTGAGCCAAGATACTCTCATCAATCATAACTCAGAGAAAGTGGGTTAAATTGTGAGTCTCTTCAGTGACTACATCCTTCAGCTGCCTGATGTTGTGTTTTTAATATCCAAGCTGAATGTGTCATGTCTCATATTATCCAAGATGTGACAGGCCAAGAGAAAATGCTAAGATGGAACACAAAACATACTGCACTAATACAACAATATTCTGAACCCTCTGCAGACTTACTCAAGAACCTTAAAAACACGGCAACACTGACACAGCTAAAGTTACTATCACTCACATTGATTTATGGTAATTACGGTAATCCTGGCTCTTACAGAATAATCACAAATGTGCTCCACATGTCAATTACAGTCATAATTACAAACAGGTTGTCTAATTACATAGCTCATGCTGATTCTAGTAGCCCCCCAAAATTATTGTAAATAATCCCTATATGCCATGTGCTTTCATATAAACCACTTAAAACATGCAAGTCATTTAGCGTCTCTTCATATTTACAGATTTATTTTTGTTAAAGTCATTTTTTATATATTTTTTAGTTGTAGGTGGACACAATAACTTTTATTTTACTTATGTGGTTCTGAGGATCAAACCCAGGGCCTCACACATGGGAGACGAGTGCTCTACTGCTGAGCCGTAGCTCCAGCCCCCTTTATAGATTTCTTAACATCTTTCCCTGTATTTTCTTTCACTTTTCCAATGTAGTTTCATATATTTCTACTCTAATTTCTAATATAATCCATTTCTTTTTAATGTTTTCATTAGTGTATTACAGTTGTACATACTTAGTGGGGTTTGGGGTTTGACATAATCATACATGTGTAGAATATAATTTGCTCTATTTCAATCCCCAGTACTTCCTCTTACCCTCCACTCTCTGTCCCTCTGTTCCCCTTCCTCTATTCTACTGGTCTTCTCTCTACTTACTTTTATTTTCAATTGGTGACTTGCAGTTAGACATAAAGGTAAAATCCAATGTGGTTTATTCATATACATACATAGCATAATTTAGGGTCAATTTCATTCCACAGTTCCCCTTTTCCCATCCCTTCTCACTCCCCCTCTGTCTCCTTCTTCCATTGCACTGACCTCCTACTTTCATGGGATACCCACCCTCCTTTCCTTTTCCTTGTTTTACTCTAGCTTCTGCATATGAAAAAACTTTTTTACTTCAATGAATGAATTCCCAATATCAACACAGAAACTATTATAATAACATTTCATAAATTATCTGGTAACTTTGTTTCATAATTTTTGTGAATTTAGGACCAGATATTTAATACTGAATAATTAATATATGTTACCTGTTGGCTTGACTGCTGAGGAATGATGTGAGATGATAGTCCTTAGCCTGATGCAGCCTTCCATCTAGTGAGGGAGACTATCTTCCTCTCCTTTTACTGGTTACCATGAACTCATTCCTGCTTTTCTACAGAGTGTCATGTCAGGATCCTACCCATAGATGGCAAGTTTCTGTGAGATAAAACTGCCTTTATCTTTTCAATAACCCTTCTCTCTACTTTGGCAATAAGAATATTTTCCTCTATCTCTATGCTTAACTTTTTGAAAAGTTAACAAGACATTTCAATAAAGTCAAATTTGCCTATCAAAATTTAAAAAGATACAAATTTATTTCTCACATCCATCACAAGGAGTCTCTGATATTTAAAGACACAAATAATAGACTCCTTTAATATTTGATTGCTGATGTAATTCAGAGTAGTTTAAAATGCATGTTTACTAATCATTTCAAACAGATTCCATTTCTGTTTAATTTCTAATGGAAACTCTCATAACATTCAGGTCTGGAAGAATTCCAAGGATAAGCTAATCAACTCCCAGAAGTTATTAACATGACTTCCAAGTGGCTAATTCACTGTATGTTATTTTAATTTGTGAAATAAATAATAATTCAAATGGCCTTAATTCTATAACAAAATTCTTATTAAGTTGATGAATGTATTCCGTTAAATATCACATTTGTTTTATAATTTAGCTTTGATATTTAGTCATACAAATGGTCAGTTCATCAAACAAATTAATCTGGTAAAAACTTTACACTTGTCAGATCATCTTTATCTTTCGAATGAAGATAAAAAGCATTGTTGTTGTTTTTTTTTAATTTGAAAGACTTAATAAACCACAGGGAAAAAGAACCCTCCAGGTCATACAGAGCACTGAAGGACAAGAAAGTTAATCAATTCAGATGCTATATTACTGCATTCAAAGTAAACTATAATAATATTAAATAATAAAATGTTTGTATAATTAGTAGGGAAAATCTTCACTATTTAAAATTGTGAAGCAAAATTCTGCATTAGCAATCCATTTGTAAAGTGCAAGAGTGTTCAAGTATTAACATCCCAAACTCATTCAGTATCTCCAGAAGTATCATAGGAAAGCAATTTGGTCGCTCTCACTGATTTTTTAATATATGATTCACAATGTGCTTCATTGGAAAACAATTTTTGGACCTTTAAAATAATACCATTACATTTAAGTATCTAACAGTAACAGTAATACTGGCAAAAAAATATAGAAAAGAATGAAATTTCTTTAATTCTTAAAACTATCCTCTAACATTGGCAGCATAGGTATTTCAGGCATATTTGACAATGGAGTAAAAAATTACACAGCTATTAAGTAACAGAAAGCCAAAAAGTTAACCCTTGGGATGAGTAGAAAAGATGAATTGAGCCTCATTCTGGGAAACTAAAAGTGACATTATTTTGATAAAAATAATAAAACTAAATTGGTAAAATGGATCTGAAAGACTTTGAGGGCGTGGGTATTTTGTCCTCATCTAAGTGGTCCCCATCCATAACAGAAAAACTAGCAGAAAATGGACATCCAAAATGTTTGTTAAATAGTTGAGAATGAACAAGTCAATAGAGATTAATCCGTAGAGATAATTGGCTATGTAGGAGACAAAAGTCACCAGCACAGTGCTTAGCAACAAATGTAAAAATATTATTTTGTTGTGAGAAACCAAATATTTTCAGGCCTGGTACGTGACATAACCTGTCAGCTCACAAAAGAGATCAAAGATTTCAAGAAAAGCTCCTTGCTGTCTTACAAGCAGCGCAATGAACTTGGTGTAGAAATTTTTTCTTAGTTTTTAATTGTCTTCATAAACAATGAATCAGGTTGTAGCCACTTCATATTGGACCATTATGTAGTTAATGTCAAATTGTGTTCTAAAGAGGCAATCCATCTAAATTTGGTTTGTCTTTCATTAAACAACTTAGAAAGTAAATAATATTTAGATGAAAACACACCATCCTACTAAGACCCCTCCCATTACAACAAAGAACAGGAATCTGCTTTTCAAAGTATATACCTAACTTTCCAGCACACCTGTGTAGTTTAGAGAATGAAGCAGGACTTAAAAGCAGAATTTATCTGAGGACAAAGATACTCAACATCTGAATAAAGGGAATGGCTATATAACTAAGTAAATCTGAGCAAACATTGGGGAACACATTTGAGCCATGTAGTATAGAAATGATAATTAGTAGCTAAATGCCCTTATTATTCCATGCTTTGGCTAATCCTCTGAGACTTACTGGGCCACATTTTATTTTCAAAATGTCTCCATGAATATGAAGACTCTGAACAAGGTCATGGCTCTGTGTTTTTGAGCTACTTCACAAACAAAATAACTGCTGACCCGGGCATGGTTGGTCAGCTAAAAGCCAAAAGAAAAAAAGAAAAGAAAAATTCCAAACTTCCCCATACTGAAATCACCACACTAAAGATAAAATATAGTGTATTTAAGAAACTGATATACAGCAGTTCTCTACTAATATTAACCATGAGGTTTATTTCATAGAAATTAACACAACGAATGGCTCATTTTAGGTGCTTGTTAAATCTTTGACTAAGATAAATAGAATGAATGAAATGTATGAATGAGTAGAAAAGCAAAAAGCGGCAGCAATACAGCCAACTAATTTATACAAAATTATTGAGCTAGTATGCTGTTAGCAGCACTTAAGTACTGCATCACTGAACTATAAATAAAATCTGGAGAAGAGAAAATAAAATGATTAAAGGAATTAATTGGACACAGGTGTTCCTGAAGCAGGTTCTCAGGGAGAGAAAGCACTGCCACATATCTTCATTTTTAAAGGCCAATATGACACAAACTGACAAAAATAAGACTCCAATCACTAGAATTTTATTTCATCAATCCCAGAAAGAGATAAAAAGCCAAAGATATAAAATTGTTCAAAAGGGGCTTACTTAAATTTGTGAATGGTGGATCCATGGAGGTTATTCAGCTCAGTGTCAAAACCTGTTCTGCCCCAAAATTTTTTGGGGGGATTCATGGCTGAGGAGAGCCACCTGAATAGTAGGCTGAATAGTGGTCTGTGAATATGATACTCCTTAGCCTCAAGAAAAAAGAGAATAGAAGAAGCTGGACACTCTCCAGGTGCCCAGCAGAATATCTTAATTCTCTTTCACTGTGAGTTAACATATGTAAAGTGCTTGGCAATACACAGAAAATGCTGCATGGGCCCATATTATTACCCCTGGTCCAGGAGCAATGGAGGCAATAGCTTCATCAATCTCAGATTATCTTTTTATATTTTCTCTACCCAAGAAAGTCTTTTGCAAGTTTCCATTTGATCACTTGAACTCACAACTTTCATTTCTGACATTCTTGTCTATTGACATCTGAACAGTATTACAGTAACCTTGACGAAAAGGGGGAAAAAGCCTCATAAAGTGTTATGGACTGAGACAGTCACTCCTTGCTTAGAAATGAGTTGTGTTCTAATGTCTTTTAAAACATATAGCTGTCTGGTTAAGAATGATTAATAATTTAGAAACTAATGAATTATTCTTGAATTGCCCTCTGAGTCCCCAGCTTTGGTTGTGTTCATGTTAGGGGTTTTGCAAAGCAAGTTCGTCTTTACCTGGGAAAATGCTGAATAATATCAGATGCTGCACAATTCATGGGAAGATAACATTTTTACCAGTAGTAGTGGAACGGACAGATAAACTAGTGGTGTGATATGGCCAATATTATATAATATTATATTTGAGAACAAAGATGCCCAAGAGAACATTTTATCATTTTGGTATACTTTGGGGTATTATAAATCTGGGGGTTTATCAAGTGACATATGACAATTTCTTTGCAAGCTGAAATATTCTGCTTACAAACAGCATTTACTTAAAGGGGGAAAAGAATAACCTGATTTCCCCTGAAATATTTTTAGACATGAGAAAGGACAGCCCTGCATCATTGCATCATTGCTAGGCTTCAGATTCATTAAGAGTTTTCTTCTTCAAAGATGTCTAATGCTATAAATTTGAAATTCCTAAGGAAATGTAGAAAGACCTTGACACCATGCAAATCCAAACACAGTCTTCAGAAGTAATGCCTTATTCCCCAGGGAATGCTCATTTATCTTTTATCTCTGGTTTAAAGTATACAAAACCTGAAACAATGTCTTTCTGAACAAAATGACTTTGCTTTTAAAAAATCATCCGTTAAGAACAAGTATGAAATTTTCAATTTGCAGATGTTTTAAATTTTAAAACCCAATATAGGAAAAAATGTGATGTAATACAACTAAAAAAAATCCCAGATACTTACCATATAAAAATATATGTGAATATATATGAATACTAATGAATTTTCTTGTTTTCTCTTCCCTTTCTAAACATACATTATTTAGCAAGACAGCTATTCTTCCAAATGAGACTTAGCATGTCTTGATAACACTGAATCTCCTCAGAAGATTCCTGTTCCAAAGCAACTGAAAAACCAGTCTTGACTCTTATTTTTTTAATTACAAAGTTACAAAAGTCAGAATGTATTCAATCTTCTTCATTTACAGTTTAAATTTTAAAATGTATTTGTGCTATTAACGTCTACATTAGTTAATGTACTTCAACAATTAACAGATGATAGTCTGAACTAACTTATTCTTCTTTCTAACAGATGCCCTTAAAAGAGTACTAACAAAAAATATTTTATAAAAAGAACAGTTAGTCCTAAAAGGCAGAAAACATTAATGCAATTTGTTATTTTATTAGCTGAACTGAGGGCAATTGTAATGTGATAGTGTAACAGATGCAGCTGCTGTTTTAACAGTGATTACTCATTAGAAATTCTTAATATTTCTTCATTTTGATTATAATCCAAGTCTCAACACACTGCTTTTGGATTATCCTAATTTGTACTCTCTTTGAGTTCTAGTTTAATTCTCAAGATGTGGGGCATCAGGGCACATCAGGACGCATCAGGATTCCTCTAGCATATTTTTTGAGTGCAGATATCAAACTCCAGGTGCTTTCCTTTAATGGCATTAGCTGCTGTTCTCACTGTAGCTCTTTCTTTTTGGTACTTTCTTTGTCTTTGCTACAAGCCCATTATCTACCAATACCAAAAACTGCTCTAACCAATAATGTTAAGGGAAAAGTGGCCCTTTCTCCCAGAGTAGGGAGCTAGAGTTCCCCATACCCTCTTCAATGGGAAAAAAAAAAAAAAAAAAAATGTTTTTATCCTTTAAAAAAAGTTTATGCTTTCAGTTGGGGGAAAAAAAATAAATGCTTGCAGAGTGGAAGGATGGAAGGGGAAAGGGGAAACACAAAGAAGAGATCCGTTTTAAAGGCTGGGACCCCAAGAGACCTAAGAAGGTACTCCTTCTACTGCCCTTCTAGTCGGTCAATGTAAATGTCACTTTTAAGTTACTGAACAGGATCAAACAGACCACAGACCCTTGGGACTAGCCTGAAGAAACCTTTAAAATTTTTCACATTCAGTAGGTGAGAGTCATCTGAGAATAAAATATCATCTACCAGTTAAAAACAATCGATCTCTTTCTAACTGATTACTTGCAAAGAGTCAGATACTATATGAAGACTTTGATCTTAACAGACAAACATAACTCTACAGAAAACCAAGAATATAGATACATACATTTACTTACCATTCAGTATTTACAAGGTAAGATTCAAAATCATTATTTAATTCTCAAATGGCTTATCTCTGGCCCCATAAACAAATATATTTTGATTTTAAGGAATAACTGGCAATAATGCCAATATGCCAACTATTGTTAAAATGTATACTAACTAAATAAATTTTAAAAGTATGTGAAAGAATTTTTACCTACTGAGATTGAATCAAAGATGGACTTAAGAAATGAATAGCTAAACAAGTAAAATACGTACCTAGATCAAATTCTTTTCTTTCTACTTTTCTATTTTTGTCTCTTTGAAAAGCAGAATGTTTATTATAGTTTAGAATAACTAACCAATATGTCTTTACACTTAAACCAGAAAAAAAATTTAACTCAATAAATGTTATTTCAGTTATCCAACAGTTTCCTTAACTTTTTTGAATAAAAATAAGTTTAATAATAATTGAGGATGATTTTATTCCAACACAATTATATTCTAACAGTTTTTGTTAAAGCATATTACTGGGCTAAAGGTAGAATTCAGTTTTACTATTTTGGTCCTGCCCATGATAGAGATAATCAAGTACATCTGTTAAAGTTTTAGGCAATATAATTTGAAATATTTGAAGTATTTAACATGGATGACATCTAGTCACATGAATCTCAGGTTTCTTCACAAAAATTTAGGGAGAATTCCCAGTCTGAAAATTTTATCTATGTGTTACTTTGTATAATTCAATGTATAAAATAATGTACAATGTTATCAATGTATAATGTAAAATAAATTATTTATTTATTATAATTAAGTTATTTATTTATTTATTTGTCTGAAGTGCTGGGGATGGAACTCAGGGCCTTATGCATGCTAAGCAAGACCTCTACCATTCAGTTACATCCCCAGCCCAATGTTCCTGCCATGGGAGGCTCTGTAACATTCCATTCCCTTAATAAAAGAACACACACTTATGTTTATTGATCCTCATTATAGAAGCTCTTCTTCACAATGCTATGTTCAGGAGACAGAAGGAGGCACCCACAATATAGACTATGCAAATTCTAATGAAAAACTACACCATATGCACGGGGGTGTGATGTGGCCTGCATCAGCACTGAATCTATAAATAAGTTCTTCATAGAAGCAGTGTGCTGTGCACCCTGTTCCTGTATTAAAATTATTTTATTAAGGATTTTTTTTGGTCCAATACAAATGATCAAGAGTTGTTGAAGAATAGCATGTTGTGTCAGTCTCTCCTTCTATCATTTTTAAGGAAACATAATAAGATTTAATAGGACTGCCATTAGTAGCGTACTGGAACTTGATCCATCTAACAATGTTGCCACTAACAGTCAACTTTAACAAAATAACACTAACCAAGAAGACAACTAGCGCCCTCATGAATGGTGTCTTTAGCCTGAAACCAAGAAAGCTGTTTCTAATGATACTGATGTTTGATGAATGAAATATTATCTAGGGCTTATGTTCCTACAGAATTCATAAAAATTGATTTGGTGAGACTGAATCTAGACACAAAGTTTACAGAATTTATTTTGCAATATATATATGTATGTGTGTGTGTGTGTGTGTGTGTGTGTGTGTATCATATAATTCTAGGGTGTCAAATGGATCACTGGGGTGGGAAACATTAGAGCATCTATACATAAAATAAGTGTCCTTTTTCTAATAGAGTACTCAGTGTCCAGGCCCATAATGCCTTCTCATAGCTTTCAAGCACCTCACAAAAATTATAGGAGCTTACTAAGTCAGTATAATTGTCCTATTTTTCAAATGGTAAGGATGAATTAGGTGAAATAGCTTTCTTAGAATCTAAGTTTCTTATTTCTAATCCATTCCCCTGATCCTATATCATACTACCTATAAAGACCCATATGTACAAAATTGTAAACTTGATTAGTTTTCTGGGGAAAAATGTTATCACAAAAATTTGTATTCCATGTAGTATTCTTAATGTAAAAACTGATTACTTCTGTGTTAGAAACTGGCTCCAAAAACACACAGGCACAAATGTACATCAACCTAGGATTTTACTAACAGTTAAGAAAGGCGAATACCTCAGCCTAAATCAGACCAGGAGCTTCCTAAAAATGTCATGTAATTCTGGTCTTCTTTATTGCTGTTCCATGGGAAGTAGATTGTCATAGTAATCTCCCTAGCAAATTGAAACTATATTTCAATGCTTGAGCCCGGTGTCTAAAAATGATAAAAGCACTGTTTTAGAGATTAGAGGCAAAGGAGGTCAACTCCCTGAATTTCTTTACTCCTGACATGAGCCTGACTTCTGGTTTTTCTATTTTAGGTTCAGCTTCAGCGAAGCCCAAGCCATGCACTAGAACTTGCAAGAAGCTTCTGTGCATATCACACATGTGTGAGCTGCTGCTGACACAGCAATCACCCTTGTTCTATTGAATGTCTTTCACTCTTTAGCTGATGCCATTATGAAAAATAGTGCTGGCAGAGCCTCACGGTCACTTAACAATCCTCTCTTATTTAGGTGGCTAACACTCTTAAAATTTATTTACAAAGAAGATACTAATGATATATGGAGGGCAATTGGTTTATGGAGGTTTATTAAAGGTTTTAGTATAATGAGACAGTCCACAAACAAAATAAAGGAAGTTGCTGAAAATCTAAAGATATCAAAGGTTAGAAAGTATTTGTGATCTTTGCAATTCAAATACAGACACTACAGCAACACTTATTTCTTTTTACTATTAATTGTCTAGCTAAATGTGATGAAGTCTACTCTTGATTTCTTCATTTGGTAGTATGAACCTTCTGTGTCACTATGTGTGCCATCATTAATTTCTATTTCTTAATTATTATATATGGATTTAGAGTAAATAAAATCATATCTTCATCACCTCCAGGTTTATATTAAAGGGCAAATTTTTCACATTACTATACTCTGTTTATATTCAGTATCTTTTGCAAAATCGCTAGAAATCCAAAAATCACAATTAAATTGAAAAAAAAAAAAGATGGAAACAACAAAATTATTCAAAGACAAAATCCAGGATAAAGACATTAAAACTGAGGATATATGGCTGTGCTTAAAACCCTCAAAAGCTGTCAGTTTTTAGCCCAAGTATAAATCTGTTGATTACTTTTTAATATTAGATACATCTTTCATAATGATTAATAGAAAATATTTTTTATCACAAGTAGCTGAAGGAGCTAAATGAGCTAAAAATCTTATCTATATGTATAACATATTTGTAACAAGATTTTTAATATTGAGATATAATGAAATTATAAATCAGTAATAATCCACAACGTAATAAAAATTAAATTAAAACTTTAAGGTTGGTTCAAAAATCATCTAAAATTTAATTAAAACTTTAAGGTTGGTTCAAAATCATCTAAAAATCAAAGACAATGTTGAAAATGATTTAATAATCTCAAAAATTTAAGTTTTAAAGTTTCACATCAATTAAAGAATAGGAGATAATATTGCATGGTATTAGTGGTTTTTTTCAAAGTTCTTTAAAGGCATTTTTCATTAATGTCAATGCCATAATAATAAAATGCTTCAAGTTAGTTTTTTTTTTAATTGCATCCTATATCCATCCATACATACAAAAAAATGTACCATCATGCTGCTATTGGCAAAACTACTGTACATAATTAAAACATATTCACAAATTAAAACATTGACACAGTACTACCATTGTCACATTTCCTCTGTAAAATAGTTCACACTTTTTATTCTGCAGTTGTCAGCTGAATTTGTGGTAGAGAGCTATATGATGACTTACATATAACTTCATGTTTCATTTGGTTTATATGTTTTTCAAATCCTTCTTGGAACAGTGACAATTAAATAATCATCCATTGGTACTGATTCAGAAAATCAAAAGAGAGCAACATAAAAATATATGAACACACAGAAGCAATCCAACCACTGATGGAGGAATGGATAAACAAAACATGGTAATACACTTTTAAAAAAGAAAGAAAGAAAGAAAATCCTGCCATTAGTGACAATGTGGATGAACCTTGAGGACATGACCTTGTGCTAAATGCAATCAGCCAGATGTGGAAGGATGAACATTTACAAAATCTCACTATATGAAGAGGCTAAAATCTTCCAATTCATGGAAAGGGAGAGTAGAATGATGGTTACCAAAGGCTGGAGGAGGAAGAAACAAGGAGTATCAAACAAAGTGTACAAAGTTTCAGTTGAGCAAGTCCCAGAGATCTGTTGAACAGCACAGGGCCTAACAGCCAGCAATACTGTACTGTGCACTTAACAATTTGGTAAGAAGTTAGATCTTATGTGAAATGTTCTTATCACAAAATGATGATCATAGTAATAAAGAGAGTGGGAGGAAATTTTAAAGGTAATGAATATATTTATGACATAGCTTGTGATGGTGTTTCATGGCTACAAAATTATCTCCAGATTCATCAAGTTGTACACATTAAATATGTGCAGCTTTTTACCTCAAAAAAAGTGGTTTAAAATTCCATGCTAAATTACAAGTGAAATTTGAGCTTCTGAAAGTTAAATGTGAATGTACTGCAATTTTTACTTAATTTAATGCTTTCACTTAAACTTAAAATTGAATTCTAAAACAACATGTATTAGCATAGTCACTTATTGATTAATGAAAGCTTTCATAAATGAAAAACTAACATAAAAAGACATAAAAACCACATCTTCCCTCCACTTTTTCTTCCAGGATGCCTTAAAACATCATAGTTTCAGCCACTACAAACCCAACTACAGGTTCAGATGTCCAGATACTCTCCTAGAGCAAATGTATCATGTATACAACTCTTCATAAACTTAGCAACCTCTTATTATTTAATTCCAAAATACATATATCTACAAAAATAATTCATCAAACTTTTTTTTGCTAATTTATGTATTTCTTCTCTTGGAAGAAATAATAAGACTGCATCTTTCTACATATTGAAATATGCTGTTATGTTTAAAATATTACTTATTAATTACTGTTGACTTCTCTATTTTGAGGACGATTTGTCTTCATTATAAAATACCACAATCTAAAATATTTCCACTTATATAAATGGTAACATTTTGAAATCCATCTATAACAAGTCAAACTCTATTTAGTTTCTAATAAATAAAAGATAGCTGTTTTCTAATACTAAAATTTAAATTTTTGTTAGTTTTTCTTTATTGGGTAGATAGATGACATATGATGCTTTTCAGTTACCTCTAATGATAATATGAGCCTAATGTGGCACCAGATCAACCTTCTCTGGGGGTTCCAGATGATTAGAGAAAAGTGTGCTTACCATGTTCCAGCCAGGGTAGAGGTAGTCTGTACCCACAAATTCAAAGTAGTGAGCAAAACCTTCCTTCAGCCACACATCTTCCCACCACACGGGAGTCACGAGATCACCAAACCACTGCAGTAACAAAATGAATGGGTATCAGAAAAAAGTCACATATATCTGGGAATGACTTTATCTAAAATTAAATGTATTAAACTATGATTATCATAACTGGAAGTCATTCCCCAATTGATTTTGTGATCTTAAAATGTGTTGTGGCAAGACTGTATTGATTAATTCAACTACTTGGGCAACGCTAGTGTTTTATAAATGCATTCAGAGAAGAATAGGAAAGAATGATCAGGGAGCACAAGAATATTTAACTTGGAGAAGAAAGGAGTCAGGAGAAAAACACGGATGAAGGCTGTCTTCAAATGTGTGAAGGCCTATTATGTAGAAGAAAATTTTGTTTCTTGTGGCCCTACAAGGGAAAAACTAGAACTAAATGAATAGAAATTAGGATTGGTAAATGGCTGCTGAAAATGAAGACAGCCCTCTGACTGAAATGGCCCAACATACAAAATACTGCCTTCAGAGGTAGTGAGTGACTCATCACAGGAGGCGCGAAAGCAACTCCCTCTAGTGGCAGAGGCAATTCAGAGAAGGCAGTGGCCAGCTGATACAACTAAAGGCGTCATGGTCCTCCACTCCTGACACCCCATGCTTCCAAAATAATGGAGGGCAGGGCCAAAAACTCTAAGATTGCTTCATGGAAAAAAAAAATGTTGAAAATTTTCACTGGTGTTTTGATTAAATTATGATGCATTTCTCTGAAACCTGTGTTTCATTAGGACATGTTAAGGAATATTTTTCTTCATTAAAAAAAAAAAAAAAAAGTACATTATATGCTGGGAGCTATGCTAGAGATTTGAGATTCAGTGATAAAAAGTTAAATAATTCCTTTCTCACGCAGCTGAAAATTTGTTGTGGAAGCAGGAAGATGAAATGACATAGACAATAAAAAGACAAAGAAATGAACAACACAATTTCAGAACAATAAAGTGTTACATGATGGGGAAGGGAGTAGTTTAGATTGTGAAAGCAAAAAGAACATTTTTAGATGACATCTGAATTTAGGCTTTAATGATAAGAAAGGGACAGCAATGAGAAAGTCCTGGGTAAGAGGATTCCAGGAAGATGTAAATAACCCTTGGTGTGAAGACTCTACTTGGGAATGAGCTGTTTCAGAAACAGGAGGACCCATGAGGCTGGAATATAGCAGAGGATGAGGAGGGAAGCATGGAAAAGTCCTGAAAGGCAGACAAGTACCAGATCATGAACAGCTTTAGAAGCCACAGTAGAGAACTTGGTGACTAAGTGTCTTAATGTTGATACTAAAGTATCAGTTCCTCCAAGGACCTCTAATTGAATACAAATAAAAGACAGCATTGAATATGGTGATGACCAGAAAACACATTTTAAACTATTTTATTCTTTACCAAAAATGCATGTTTCTCTTTTAAATTATCAACTTGTCTTCGAAATTAGTACAAGAAATAGGTGGAAAGGGAGGGTAACATAGGAATCACTGTGGCAATGACTGAAAATATTGTGCTTTTTCCTAGCTTCTGGTCCCTTTCCTCATGGTAAGTAGTCTACCACTACTACTAAGATATTATAGGGAAGCAACTCACAATCTGAAACACATGAGATCTAGTTCGCTGAACAATAATAACATTATCAGTGTGCTTTCATGACAATAGAACTATCTGTCTAACTTGCCATTTACACAGATATTCAAAAAGCAAACCCTTTTGCCCCAAAGAGTTGTAAGTTTAGGTAAAAATCATCCTCTTTAGCAAAGAAGAGGAGTCCCAGTTATAGCTGTAATGAATCCCCTGTAATTTCTGAGGTAAGGAACACGTGTCTGACCCTGACTGGGCCAGCATGACAGATACAAACATCTTACAGGTTCACTGACAAAAGCTGACATTTAGGTAAATGGTCATGCAGCCTGGACCAATTTATCATTAAGTGGCAATTCGTTTATCAGCATTTAACAGTTCACCTTTTTTCACTGAAAGCATTTTCCACATCATTCTTTCCTCAGTTGTCCTAGCTTTTAAAAATGTTTGGGGTTTATAATATAATGAAGTCATACTGTGCCACAATGAGACTTCTGGTGTTTCAAGTTAAAAACTCTCCATAGTTACTGGTAACCAGAACAAATATTGCTTTTCTATTGCAAGAACATCTATTTTCAGTAATTTTTCTTCACTAAAATTAAGATTCAGATAAGTATGCAAAATTCTAATACCTTCCCCTCATTGTAAGAAAGTGCGTAAAATCAAAATGAAATTAATTTTATCTTAGCTTCACTACAAAGTTGGCTAATTTACATATGAATTTCTAAACATGCCAAGAAAAAAAAATATCAATCATTTGAGAACAAAGAGTCTACGGCTGAGTTAGTGAAAGACTTCCTAAGAGTCTATGTGATGGGAAAAGGGGAATAACAAATTGATTTCAGCGAAAGCAAATTTTGACACGTACACAAAACTCAGCTGCATCTTGCAACAATGCAATAAATCATTGCTATCACTACACTTACCATATAATACACTAATAATCACGAGAAAATAAAGCAAGGTTGGTGAGAAATAGCCACCGGATGGAGGCTCCAAAGGGGCAGCTTCTGGGTGGCCCTGCTAGCTCACATTTCACTAAACTGAAAGATATTTGCTTATTCAATGTGACCACTGTGCTTATTTTTGTTTATGTTGTATCTGAGAAAAATAGATGTGTCTTCCAGAAAATACTACCTGGTGCTTCATATAAGACTTAATTAGTAAGATAATAATTTGGCTCCTGACCTAGGTATCACAAATCATTCTACATTCCTAATAGTTGGCACATTATACTTACACCTGATCCTTTTCTCATACCTGGTGACATATTTCATGCACAATGACCATGGTGACATCCAGCAAATAAGAAATAGATGAAACACTGGGATCCAGCAGTATTCTTTGTTCCACAAAAATACTTAGTCCCCAGTTCTCCATAGCAGCATACGGATGCTTAGGCACAGCTAAAAGATCTAGAAATAGAATAAAACAGTTCCAAAAGCTTTAGGCTTTAACAAAGATATCAGATTCTAAATTTCATATCCTAAAAAAAGTCCAGAAATCCTAATGAGAAGGCATACTTGCTCTCTTGAAGATTTGGGGGGGGGGGGGGAAGGGGGGTAAATTAAAACCACCTGCCATTTCTACATGACAGCAGAAATATAGGCTATCACTATAAATGCTGGTCATATCCATTCATCACAGTTCATTTTCTGGCCCAGCACTATAGGTGGCTGGAAGTATTGGCACCATTATTGATGGGCCCATCCTAATAAGTTTCAGAAAGTCAAGGAAACCAAATGCAGCAGGAGTCCACAGAGGCCAAGGCATTGTGGCTTCTGACGAAAATATATTCAGCTCAATGCAATAAATACTATATTCTTACTTGCCCCTCAATATTCACCAAGACAAAACATTTTATATTAGTTTTAAAATGTGGACTAATTTTTCTAATTGTTTAAATGCTAGCATATTTTTTTCAGCTATGTTAAAAAGAGTTGCATGTAAATTTAGTTTATAGAGAAAGCTGCTATAGTGGATATAGTAGTGAAAGGACTACAGAGGGGACCCGTGGGCATCCGTCTGGCCCTGCCACCATTAACCAAATAGGCGACATCAGTAAATCACTTAATTTCTCAAGACCACAATTCCCTCACCTATAAAATAAGGTTATTGGCCTTATCTCTAAAATGCCTTCCAGCTCGAAAAATCTATGATTAGGAGATTCTAAAATCAGGCTTATTTTAAAAGGTCGTGGAGGTATTATCAACTTCTGGTTATGGTGACACAAAAAGTTCAGGCTTTGATGTACTCCCTCTGCTCCAGACACACAGCAATGATAAATAAAATATTAAAAAAGAATGCTAAAAAACATCTCCAGGCTCAAAAACAAACCTCTCCATGGACCAGAAATGGTACAGAAATGTAAAGTGGTGATTACATGTGAAGCCACAGGCCTGCTGGGTTCTGGCTCCAGAAACAAGCAGTGGCAGCTGGGAATTGGCTCCAGCAGGACCCAGTAGAGCCAACAGGACCAAAGCCAAGCTGAATGCTTGATGCCAGGGGTTGAGGTAGGGCATACATGCTCATGGAAAGAGGCTGAAAATAGCTAGTGATCATTGCTTCATGGGAAAGCTAGTAAGTAGCAGGGTCAGGATTTAAATCCAGCATCCTGGCTCCTGCACCTGGGCCCTTAATCAAAATGCCAAAGTGTTCAGTGTCTTTGTCTCAGAAGTTCTACATCCCAATAATAAGCCCTGGAGTGACGCTGTAGGACACTATAGAAAAACTGTATAAAAATGCTCAGTTTATTATTGTTTGTAAAAGTGAAAAGAGAAAAGTAAATGTGTTTCAACAAGGTAATGGATAAAGAAACTGTGAAAGAGTTACACAGAGGAATACTATACAGCAATCAAAATAAGTGATCTCTTCCCTAAATTCTAATACTACAGGTAACAATAGACAATCACAGAAATATAACATTGGGGAAGAAGTAAGGCATAAATGATCCATACAAGCAGAATAATACATATATTGTATTTGGAATCTCACACATGAACACACACCCACACAGATAGTAATGGTAAAATATGCACACACACAGAATACAGACAAATTCAGTATCACAATTGCTCCAGGGAATAAAGGAGGAAAAAGGAATGAGAGACACACACAAGGAATTTAGTGTTCATGTCTATAATATTAATGTTTTAAAGCTAGAGTTTATTACATGGATATTGGTATCTTATTATTGATTCTCTTATGTATGCTTTAAATAGTCATAATACATAAAAGAAAAAATAGCCAACAGTTAATATAGTTAATTTTAATATGGTTAATTTCCATCTATTTCTGACTTCAACAAATCTCTCCTCTGTATTGGAGATGCTCTTAAGCCTGAAATATATGCTAAAGTAAGTTAAATATGTTCCCTATATTCTACTATGTTTTAGACTAAGAAAGAAGGCATAACAAGTTTAATACATAAGAGAAAATAAGTAATGAGTAAAATGTGCTCGGAGGGAGGAAAACACAAGCTTGCTTGGGAAGTTTCTTGAAAAAGATAGTATTTGAATTGGATTTCAAAAGATAAACAGGATTTCAATAGGCAGATACAGGTAATCATTACACTCAGATATACAACAAACACCAGCTGAGCCTCTCCTTTGCACACTGGAGGCACTGTTTTTGGTATGTCCTTCAACACCTTGCTCCCTGCTTTCATGATGCTTTTGTTCCTGTGAAGGTATGTGGAGGAGGGCAATTAACAAGTAATAAATGAATGAAAGAAATTTAATAAGTAACAAATGCTACCAAAAATACACGAGTAAGGTAATGTTTGGTGAAATGGGTGGCTGTAGCATGGTCAAGACAGGCCTTCTCTAGGGTTATCACATTTCTCCTGATATGAATGAGCATAGAAGCCAAGAACATCTGTGCAAATGTATTCTAAGATAGGGGCACAATAAACACCATGGCCCTAAGGTAGAAATAAGAGATGCTGGACAAACAGAAAGGAAGGACACAGGTCAGAGAACTGGTACAAACTGCAGGTTCATAGAAAGTAAATATTCTTCTACTGTAGATTTTAACATAAGACATTGCCCAAATAGGAATGAACTAGTCAACAGAGGCACCTGTTATGGTTTAGATGTGAGGTGTCCCCCAAATGCTCATGTGTGAGAAAATGGAAGAAGGTTCAGAGGAGAAATGATTGGGTTGTGAGAGTCTTAACCCAATCAGTGAACTAATCCCCTGACAGGGATTAACTGAGTGGTAACTGAAGTGGTAGGGTGTGCCTGGAGGAGGTGGGGTTTGGGGGTGTGGCTTTGGGGTATATATTTATATCTGGCAAGTGGTGATCTCTCTCTCTCTCTCTCTCTCTCTCTCTCTCTCTCTCTCTCCTTTCTGATCATTATGTGAGCTGCTTCTCTCTGGCATACTCTTCCGCCATGATGTTCAGCCTCACCTTGAGCCCCAAGGAATAGAGTCTGCTGTCTATGGATTTTGACCTCTGAAACCATGAGCCCTTAAATGAACTTTTCCTGCTCTACAGTTGTTCTGGTTGGGTCTTTAAGTCACAGCAGTGAAAAAGCTGACTAAACACCACCACTGTGTCCAACTTTGCCTGTCACCAATAGAAAGCAACAGCAGTAGCAAGCCTGGTGTCATTTACTTATAAGAACAAATGGATTTATGGGCAGTTCTTCAGAACCAAGCCTGTCACAAAGCAAAGGCAACTGTGCTCTATAAACCTTCAAGAGCCAACCAGTCAGTTCCCAAGACTAAAGGAGCAGATGAAGCCACATACCAGGAAATGGATTGGCTCAAATGGCATGGACAGAAGATTCTAAACATATGAGTTTGGAATTTTGTATACTTTGGGGGCAGTTTTCAGACAATAAAAACCTGACTAGCCACATAAAAATCAGTACGGTGAAGAGAAAGTTACAGTTGATGCTACAGTCATCAGGCACAGGAGACTGGTTAAATTGGTCTCTAAGGGTAAAAGGCACAGAAGTCAGGGCTAGGCAACAAGGCTACAGATCAACCAAACAAGCACACCTCAGCAAGTAGACCCAGACTCTGACAAAGTTGCTGAGGAACAGAATACAACACAGAAGAATCAGGAATAAGGGGCAGCTTCTTAGTCAGGCTTTATAACATATGTAAGAAACCATATTTACAGATGGCAGAGGGCAAGAAAAAGAAAAACTAGATTTTTACTCTAGGATACATATTTTGTCTTCATTTTCTGAGGTTCTTTCTTCCAAGTGATCTAATCTGTTGGTGATACTTTCGATTGAGCTTTTATTTTGCTTTATTGCTTCTTTCATTTCCGGAATTTCTGTTTGGTTTCTCTTTAGAGCCTCTATCTCCCTATTGAAGTAATCTTTTACTTCCTGTATTTGTTTATGGAGTTCTTTGTCAAAATGATCTTTTACCACCTGTATTTGCTCCCTCATCTCATTTTTGAGTTCATTCTTAAGTTCCGCAAACATTTGGAATATGTAATTTCTAAATTCCATCTCTGGCATTTCACCAACTGTGCTTGCCATGGAATCTACTGAGGAGGTATATTGATTTGTTTGTGTCACTTTCTTCCCTTGTTTCTTCATATTGCTTCCCAAAGGACTTAAAAACAGCATATTACAGTGACACAGCCACTTCAATGTTTTTAGCAGCACAATTCACAATAGCTAGGTTGTGGAACCAACCTAGATGTCCCTCAGTAAATGAGTGGATAAAGAAAATGTGGTATATATACAAAATGGAATTTTACTCAGCAATAAAAGAGAATAAAATAATGACATTTGCAGGCAAATGGATGAAGTTGGAGAATATAATGCTAAGTGAAATTAGTCAATCTCAAAAATCCAAATACCGAATGTTTTCTCTGATATAAGGAGGCTAGTTCACAATGTTGTTGGATGGGGGTACATAGGAGGATTAGAGGAACACTAGAATGGTCTAAGAGAAGGGAGGGAGCAAGCGGGGAGGGAGGAGGGAAAAAAAAGAAAGAAAAAGTTGGTGGTTGAATGAGATGGATATCATTATCCTAAATGCATGATTGAAGATCTGAATGGTACTTATATACTTTGTATACAAACAGTTGTATGTAAAAAGATGCTATATATGTGCATTATGAATTGTAATACATACTACTATTATAAATATAAAATGAAAAAAAAAAAGAAAAACTAAAACACTTAGATTGTGCTGCTACACATGTAATAACCTTGTAACCCAATACTGGAGAAATTTTCTCAAATAATTATGAAGAGGTATTTAATTGTACCTCTATATTTCCAGAATTAAGGAATCTCATATGAAAGTTTTACAATTTAAGAGCAAGTATATGTCCACATGAAGACTCGCACACAAATGTTCATAACAGTTCAATTTTCAGTGGGTAAACACTGGGAACAACCCAAATGTCTGTCAATAGGTGAACAGATAAAGGGAGGTATATCTATACCACAAAATACTATTCATCAATAATGAAAAATGAGCTACAGATACAAGCCACAACATGAGTGAATCTCAAAATAGTTACACTGAGCTTTAATTTTTGAAGGAGCCCCAATTAGGGAGATGGCTATTGCGGTCAGCTGGAAGCCATAAGTTCCACCTGATAATAAGTATGTATGTGACGCACCTGTAAATGCACGTGAGGCACCCGCAAAGCTAAAGGTATATAACCGGGTGAAAGCAGTCAGAGTCAGGAGAAGAATGAATTCATTCAGTCAGTCGTGCAGTCGCTCAGTCGGTCAGAAGAAGAGTTCGGGTCGGAGAAGAAGAAAAGAATCAGAGCGGCCAGAACGTAGGCAGAGCGGTTACAGAAGAGAAACCAGATAGAAGAAGTAATTGTTGGTCAGAGGCAGGCCGAGGCTCCCGAGGAAGAAAGAAGAAAGAAGCTCTAAAAGCTAAGCTCTCTCTCTCTCTAAAGAAGAAATCTCTCTCTTTCAAGCTCTCTCTCTTTCTCTCTCTCTAAGCTCTAAGAAGAAGAAGAAGAAAAAGCTATCTCTAATCTTTCTCTCTAAGCTCTTTCTAAGAAGAAGAAAAATCTTTCTTTCTCTCTCTAAGCTCTCTCTAAGAAAGTAGAAGTAAAAGTAGTAGTATCTTTACTCTGCCTCCGAGAGTTTTCCTCCCGCGGCGTTGTGGCTGGCCACGACAGGCAGCTTACAAATTTTTTTTTGATAAATACATACTGTATGGTTGATGTGATTTACATAAAATTTCAGAAATGCAAATTAATCTATAATGTCAGGAAGCAGATCAGTGGTTCCCTGGAGACAAGTTGGGAGGGATTTACAACATAGCAATAGGAAAATTTTAGGAGTGAGGGATGTGTTCATGATGGTGATGATTTCATATGTGTATATGGACATTAAAGCTTATCAAGTTGCATACTTTATGAGCAATTTATTGTATATTACTAATCTCAATGAAGCTGTTTTTCAAGAGAACTGGACTAGTAACTGAAATATTGTTCTTTTGCTTATTTGAAGCAAATAACATTTATTCACAATGAATTAAACTATTTTAATTTTTGGAAAATAAATTAATGAGACTATACCATTAAAATGTGTACTCAAAACCTTTTAATGTGACTTGAAGGGCTGGGATTGTGGCTCAGCGGTAGAGCGCTCGCCTATCATGTGCGTAGCCCGTGTTCGATCCTCAGCACCACATAAAAATAAAGGCATTGTGTACAACTAAATTAAATAAATATTCAAACAAAAAATGTTTTAAAAAATATGCCTTGAAAACAGAAAACGCAAATGTTTCAGAATCTAGTTTACTTAGAAATTCAAAGAAAATCATAAATAAAATTATGCATAGTGGTCTACTTGCAATTAATCACTTCAGCCTAAAAAAACTATAGATAGGACAAAGAATTCACATAATATTAGTGGATGTGATAGCATAAGTTAACATAAAAATCTGATTCTATTTGCACCCCTTCTATCTGCCTTCAACACACTCCAGTGTGCCTACCACCTTAACCCTATGTCAAAAAAGCTCTAAAGAACTGAACTCTTAAAATCTCAAGAATGCTCCTCAGTTTTTATCTGTGGTGGCATTTCTGAGAATTGTCATGTTGTTGATTAGTGTATATGATGATAGAATATCCATGTTTTTATCACTTCTCAGATTAGCACTTCTTGTTTTGTATGTCTTGCTTTGTTTCATTTTCTTGTCATTTTCTGACTTTTGAAAATCAAAAGTTCCCAGAATTTACACCTATGGTTTCTGGGCCTTTTTTTTTTCTTTTTCTAAATTTCACTGTTATGGTTTAAATATGTTCCATCCAAAATTCACTTTAAAAATCTCCTTTTTGAGATAACCCTTGAGTAGATGAATGGATAAAGAAAATGCAATATATATACACAATGGAATATTAGTCAGCATTAAAAAGAATAAAACCATGGAATTTGCAGGTAAATGGATGGAGTTGGAGAATATAATGCCAAGTGAAATAAGCCAATCCCATAAAATCAAATGCCAAATGTCTTCTCTGGTCTAAGGATGCTGATTCATAATGGG
This sequence comes from Tamias sibiricus, assembly GCA_025594165.1. Classification (NCBI taxonomy): domain Eukaryota; kingdom Metazoa; phylum Chordata; class Mammalia; order Rodentia; family Sciuridae; genus Tamias; species Tamias sibiricus. The sequence goes on along the minus strand of CM046661.1, from coordinate 130,057,496 downwards.
GGTGGTGGGGGGAGCATGGGAGGAATACAAACTTTAGATAGGGCAAATGGGAGGGAATGGAAGGGAGGGGACATGCAGGTATGAAAGACAGTGAAATGAGATGGACATAATTACCCTAAGTACATGTTATGAAAACACAAATGGTGTGACTCTACTTTGTACAACCAGAGACATGAAAAATTGTGCTCTATTTGTATAATATGAATTGAACTGCATTCTGCTGTCATATATAACAAATTAGAACAAATAAAATTTTTAAATTTTTTTCTTAAAAATCTCCATTTTGGTAATATTAAAAGAGGTGGGTCTTTGGGGAAACGATTAAGTCATAAAGAGTCAGTCCTCATGAATGGATTGTTGCTTTGTAGAAGGACTTAGGGTAAGTTTGCCTCTTCTGTCCCTTTACCAGGTGAAGACACAGAGTCTCCCCAGTGGCAGATGCAGCAACAGGTGCCATCTTGGAAGTAGAAAACAGCCCTCATCAAACACCAAGTCTGCCAGCACTTTATCTTGGATTTCATAGCCCTGAGTACTGTGAGAAATAAATTTCTATTATTTGCAAAGTATCCAGTCTCAAGTATTTTGTTATAGCAGCACAAACACATGAAGACACTCACTCTACTAATTTTCTTTGAGTATTTTCATCCATTTCAGTATCATCCATCACCACCCACATGCCCAGGCCACTCTCTTTGAGCCCCAGATAAAACATCCAAGAATTTGGTGACAGACTTTTATTTGATAGGCCCCCAATGTACTATGCCTTCTTAAGTAGCTCCTCTACTTTTATTATGGCTTAAACCCTAAGAAAACCTTTCAGCTTCCTCATTTGCACTCTGGGGAAAGCCAACTGCCATGAAAAAATGTCCCACTATTCTAAGAATACCAGGCTAGCAGGAACCCTGTGACCATATGGAAAGAGTCAGTGAATCAACAAATGAATGCAATGGTACATACAAACCAAAATCCAACCTCCAGCAGTATCAGAAGTTTTACTACAATTACCCTTCTGATGCATTATCTTATTATCTAGAAATTCACTCTATTATATTTTATATTATTAAATAATATTAACCAAAAGTGTGCAGAATATCAGTCTTCTTTTCTCTGCCACAGATTGTGAGCTCACAGATTATCACAAACAGTGAGTCCAGAATAAGATGTCCCAGATTTAAGCTTATCCAAGACCTGGCTCCCATGTGAACGAATCTGGTCTCCTTCAGTTCAGAAACCATCTGCTACATGATCAAGATCACACTCCATGCTCTGCCTACCAGCAAGAGTAGAGGAGACACTGTGTGATGTATAACCTTGGATACTAGTGAATTATTCTGCTCTCTCTTGACACTTCCCATTTTACCTAAGTCATATTCCCTGGAGTTCTAGATTTCCTCAATATTTCTTCACCAGAAAATTTATGCCTTCAAGTCATCCACACCCAATGTTGTTAATTTATTCTGGATTTAGCATATATTTATTTATCTAACTATTTTGAGATTAGTAATATTATCTAAATATTTTGAGTCCCTAGTAAGATTAGAACCTCAATGCTCCCACACTTCTACCTTGAGGCTGAAAAAGGACAGACAATACTAGAAGACAAGAGACTTAATATCAAGGAAATAAATGCTACTCTCAACAACTCAAGAGCAGTACCTCAGCAGCCAATCCCTCCATACCTGGGCAAAGAAAGACCTGCTTCCAAACCCCTGGGATGACCAGAGGATTCTCCTTAAAACTAGCAGGAGTCCCTGGTTGGGTGGAGGATATTTAGCTCAGAAACATCTTAAATACCAAATGTTGATAGCAGAACTTCTGGTTTCGGAACAGAAAAAAGAAATCCTTAATATTTTTTTTCATGGGAATAACTGGTCTTTCTAATTTTTCTTGTATGTATACTACAGTGTACTTCTTTCAGTCATTCATTCACTCACAAATTCAATCATGTATTCATTCACTATCTTTTGTGGAGTCTACTCTGTTCCAGGAGAGAGAGACTGATAAGGATGCTGCTCTCACCAATTTCACACTCAAGTTTTGGGAGAGTCTGCAGAGGCAAGGAGCCAGATAATACATAAATAGATAAATAAATCAACCCTTCAACATGAGGTTGTGATTATAATGAAAATAACACAGGGGTATTTTAAAAAGTAACAGAGTTGAAGGGTGGATACTTCAGATTGAATGACCAAGAAAACTTTCTGAGAAAATTGGTATCTAATTATCTGAAGACCTAATCTAGCCCATGAAGGTGGGGCAGCTTTATCTCTACTGCTATCTTTCTAGTGCTAATCAAAATGCTAATAGCTGATGTTCCAAAACAAATTTCCAGATAAATGAATCATTTGCCTCTTGATCATTAATCAGCTTACAACTAGCTTGCTTACAATTACAAGCCAAGCAGGTGACCAGGAGCCATCCAAGGAAGGATTTTTGGTTCTACAGTTCTGTTCAACAGTTCCACAGTTTTGCTGTTTTCCATGTAAAGGGCGCTGCTGCTCCTTAAATCGCCCCCCTAGCCCTAGGTTAGTTTTCACTTGGACGTATTCCCTTCAGATCCACAGATATATTCTGAACTCTTTGCCCTGGTCCTCCCACCTAAATCCATCTTCTTCTCAGGTCCCCAGCTTCTGATCCAACTCTTTCTTCTGTGTCATACCTCATTTTTAAATTCCTTCAAATTTCACCTTTACACTGTCTTCCATTCTGCAGTCTAGCTGCATCTTAATCAAAATCCAACTTATTTTTTTCTGACTATTTCCTAAGGCTTCTCGGCAGAGGGTAGCAAATATATGGGTCACGGGTTCAAGGCTTTGAGTCCATACTGTCTGGAATTCAAACACTTGTTGGCTGTGGGACCTTGAACCAATCATTCAACCTCTCTCAGCTTTCTTTTTCTTGTTGATAAAATGGGGTTATTAATGGTACTGGACTGACTTACAATTTGCAGTGAAGATTAAATGTTAGAGCATGTAAAACTCTTAGTCATAAGCAGAAAGGATGTAAAATCAACATTATTAGTATTTGGCATATTTTCTTCTCATTCTCACTTCATGGAACTGAATTCATCACAGGCCTGAGCTGGAAGAGGAGGAAGAGTCTTGTTTTTGAACAGAGATGTATAGCTAATATGTCACATTAGAGAAGTTCATTTCTGAATTGAAGTGTTATGATCAAAGCAACACAAGACCTAAGAATGAGCCAAAAACATCATAGGGCATGTCCTGATTATTATTTGGGACACTCAATAAAATTTAAAGGCATAGCAAAAAATCAAAAACTTGAACTTTGATTATTCTATGACGAGGACTTGCACAAGACACCATTTACATATGCAAGACTTGTACAAAACATAGCTGCATTTATGCTCTAAGTATAAAAATGAAATTGCTGGCCTGGAAGTTTAACACATTTGGCTGGTAAAAATACAAATTGCATTTGAAAAAGTAATATCAGTAAGCTAAAATTCACAGAAGTCACCATTACTAATATTTATAACATGAAAAAAGCCATCCATTTTATTTCTTTCAAGTCCTTTTGACAAATAAGAGTTTAAACTTTGCTATTCTTGGAAACATTCCAATCAAATCTAAGGGTGAGGCAAATCTAAGGGTGAATTTTAAAACAAAATACATTTTTTTTCCTCCTATTTGAACATGCTTCATTCAAAATAAGACAAGTTTCAGCTACATATTTTGGCCTGTAATAGAATTTTCATCAGCACTACTCATATTCATAAGTTTGGCTTTTTAGTTCTCAAACTTTAGCATTCTTCTGAATTAGCATTAGGTCATAATATGCAGGCAATGTTTTTGCTAATCCTCCTGCCACACACTCAAAAGATTTTTTTGTTTTGTTACTGCAATCACTTTTCCTCAACACTTACTGATTGCTGCCAATTGCAGAGGAGGAAACACTTTTCATGTGTTGCTTGATTTCTTTTTTCCATGAAAAAGAATTTCTGTGCAGTCCCTATGCACAGAGCACATTTCTGAGTTTCTCACCCATTTAATTAAAATTATTCCTACTTTAATTTCCATGATAATATCATGCATTACCTTAGTTGTGCATCTAGTAAGTTCAAAACTCATGGTCTTTGCTTTAATGGATATGATTAGTCATGAACACAGAAAATACTAAGTGAGTGCATTCACATCAGTGGGTAACAGATCAAGGTGAATAGGTCTTGTTATGTAACAGAGATTTTCCATTATCCAACAGAAGACAGAATGAACTAACAGGTTGCTCTCTGTTAAGGTTCCAATTACAATGTATTTCCATATATTCCAAAATTAATTACTCACTACTTAATATTGGCCAGGCTGATCTGGGCACTGGACATTTCAACCTGAAACAGTAAAGACATATGCCCTTCAAACTCTCATAGAGCTTAAAAATCAATGGAAGATATGAACAAGTTAAAAAGCACAAATACTATAGACACATACAAAGACAGTTGGACTATAGTTCATATGCTCTGATGAGTGCATGGTACAGAGATTAAGAACATGAACTCCATTCTGCTACTTAATGGAGCATGCTACCAATTCTCTCTGCCCTTCATTTTCCTCACCTGCAAAATGGAGATGAATATAATTGCAGCTATTTCACATTCTTTCTGTAATGACTATGTATGGAAGACAATTCTTAATAGTCTCTCACATTTCTGTATATTCTACCAGCAAAACCTGACTTTTTTTTTTTTTTTTTTGTTTGTTTTCATGGTTGTTGTTCCACACTGTCTTTTTAAGGATATTTGTATAGGAAAAACAGAGATGGTGTCCTCTTTGGAGGAAAAAGTAGGCATACATACCATCACTTATAGAATAACTAGATTCCTAAGGTTTAAGACTACTCAGCTGTGTAATGTATATAATCCATCACATGTGCAGGTATCACCTGGACCTCTTTGCATAACTCTTGGGAACTGAGGCTCAGGAAAATTGGCACCAAAAAAGATGATACTCTGGCTAATGCTGTAGCCAGAACAATAAAATCTTTTGTTTCTAATCCAGGAGCTTCATGCCTTCTGCCAGCATTCATGAAAGGATGGCAGGCTAATTTGTTAAGATTGCAAATAGACTACAGTAAAAATCCCAGACTCTTCACAGTTCTTAATTATATGAATTAACAATGTGGTAGGTAGGTGCTTAGAATGGTACCTAGTGAGTGGTAAGTTCTCAATAACTATTAGCTATTGTGGTGAACTGAAACCACCCAACCCCCAAAAGATGTTCAGATCCTCATTTCTGGAAACTGTTAGTATATTAGATTATTTTGTGAAAGAGAATTAAGGTTGCCAATAGAACTGAGGCTGCTAGTTAGCTGACCTTGTAATGGGAGGAATATCCTGGATTACCTAGGCAAAAAGAACATACTCACAAGGGCCCTGAAAAAGGAAAGCAGAAAGAAGAAAAAAGGTCTGTGTTTGAGTGACACACCTTGAAAAAGGTGATACAACATTGCTGGCTTTGAAGGTGGAAGGGGACCATGAACCAAGGGATGCAAGCAGTCTCTAGAAACTGCAGTAGTAAAGAAAATGTAGAGGTTCTAAAGCCTCCAGTAAGAGCAGTGTCAGACTTGTAGCCCATAGAACTGTAAGAAATATAAATTTGTATTGTTTTAAGCTACTATGAATGTGCTAATTTGTTATAGCATCAATAGGAAACTACAATTTGCATTTTCATCATTACCAATCTCAGAAAACAATTATAACAATACATTTAATAAAAGTAAAGCAAATGTGGTCACTCTCTCCAAATTATTTTATTGTACTAGATTTGTCCTTCTTGTGATGATATATTACCTTGTATATGGAGATGATACACAATGATTGATAGGAACTGTGGTGAATGACACAGGTGTTGTGATGTAGTGTTAGATTACCATATGAGGGTTATTTAAACTGTGACACCATGCTGTGGTACTGCAACAGTTGATCTGATAACCTAGGTGGTGACCAAGTAACTAATGGGTGGGTACCATATACAGCATGGATACAGCATGGAGTTTCATACACTACTCAGAATGGTATGCAATTTAAAAATCATGAACTTCTTATATCTGGAATTTTCCACTTAACATTTTCAGGGTGTGGTTTACAATGGGTAACTGAAACTACAGAAAGTAAAACCACATATAGGTGAGGACTACTATACTCTATTAAGGGCTCTCACTAATGAGTTCTTCTATGCATGTCAGTTGCTATAGTGGGACATCCTATATAGCACAGGACTCAGGAGTCTTGTTTTAAAAGTCTAAGAAAACTGGGAGTTATTTTAGAGGTTTTAGATAGCTCTTCAAACACTCTTTAATTGACAGATTCACATTTCCAGCAGAAGAGAGTATGAAAATAGTTTCATTTATGAATGAGAATTCTTAACTCTTGAAATGTCAGTAAACATATTTCCAAATTCATATGCACTTTTTGATAGTCTGAGTACAAAGTGGTAATGCTAAAGGAAATTATTCATATAGGTTTAGTAAAGTGGAAAGTGGGATGTGTGCACTGTGCCTTAAGGCCAGTTCTTCTTAGCATAAACTGTAATAGTAGAACAAACAATATTCAATAAGAAAAACATAATTCAAAGAAACTAATGTTGGGTTCTTAGTCTAAAACTGAATGGCATTAATTTTAAACAAAATCAAATATTTGTTGAAGTCCCTGAGAGGAAAATCGCTGACATCCAGTAGTTACTTGTTGATTTTTTTTTTATCATTTCTTGTTGCAATATGAAGTATTACCTAATATCAACTGGCATCTAAACAACGGATGGATTTTCAGAGCACTAGTGATATAAACAGCAGGTATGAAATTCACTGTGAATTTTAAAGGTTCCTAGGGAAATCTCTGAGAGTATTTGGGGTAATGAAGGCAGAGGGGAAAAAAGAAAATGGAATTTAAAAAAAAAAAAAAAACTGCAATTATAGAAACAGGAAACATGATGAAATTGTGTCTACCAAATTTTGACACTACCACGAAGCTAATTTGCCTTTAAACGAATTAAAATATAATATTATCGATTTAATTCTTAGCCTATACAGTACTAAAGGACTTCACATTTTTATAACCCAAACTTATAGATTTACCATTTGGAATAACATCAAGTCACTCAATGTCATGAGGAAAAATGAATGTCATGTCCTATTCAGGCTGAATTATGTATCAGCAGGGAGGTATTGATCAAAATATGAACATGTCTTTCATTACTGAAGGAAACTGATGCTTTGTTATAAATATCTTTTTGAGAGCATGAAGAAACTGCTTTTTTTTTTCCAAATTTTTCCACAGAAGAGTTTCTCACAGTTTCTATTCAGTGCTTTTTTTTTTTTTTTTTTTTTTTGGTCAAAATCCATTACTAGAATCCCAAATATTCCCTAGTTCAATTTACATTAGATCAAGAAATGAAATATAGAAAGAACAAATAATAAGACAGAGATTGAACTGAACCCTTTACCTCTCCATGCTCCAGTATCTAATGTGCATCGCTAAGTTATACTCCTAAAGTGTATTTTATATGAAGGAAAACATTTTGTACCCATAAAGGGGAAATGCTGAGAAGAATGAAATTTTTTTGTACCCATCAGAAAAATGTTGCTTCTAATGTAAACACTCAGGGAATTGACATGATGGAAAATTGCCAGGAGACATTTTCCTAACATCACAGTTAATAGAGCATGAGGGTTCTATAGCTCAAAACGACACATAACTGATCACAGCACACTTGCAGCAGGGAGACTACCATGAAGAAAATAGGAACACCCTTCTTATTATGTTTTTTGCTCATTCTCTGAACACTATGCAAATCTTTTATTTGTATACTTGGAATCCATTTGAATAGGTATTAAAATGAAGACCAGTATTCTAATGTAAACACAATATGGAGTGCTGCACTAAAATGCAGAGGTCCAAGAGCACGAAAGCATCTGCTCATGTTTTGCAGTAGCATTTGGATGTTCCAGTCCTGGATGGAGGATGGCACTCTTCCAGCCTGGACAAGGAAAGCTGCAAAATATTTGCTATAGTCTATGAGCTACTACAAAAATGCTTGTGTCTGTTTCTCTGGATCTCAGTGTTTTATACACATACACATACACACACACACACACACACACACACACACCATATATATATAAATCATATATATATGATATATATATATATATGTATATATATATATATATATATATCAGTCCCACACCACATGGTAGTGTTTCAGTCAGTGACAGGAAGCATATATGATGAGTAGATTGAATATGATCTTATGGGTAATTCTTAGCCATCTGAGTTTGTGTAAGCACACTTTATGATGTTCACACAACAATGAAATTGCCTGAATGTTTCAGAATGCATCCAGCACTGTGACATGACTCTGCATATACTATTATACATATATAATAGTTGCATATATGTACATGTCTAGAAATAAACATATTATTTATGTAAGATATATGTTCTATCAATATATTTACTGGGTGTATATGAGCACACATTACATAACATTACTTATACACACACTCACTAAAACAGAATGCAGAAGATATATATATGCATAGGCAATATATATATATGTGTGTGTGTGTATATATATACACACATATATATTTACATATGTGTGGGATTAAATTCTATTGAATTTTGGCAAAGTAGCTGAATTTTATGAGTCTACAATTCTAAATTCATTCTAGGAATAGACTCCACCTTATTTAGTCCTATGTAACATCAAACAGATGGAGGGATTAAAAGCAGGTCACAGGTGGGTTTTGTCCCAAGGGGTCCAATTTAATAATAATAGCTAATAAGACTTTTCAAAAGTCATTCACAAGGTCTTCAAGTTGGTTATATAAATACAATACCTCTAACTTATTTTTAACACTCCTAACACCTCATCTTGTTCCTGATTTATTGATCTCTACCAATCCTAAAAGTTAATCAGCTTTTGACAGCTGGGTATGTTCTCATACTTACTGTAACTAAGAGTCCCAAAACTTCCTCTTGGTACTAGAAACACAAATAAATCCATTAAAGACGTGACAATCAATTTAAAATAAATAAGATATTTCAGTGAAGGAATATTTCTACATAAGATAATTTATAAATAAAAATGTATTGAGTAACTAAAATGTCTATATTTTACCTTTACAAAAACTATTTTACAAAATCTTCAGCTTTGATATATAAAAATGTTTTAAAGTTTCCAACTATCAAACACATGTACAAAATCTTAAGATTTTTTTGTATTGTATATTGGATTTGTTATTATATCATTATATTAAAAAGACATGCCACATCAGGCACATCATAGGGTTATGAATGACATTTTTAAAATGACAAAAGTACCCAAGAATTTCTTTAAATTTTCTGTGTTAATAATTTACTGGGAAAATTTATCATTTGGCAATGTCAGAAACAATACTATCATGCAAACATCCAAGACTGTTTTTAAATTGGAGATCACCTTTGATTTTAAGATGCTATTGAATAATTCCCTTCCCAAATTTTTTATCCTGTCTGATTTGCCCTTTATTAAAAAAGAGCTATAAAAAGAATATTGTTCTCAGTGCATATGGAAGAGTTTTCAGTGTAAGGATATTATATAGTTTTAGATTTTTACTCAAGCAGGGGAGGACCATGAACAATTTCTGTTTAGGGAGAACATCAGCTTTCTTATCCCAAGGTGTGGTTCATGAATCAGCAACATCAGCATCACCTAGGAATTTGTTAGAAATGCAGAATCTCAGAAGCAGCTACAACCTCCTGAATAATAAGATCCTCAAACAATTCTTATACATATTAATCATTGAGAAGCACTGATCTAGTACAAATCTTCCATGGTGAGTTACAGAAGACCATTGATGAAGATGGGAAAGAGAGAACTTTTGTTTATATTTCTTTTCATCTAGAATAAGAAGAAATAGATTAATATTTTTGGATATTCACCATAAAATCTCATACAGGTGCTTCCCTAATCCATGTATCAGGAGCCTGGAGTGGAGGTAGCAGCAACATAGGAGTGATGATAGCACTACCCTTCTCATTAGTTCACTTTCAAGGCACTAGAGCACGTGGCAGTACCCAAGCACCCAATAAAGTGGATTTGTGAGCTTCATTACCTAGTTTAAACCAATCCTCACAAAATAAGTAGGTAGCCTTAAAGGATCCTTGCAAAAGATAATACACTGAGATTAATAATAGCAATGCAAAGAACAAAAATGGAACAAGAAAATAGCCGAGCTGATAGTGTTTGGATTCTTAGTAAGAATAAATATTTTTAAAAAAACATACTAAAGACCAGGGATTTTCTAAGTGCATTGATTTGGTTATTCCTAAATTTTCTATGGTGTAGGCACTATTACTTGGCTCCATTGTGCAGATAAGAAATGAAGCACAGAAACATTAGGTAAATTGCTCAGGTCAGTTTGGTACTGGTAGAGATAAGATCCAAACTTTGGCATCCTTGCTTAGATTCCCCCAATAATCACTCTCTATTCTCTGTACTCAACCTTTATTATCAGGCAAAAACAAGTATGTTATTATATATTACAGAAAGAAAACTTGAAATAATCAAGTAGATTATTGCACTATTTACACATACTGTTATAGTGAATTTTATTCTAAATGCATATTGTACCTTGAAATTTAGCCAAAAAACGTAGTAATGTGTACTATTTTAAAATTACATAAATACAGGTAAGTAGGAATAAATGTGTTCCCCAAAATCTAGTAGTAGTGCAAAATTGAAAAACTAAAAAAATAAAGAGATAAAGACACAGAGAGAAAGAGAGAGACAGAGAGAGAGAGAGAAAGACTACTGTCATAAAGCAGCAGTTTTCAAATTTGACCATGCATAAGAAACATATGGAGAAATTCTTAGAATACATATTTCTAGGTCCCTATCTTAGATTGTCTGATTTGGTAGGTCTGGAGTGGAACTTAAGAATTTTCATTTCTAACAAGTTCCCAGGTGATGTTGATGCTAGTCTGAGGAATCACATTTTGAGAATCATTGCTATAATAAAAGAAGTGTTTAGAACAGAGATCCTCAAATGCTGTCATACATTTGTAACCATCTGAAACACTTAAAAAATATTGAGGCCTTATATTTTTTTAACTGAGAAATTTACAAAATAATGGGATAGGACTTTCCATATCTCATTCCTCCAAAGAAACATGAATTTGAACAACTATTCATGCAGGAAAATACTTTCTCCAAAGCTAACAAAATCAAGTGATGCATTACATCTCCTAGGTATAGCACAGAAATAAGGAAAGATAACATGAAAGAAGGTAGCAAGGACAATTCTACATTACCAAGATCACTCCTCCCCCAAATGCAGGCAACATAGTATGGAAAGAAATAACTTCCACAATAGGAAAGGAGAGTGAATTGAGAAATAGACTTTACATTGGACATCAACATCAGGCCCAACCCAGTATAACTGAGCACTGATAAGGCCTCCATATCCCATGATGAAGCTGGTATCTAAAGACTGAATCAACCCTAACAGACCAAGCTCTGGACTAGTCCCAACAGAAGGCTGGTTCTAGTTTCTCCAGGCTTCCCATAGACCCCATCACCATGCCATCCCCCCACAGACTCAGGTCTCAGGCTTTCCCTGAAAACTCAGTTTCCAGGCCCACCCTAGCACCAGGTCAGTCCCTGAGGACACAGGCTTTAAGTCTATCCCAGTGGAGCCAGACACCAAACCCATCTCAGCCTCTAGAAAGCATCTGCAAACATTGGCAAAGCCCAACCCAGCCCTAGGTGAGCCCTGTGCAGCCAAGCTTCAGGGCATACCTTGTGAATCAGGATACAGGTCCACCCTCACAAACTGAGGCTCTAGGCCCATCTCCACAGACCGACCAAGAGTTCTACCACACTATATCCTGATAGACCCAAATCCATGGCCTTAGGCACCATTTCTATTTACCTACTGACCCAGTCACCAGGCCAACCTGCTAGAGAACTCCAGCATCAAGCCCTCCTATTAACTGTGCATGATATTCTTCCCAGAACCTTTACAACCTAACTGATGAAGGACCAGTTTGCAAGACCGGTTTGTAAGACTGGAATAATAAGTTATTTTCCTTCAAATGTTGTAGACACCAGTGCACCACCAAAAAGATCAAGAGTAATCAGAGAAACATGTAACCATCAAAGAAATAAAATAAAGCACCAGTACCCAACTTTTTAAAAAATAAAGATAAATGAACTACCTGATGAAGAATTAAAAATAATTGTTTTAATGCTGGACACAGTGGTGTACAATTATGATCCCATCAGTTCGGGAGGCTGAGGCAGGAGGATCACAAGTTCAAAGCCAGCCTCGGCAAAAGCGAGGTGCTAAGAAACTCAGTGAGACCCTGTCTCTAAATAAAATACAAAATAGGGCTGGGAATGTGGCTCAGTGGTCAAGTACCCCTGAGTTCAATCCCCAGTACCAAAATAAATAAATAAATAAATGAAATTTTTAAAAATAATGCATACTACTATTATAAATACAACTTTGAATAAAAAAAGAAATTTAAAAAAATAATAATTGTTTTAAGGAAGCTCATCAAACTTCAAGAAAATAAAAGAAATAATGGCATGAAATTAGGAATATAATAATAACAAAATAAGAAATTTAATAGAAACAAATAAATGGAAAATATCCTACATTCATGAATTATAAAAATTACAATTGTTAACATGTCTCTACCATCCAAAGCAATCTGAAGATCCAAGGCAATCTATATCAAAATACCAATGACATTATTTTTCACAGAAATAGAAACAACAATCCTGCAATTCATGTGGAACCACAAAAGACCCCAAATATCCAAAGCAATCTTAAACAAAAAGGATAAATATGGAAGTGTCTACTATGTAGCTATACAGTTAGCAAAATAACATGTTACTGGTTTAAAAACAGACAGACCAATGCGCCAGAATAGAGAACCAGAAATAAATTCATGCATTTGTGGTCAACTGATTTTTGAGAAATCAAAAAACACACAATAAGGAAAGGACATTCTTTTAAACAATGTGTGCTAGGAAACCTGAATATCTACATGCAGAAGAATGAAATTAGACTCTCATCTCCCACCATATACCAAATCAATTCAAATGAATTAAAAATTTAACATAAAGCTTAAAACTGCTCTGGGCAATGATTTTTTTGGACATAACCAAAAACACAGACAATAAAAGCAAAGATAGACAAATGAGGTTAAATCAAACTAAAAAGCTTCTGCACAGCAAAGAAAACAATGACTAGAGTGAAGAGACCACTTACATAATGAGATAAAATGTTTTCAAACCATACATCTCATAAGGGATTGATATCCAAAATATACAAGGAACTCATATCAACAAGAAAATGGATATCTATTTTTTTAGATGTTGATGGACCTTTATTTTATTCATTTACTTATATGTGGTGCTCAGAATTAGACCCAGTGCCTCACACAGCTAGGCAAGTGCACTACCACTGAACCACAACCCTAGCCCAGAGATAATCCAATTATTAAATGGGCAAAAGATCTGAATAAACATACAAAAAAGACATACAAAAGGCCAACAGGTATAAAAAAGTGTTCAACATAACTAATCAGCAAGGAAATCCAAATTAAACCACTATGAGTTATCACTCCATATATGTTAGAATAACTATTATTAAAAGATAAAATATAAAAAGTGCTGACAATATGTGAGAAAAGAGAATCTTTGAACACTATTTATGAGAATATAAATTAACATAGCCATTATGGGAAACATTACCAAGGTTCCTCAAAAAACTAAAAATAAAACTACCATATGATGCAGCAATCTCACCACAGGGTACACATGTAAAGAAAATAAAATCAGCAGGCCAAAGATATATCCACACTCTCACTTTCACTGTAGCACTATGCTCAACAGCAAGTTATAGAATTAACTTAAGTGCCCATCAACAGATGAGCAGATAAGAAAAATGGGTATATATAATGCATAATGGAATAATAGTCAGCCTTAAGAAAAGAAGAAAACTCTACAATATAGATTAACCTAGAAAACATTATATTAAGAGAAATAATATAGGCATAGAAAGACAAGTGAAATTAACCAAAAAACTTACATGTGAAATTTTAAAATTTTGAACTCAAAGAAGTATAGAGTAGAATCGTAGTTACCAGGGACTGAAGAGGGGGCAGAGTGTTGAGGAGATGTTGGTTAGAAGATGCAAAATCTCAGAGGGGAGAAATAAGTTCAAGAGCTCTACTGTACAATATGGTGACTATGTTAATAACAACGTATTGTATTTTAGAAAATCGTTAAGATAGTAGAGTTTGAGTCTTCTCACCCACAGGAAAAGTAAATGACATGTGAGGAAACATATAAGTTAATTAACTGGATTTAGCTATTCCAAGATATATACATATTTCAAGACATCATGTTGTACATGATAAAATATACAATTTATATTTGGCAAGAATTAATAAATAAAAAAGTTTATTCCCAGTGCACACACATACACACACCCCTCGAGATTCTGAATTAATTATTCTAAGGTGGGACTTAGGTCTCCTTATCTTTCAAATCCTTAAAGTACAGTGAGGGTTGAAAATCATTGCTTTAGATGCAGGGGCAATAGAAGCAGAAAGACTGGCTCAGAGACTGTCATAGTAATCCAGGTAAAAGACAAGAGAATCTTGAGTAAAACACAGAGGTGCTTCAGAGGTCAAAATGGGAAGTTCTTGCTAATTAATTAATATGGACAGTTAAAATAATAACCCATTAAGGAAGCATGGACCATGTTCCTCAGTTGAATGAATAGGGAATGAATGAGATCATGGTGTGGCATTAACCATAACTACCAATCCAGGGAACCAGGAGGGAAAAAGGAAGGAAGGAAAGGAAACAGGGGGAAATAGTTTATGTTACAAAAGGAACAAAATATTATCATATTATTATCCTCAAAAAATTTATTTTTGCTAGTAATGGAAAAGTGATTTTAAAAACTTTCTTCCCTTAATACCATGTATGTCTTTAAATCCTTTTAAATAGTTAAAACCTAGCTGCCTAGTGTCACAGCCCACATTCATTCATAATCTCTACTCTATGCTACATCCTGTTCTATTTTTATGCTGATGAAAAGGGACTCAATTAAAAATCAAACAATAAGTCAAAAATAGCAGAAATTAGCACCCAGAGCTATGAGATACTGAAAAGATCATGCCTGCCCTTGTCTATCCTTTTATTCCTGATGACACAGTATGAACTGAAGTCTATTGTTTTAAAAAGCTTTAGAAGGGAGGGGGGAAAAGAAAGAAAGAAAATAATAGAGGCAGTGTATTTGCAATGCTGGAAAAAAAGATGTTGAAATTTCAGATCACATGGGCTTCCGCTAGTATTTAGGAAGACATAAACAAAGTTTTTAGGTTTATTATAGATTAACAGTGTTGCTTTCCACAAATGTTCAATCCCCTCTTAACAGAAAGCCAAGACTGAATAAACTTGCTTTAAATTCCTTTGCTTAAGTGCCAATGAGTTCATGTAGAAATTTAATTAGAGCTCCATTTTAAACATAATTTTGTTGGCTCCTGAAAGCCTGCATTCTTAATATGGTATATTATCTGGTGTTGATGAAATACTTCAAAATGTGATCCTCCACACACAAGTACCCCTTAACAAAAACTCCTGAGTTTAAACCTTAGAGGAAAAGAGGAACTGGATCAGACACAAACCATGCTCTGTTGACATTCTCTAATTAAGAAAATATATATGGCAGGGCTCTGACTGCTGCAATATACAAATGTTTCCTTTGCACTCAGACTGAACATATCAGCAGGTGGTAAAGTGGCATTACAAGCCAGTCACTTACACTTTAAGCCCAAAGGCAAAGGATCCATTCTATTTGCAGATTTAGTTTAAGTTATTCTGTTGCCTCTTCTCTACGTTATAAGGAAATAAAAGAAAAAAATTCCATTACCTCCAAAGACAAACAAAATGACTTTTTTTCTTTCTTTCCTAAATTGCTTTCTATAATTCTGTGGTTCAAATCATTGGGCTAACCTGTAATAGCATTTTGCATACTCTAAAATGCTTTAGAGATATTAAGTGTTATTTCTTAATTATGCCATAATTCAGAACACGGTACGTAATGGGCACAACTTTTAAAAATGGTTCTAAAATAGTCAATGAATTAGGTATTAATATCTGGCCTTCAAATGATTTTTACTGGATCACTATCACTGTAAGTTTTACTAATCTATTTGCTAATTAATACAATTATTAATGCAAAGCATATTAACTGTTTGACACTGATCCTAAACAGAACCAGTACTTATTTGCCAAAAACTGATTACTTAGTATGTTTTTCCATTTGAGATAAATCTGTTTTAACATAAACTTGTAGGGGCTTGGTTTATTAAACTAAATACAGCCTTAGAGCTATTCCAAATGAAGCCATTATACAATTCAGAAAGAGTCAACTCTTCCTCAAGACATTATAATGCCATCTTCCAGAAAATGGTCTTAATAAATATATAAATCTATGATGGCTATAACATGAGCAGCACCTTTCCAGAATTGTGCAACTGTGCGCACACTTAATCTATTAGGTTGTGTCAACAGAATTAACAAGAAATGCTTCCTAATCCATAAAGCACCAAAGTCTAATGCACTGTACAAGGAGATAGTGAAACAGGCTTTCAAAATAACAAATATACTCATGAAGAGATGATTTATGAAACATCATATTTGATCAAAGAACCCAGTGATCATTAAGAACATGATGGGAAATCAGGTACTTTTTGCTTTATGGAGGATATAGCATAAAACAAATGGACTTAAGTTGTAAGTGTAACAGTTATAAAAAAATTTCTGACAAGAGAGCTAGTGTGCCAAGAATATTTCTTTATTAAGCATGGTTATCAGCTCTGCTGTGTGTTAGAATCAATTGAGAAGCTTTTAGAAATACTGATGCCTAGGCCCTACTTCAGATCAATTCTTTCCAAGTCTCTAGGGGTGGGGCTCAAGCATCAAACTTTTCTGAAATTCTCCAAATGATTTAAAACCTCCATCTTAGGTAATTTTAGAAACAGTATTCCTCCCCAAGATAGACTGGGTTGGTGATTCTCAAATATCAGTGTCCATAAGAATCACCAGCAGGGTTTCATAAAACAGATTGCTGGCCACCACCTACAGAGTTCATGATTCAGTAAATGCTAATTCCTCTGGTCAGGAATCACACATTAAGAACTGTTCCCACATTGACTCACTTGGAAGCTAATAGAAATGCAGAATAGGGCCTCATCCATCGACAATAGATATCTGAATTTTGCCAATATCACCAGGTCATTCATATGGTAATTGAAATTTGGGAAGTACTAGCCTAATGCATACATCAATTAAAAAATTGACTTAGACCAGGAGGACTATAAATGGAGATGAAATAAGGTAAGGACTTGCAAATATAGTAGAACCCCTCCTTATCACAGTTGAACTTATCATAGGCTCAACTCAGTCCAAAAATATTAAATGAAAATTTCCAGATATGAACAAATCATAAGTTTTAAATTGTGTGCCATTCTAAGTAGCATGGATAAAATCTCAAGCTGTCCAGTTCTATCCTACCCAGGATGAGATCAACAGTTTGTCTAGTATGTACACTCTATATATGCTACCCATCCATTAGCCACTCAGTAGCCTTCTGTGTTATATTGACTATTGCAATACACAATGCTTGTGTTCCAGAAATCCTTGTATATACCAAAGGGAGGCAGGCCATAAAGTGCTTCCTTTAAGTGAAAAAAGAAAATTTTCACTTTAATAAGGAAAGAAAAAAAATCAAATGCTGAGGTTGCTAAAATCTACAGTAAATTATTATTGTTGATCTCATTATGCCCGTTTTATAAATTAAAATTTATCATGGGTACTTATGCAGAGGGAAAACAAAACATGGTATATGTAGGTTTCAGAACTATCTGAGGTATCAAGTATGTATTCCCTACTGCAAAGGGGACACATAACTATAATTAGAAAGCTCCAATACTAAACCCTTTAGTTCTACTTGACTAGTATCTATTTGCGAATGCAGGCCCTATATTTACAGATATTCTAATATTTTAAGAAAGCTAGGGGAAGAAAGAAAGTTAGTAAACTGGACTTTTATATGAAATTTCCCAACTATAAAATATTTACAATTAATTTAATGATTTCATAACAACTTCAAGACTAAATATATATGTATGTGTGTATGTATGTATATGTGTGTGTGTGTGTGTGTGCCATGTTACTTATTAAAGGGGCCAAGGTCTAAAGCCACCCCCTTTTGGGCCCAAAAGGAGCCCCTTTCTGACTGGCAGGAAGGGTTGGGGTAGCCTACCTGGCGAATACAAGCCTAGCGGGCAAAAGTTGCCAGAGTGCCCCTTCCCCCCCCCCCCCCCCGCCCGTTTGAGGGACACCAGGTCACACTCGGGGAGTTTGCTCGGAAGCGGTGCCAAAACTCAACTTTATTAAAGGGTGGATTGTACTTATAAAGGCCTAAATATAACCAATCAGTGACCAGCAGGGCAGTTCCATTCGCACTATATGTCATAGCCACACACCCCCTGCTTAGCCCCTGTCCTCCACAGGGCGTGGTAAGCAACCAGAGCCAGAGTTTTTTCCATCCCCTTGGCAGACAGCGTCTGGAAAGTCCCAACATGTGTGCATATATATATATATGTACATACATATATCTGTGTGCCATATTGGGCCTGTGGCTTGCCCATATGTGACCTCTGATTATTAGCTGAATTAGAGTTTGAAATATATCATTGGAAATACCCTCTGAACACTTGCTTTAAAACTTAAGATAAATGATATATTTGGTAACAGTTAATTATTTTCCATAGAGAACACTAGTACCTGACATGAACTGAGCAAAGCAACAGAAATAAATGTTAGACAAGGCAGTTTTAGAATGTGAGTTATGGAAGAATAAATGAGCAGCTACAAGGTAAGAAGAAAAAAGGAATGCTAAAATGGCTTGGGGTTTCCTTGGAAGAACCTGAGATGTGTCAGCAGTTAATTTCAAGATGAGAAAGGCTGAGGCATTTTATTGTAGTTCCTAGTAAATATATCTATGGTCACTGCAAAATTTCCAACCATAAAACTTTCAGAAAAAAGGAAAACAGTAGTATTATGTATGCAGAATTGTTTTCACTTAAGAAGGGAGATGTGGTAAAACAATTTCTGTTCTGGTCCTTCCTCATCTAGACTGGATAGCACTGAAGTTTGAAAAAAAATTTTGTCATTGAGACACACAGTAGGTTCAAAGTGCAACATTTTCATGGTTTCTTGATGATTGGGCAGTTTTCTTTAAACCTCCCTATAATCACTTGTGAAAGGCATTTTGAAGCTATCTAGAGAATAACAAGAAGGTCTTTTTCAGGAAGGTGACATAGGACAAGATAAACAAAACAGATAAGCAGGCTGAGAAGAATAGTAAAAGTCAATATGGATACATGATTGATAGATAGATAGATAGATAGATAGATAGATAGATAGATAGATAGATAGAAAAGACTCAAATAGAAAAGTTAAGTAAAATGTTTGTTACTCTTTTAAAGTATCAATAAACAAGCAGTTTCACAAAAGACATGGGAATGGCACAGAAAAAGGTGAAGGAAAACATACCATCTCTCTTAACTAGCTCTCTACTGTCCTTCCTAAAACACTCTTTTCACTGTAATCCTTAACTCCATAACCTCAGATGGCTCTCTTCAGGTCCATGAAAACACTTCTGAGCCTGCAATAAATGGTTTTCATAGCACAGTTTCGCTTTGATCCTATTAAATTATTAAATACTATTTCTCTCCCTTCTCTCCAAATCCCTTCAATGAGGCCAACAATTAGAACAATAAATACTTTTCTGTAGTCTAAATACATCTTTACAAACTTTTCAAGTTATTCTATTAAAATAATAAACCACAGTTTAACAGGCTGTTCTTGGGTCAAAATTTCAGATGGTCACTGCCATCTCTTACTTTATTCTGTTATCAACCTTTTTCAAGGAATGCTGGGTATGCCAATAACACTGAAGTAACAAAAAGATGTCTGGTGAAACTATTTCTTAAAAAAATAAAGAGTAAGTAGCATCTCTAACTGAAGATGGCACCTTAAATAACATTAGCAGATGGACAGTTTCAAAACATGATCAGAATAAGGGAATTTGTTGTTGATCGACAAATATCAGGAGTTACGAATGGGAATAGTCCTTACAATATATACTCACAAGAAAAAAATCATCTTTTAAAATTTTTTTAAATGTTGAAAAGAGAGTATGACATAATGAGAGGAGCACATTGAAAATCAAAAACTCTTTTGTCACCTGGCCTGAAAGAAATTATGTTACCTAAAGCCATGTTTTTTTACTTCTTTATCTTAAATTGATGCTACCACTTCATTTTCTCAATGCAAAAGGAAAGAAAAAAATTAAGATTTAGTTTATCATTAGATATCTTCTTAATATCTACCAGGCTCAGTACTTGGCAAAACCCCATTGGATGGGATGGTGAATTATAGTATCCTTATGGTCCCTTTAATTGAAAAATTATCCCACTTTGATGAAATATTTAAGTAAATTGACATGTAAATCATGATCACAATAAGTCACACTAGGACCATTGTTCTCTTACACAATCCATTTCTATCACAATCACACCCATCTGCAATGAGTAGCCCCTTTACCTACTTGTTAGTATGAAATCCAGAACTATAGGAAGGATCTATAATAGGAACCAAACAAAACACCTCTCCTCCTAGGCATATTCTCATGACACATGATAATGTTAATATGGAACAAATATGAATACACACACAGAGCTTAATGTGAAATGTTATAACCAATGGATTATATGAATACACACACAGAGCTTAATGTGAAATGTTATAACCAATGGATTCTCCATATTTTCCTCACAGTACACAATTAAATTTCCCTTACTTTTCCCAGTTTACTTCATCAGCACTGCTAGTTTCATACTAGGGAAAGAAAATGAGTAATGCCCAATCTAAATCCTTACTTCTTAAGACTGAAAAAACAGCTGAAGTATATAGTAAGTGCAATATTCTTTGGATGCTGAGAAAAATACTACAAAAAGAAAATGTCTAATTAAAACATGGAAAGAAAGACTTTCTAGGGTAGTGATGT
Source organism: Tamias sibiricus (assembly GCA_025594165.1). NCBI lineage: Eukaryota > Metazoa > Chordata > Mammalia > Rodentia > Sciuridae > Tamias > Tamias sibiricus. Next base: position 130,036,334 of record CM046661.1, on the reverse strand, counting down.
TTGAGTATAATCCCCTACAGATAAAATAGGAATATGAAAAAGAAGAAAAAAGAGGGCATGGGACATCCCAAGCAGAGAGAATAGGGAAGAATGAAGCAGCATCATATGCATGAATAACTAGCTGTAGAACAACACTGTGGAACAGAGTTGGATGCAAAGAGTGTGAGAATGTGAAGCTGAAGCAGTAGTAAATGGCTAAATCATAGTAGACTTCATAGGTCATGCTAAGAGCTTGGAGTTTATTCTAAGGGCAAGAGGATGTCAACAAAAGACATAGGAGGATACCATGGCCAGATTTAATTTAATTTTTTTTTAATTCAAAAGGTAGATCTGAGGCAGAAATAGCAGAAGGCAAGGAAATCAGTGGCGAGAGTGCCCTTACATCATGCAGTACTGTTGAAGAGCGGATAAAGTTAAGACGTGGTTAAGATACAAAACTGAAGGGATGCTATGAGGGTAGCAAGTCAGAGGAAACTGTGAAACCTCTTCCTATATCCATGGCTTTCATGCCCACTGTTCACATGGGAATGCAAACAATGAAATACCCAGGAAAAGCAGGGCTGGTTGAGGTACAAAATGGGGAGATGCATTCTGTTTGGGTTGCAGAGATGAGTCATACCCATGAGGGGAGCTCCAGCAAACATTAATCATAGTAGTAGAACGAGACAGAGAAGATAGTGCTATCAAAGGAAATAAAGTTCCAAGAAGGAAAGATCAATAATGCCAAATACACCAAGGAGATGCCATTGGAGAAGAATGGAAAAACGTGTTCATTGATTTGGCGTTTCTGCCTTGTCAGGTAGGTTCAATGGACTACTGGGGATGAGAGCCAGACCACTATAGGCTGAGGAGTGACTCATTGGTTTAAAAAAAGAAAGAAAGAAAGCAACACAGCAAATCTTTCAGATTGCAAACCCATGTGGATGAGTGAGACTTGGCCAAGTAACTTTGTCCTGTCTTCGTGGAGCAGAAATCCCCTTTATGTTTAATCACTCATCAGTGATGCAATCTATCCAGATGCCTTGAAAATTAGAATCATTTTCTTCAAACTGAATAAAAGACTTAATCACATTTAAAAGTCATTCTGGATAATGGTTGTCAAACACCTTGATGCATCTACTGGGAAGGGGCAGGATGAGGTGTAGTCAATTGGGGACTGTACACCCTCCTTGCAAGGTCAAATATATCCTAAATATACTCAAGCATTATAAAGAATAGAAAGAGGCCTGTGGCTTCAGTTTGACCACCCTATCTTTTGCTTATTGTTTCAGGAACTGTACTAGAGGTTTCTGCTCCCAACTTATTCAAAGAAGATAAGTGGCAAAAAAGGAAAGAGTCTCATCCAAATCAACTTATTTCTTTTTTTATATTTCAAGTATCGCCACTGAAATATTATTGTTCTTTTCTCTTTCTCAGAAGCATTGGCTTTATTATCTTGTTTATGCCTGATTTTGGTGATGAAATTCAACACAAATGTGATGTATTTGGCTTAACAACATCAACAGGAATGGAATAGCTTCTAGTTCTCTGGAAATGAGACTGTTCCTATAACAGCTCTCTTCATTAAACTCAAATCTGATATTACTTATGTTTTATGAATCTCCCTGTAACAGTAAACCACTTAAAGGAATTTTTTAAAGAGATTCTCCTCCAGGAGGGTTAACAAGGAAGCTGTACTTCTCATCAGACTCTTCCCACACCTCCTATCCTTTTTCCTCTCCTGCCTATCCAGTGTGATGCCAACCACCTTGTGCATGGCAGGGATGGACAGCCTCATCCAGAGACACTCATCACGGGAGGCTTTGGCAAAGGAGCGAGGCATTCACCCTGGGAGATGTGAAGAGGGAAGCAAAGCTAGTAAAGGAAAAACTGAAAGATTATTATCAGGCAATTTTATAACTGCTTCAGCCAAACAACACATTCTCTTTGTTCCTTGAAAATGAGTACACATCTTCAATGACAAAAAGAAAAAATATCATCTGAGAAGAGGGTGAAGTGTCAATTAAAAAACACAACAACAAACATAAAACAAAAAGAACCTGTCACAACAGAGCCACAATGAACTGAAAGCGGGTACAAGTCACCTGTTGATTTTGCTTTTTCTTTAAACCCTTAACACCTTACATTGTATTAAACTCTAAAGGAATAACATGGAACTGAATAAAGTAGTATTTTGATCCTAATTCATCCTGATTTAGCTCATTTCAGAAAGTCATAATACACATCAATGTCCTTCATCCCAAAATATCACCACATGTACATTGTTTATTGAGTCATCTGTTACTAATTCCTTGATTTAAAAAAAAAAATCCATTTTGTATGCACACACTTCTATCCATTGCAGTCACAGAGATGTGATGTCATCCAAGTTCCAATAATTGAAGTCCTGTTTGTTATCATTAACAAATATTTATCAAGCACCTACCTGTGACAGGCCCTGTGTTGAATGGGATTTACCACCATGTTCCAAGCACACTGCAGCAGCTCCGGATAAGAAAGTGGCAGAGGGGTTTAGACCTCTGATGTGAGGGCAAGCTGCCTAGCATGGAATCCCAAATCTGCCACTCACTGACACTGCTTAATCTCTTTACATCTCAGCTCTTGTGTTTATCAAAGTATGATAATATGAATATATATGTCATAGGTCTGTTAAGCATATTAAGGAAGTCAGTATGTGTCCTTGAGTATAATACATACTTCTTATGACTTATCTAGCATTATTAAGATGAATTTTAATACATGCAAATATTTCTAACCCCCATACAAAACAAGAGATTTGTACAAATATCAAGTCATCTCAGATGCCAGCTAATTCTCAAAAATGTATATGTAATAATTTAATAGAATCAAGTTTGTATTTATGTAAGGATGAATTAAAAATTGAGTTCCAAAGGCTCCTACCATGCTATAATTCCATAAAAATTACCAAATTGCAGAATAAGTTGAAAATGAGAATAGTAGTTTAAAATGTGCCTGACTTCTTTCTTTAAAATTGTTTTATTAGATGAACACAATACCTTTATTTTATTTATTTATTTTTGTGTGGTTCTGAGGATCGAACCCAGGGCCTCACACATGTGAGACAAGTGCTCTACCACTGAGCCACAGCCAGAGCCCCTGACTCTGACTTCTTATAAGTTATTCTTTTCCATTTGGAATTACTAGACAAAAATTACACAAGGTCTGAAGACAACAGAATGGAGTTAACAGGCCACTTTTAATAGTCTGAACTAGTATGTGGACAAAATTTGGACTATCAAATTAGGACTGAGAGATGAGCACAGTACAGGAAGGCCAAGAAGGATGAACAATGATTGACTTAGGAAAAGGCAGGTTAAGGAGGCGCAGTATAAATGACTTTCATGGAACTCTCACTCAGTCAAGCAATGTTTTGAGTGCTTGGCTCATAGTAACTTATTTAACACCCACAACAAGCCAAATTAATAGAAAGAATCTTTGATTACCTCTCCTATTTTATATGTAAGGAAACTGAAAGGGGTTAATTAATGTTTGCATGACATGCCCTAACCAGTGAAAGGCTAGGGCAAGAAATGTGCTTAGTCTGGTTTTATATGTGATAAGACACTGCCTCCCTCAAATATAAAGTGATATAAGTATTTAGGTTGGCTGGGTTATGAGTAAACAGGAATTACAAATATTTGAAATAGATAATGGAGGCTGTGTTTCATGGTACATTTATCCAACCCAATATTATAAAGTTAATATGTAGATGATAGGTGGCTGATGTTTGCTTTAATACTGTACTATCTGTGAGACTCACAGCATTGCCTGATTATGACTGCATTTCCCCTGTGTAGATGCTTCCTTGATGGCACTGAACAGAAACAGGCTTCTAGAAGCCAGAGAGAATGAGAGTTCAGGAAATATCTGTTTTTCACTACCTCACCTTCATTGAACTTCACAGCATCCTTCTTTCTAAGGAGTATGTTGCACTGATTCTCTTGGAATATTATTAGAAGTATTCAGGCCATGTCTCACCTATGGGCCTGACCTCATAAGAACCCCATGAAGCCCAGCAGAGGTGGTATGCTTGAGTAAACAAAACAAAACACCATTATTTTGTAGTAACACTTCAAAGTAATCCCACTGAATTAATTAAGGTAATGTCTTTATATAAAGAACATTTTAAAATAGTAATGGGTTTGAATTACGATCATCAAACCGGACTAAAAGCCAATAAGACAAAAAGGAAGAATGAATGATTAATTAAATCAAACAACCTAGTGAATTATCAGGATTAGAAATAAATCTGGCCATACCCCATATATTTATTAATGATCTGAAGAAAGCCCATAACATGTTAATTAAATCTATAAATGCAACTAAACTGACATGGTATTTCCAAAAGTTAAGCTAGGACAAAAGTTAAAAAGAAGCATCTTCACCTTAAGGAAAATATTTTTAATAAGTAAAGGTAGTGTTATAAACTCTCACTCAAAGTACCATCAATTATCATCGAACAGAGATGCTCTTTAGATAAAGGTCAAACTCCACATAATAAAATACTTGAAGACAGACACATGGCCTGGATTTAAGAAAGGCTTCATCATTTATATTTTCATTTAGTGTGAAAAACTGTCCTCTTGTTTTTATTGATCAGAGGGGAAAAGATGTGAACAAGTGAAAAAAAATTAAATTTTCACCTTTATCATTTACACTTTTTTTTTTTGCCTTTCTACTTAATGAACCAGAAACTCTCTGTTTGCTAGTAATAGCATAATTATAGCCTTGGGAACTGTTTTTTATATTGCAGCTATTTATTCCTTTACCTATCAGGTCATTAGTTCAGAATTATATGTTTCTCTTGTAACAGCTGATAATAATAAATTCTTATATTGCATCCCCAAAGAACTATGAAAAAAATGCCCATCGACCACTTTATTCAGAGAAAACAAAATGCAACAGTGGATTGGGGAAATTCTGATCAAAAGAAGGATGCCTAAGTTTGGCTTGATTTTTATTCAAGTATTGCATCTCAAAATTGAATCATGAAGGAGCCCTAATTAGGAAGGGCTGTTGTAGCTAGCTGGAAGCCATGGGTTCCACCTGATATGTATGTGACGCACCTGTAGGCACCCGAAAAGCTGAAGGTATATAACCGGGTGAAAGCGGTCCGAGTTAGGAGAACGGAGAATTCAGTCAGCCGGGCAGTCACTCGGTCGGTCAGAAGAATCAGAGCGGCCAGAACGTAGGCAGAGCGGTTACAGAAGAGAAACCAGATAGAAGAAGTAATGACTGGCCAGAGTTAGGCCGAGGCTCCAGAGGACTGGTCAGAGTAAGGCCGAGGCTCCCGAGGAAGACAGAAGACAGAAGACAGAAGAAGGAAGAAAGAAGAGAGAAGAAAGAAGCTCTAGTCTTTCTCTAAGCTAAGCTCTATCTTTCTTTACTCTACTCTAAGCTAAGAAGAAAAGCTAAGCTCTATCTTTCTTTACTCTCTCTAAGAAAAATCTTTCTTTCCCTCTCTAAGCTCTAAGAAAGTAGAAGTAAAAGTAGTAAAAGCTTAACTCTGCCTCCGAGAGTTTTTCCTCCCGGGTTACGGTACCAGGTAGCTTACAGAATCAAATATATTATGAATGATTTTTCAGTAAAAGAAGGGTAATATTAATGTCACAAGAGAAAAGGATTTTCCTGGATAGCTTCCTATCCCAGTTTAGGGGGTTTGTAATTGAGACACAAACCATCCCCTAACTCACTCCTCTCTGCAGTTCAGCAGGATGGGGATTTCACAATAGGCAGGTATGGCCAAGAAGGAGCTCAGGCAGGGCTTTCTCTCCTACCAGCTCAGTCAAGGGCTATAGTAGCCCATATATAGGGACAAGTGGCCAATATTTCTCCTCATTCCCAGCTCCATGTTGCACAGGTTACATTCCAGACATGTGCAGCAAGAGGTCAGGGGTCACCTTTCTACACCCAGGCCCTACCTGGAGGGTAGAGGCTCTACCCCAGATGGGACAGGCTGAGAACAATGGGTCTCCCATTACCTTTGTTTCCATGTGCTCACAGGAGAAAGTTTTCATGCTAGAGCAGGCAAGCCAAAAAGACTAGAGGCTTTTTTTTTTTTTTTCTTTTTTTGGTATGTGCATACTTCTATCAGTTGCAATCACAGAGGTGTGATGTCATCCAAGTTCCCCTATCAAGCACCCTATTCAAAACTTAGAGTCAGAACAAATCACAAAGACTAAATTCTTAAATTACTTCTACAACTAGGTCTAAAAAATTGACACCAACTCTTCACAAATACAGAAAAAGAGAATACTTCTCAATTTATTCTGTAAAAACTAGTATTACCCTAATACTAATAGCAGAAAAGACACCAAATAAAGAGAAAAGGAAAAATAAATGTACAAGTCTACATCTCTTATTTATATAGACACAAAAATTATCACCATCATACAATAAAACCAAATTTAGAACTATATAGAAAGGCTTTATACAACATGATCAAGTGGAATTTATCCCAGAAATGCAAGGTTGGCTTAACATCCAAAAATCATCAGGGTGATACACTATATAAACAAAAGACAAAAATAATCATCTCAACAGAAATATTAAAAAGAGTTTGAAAAAATCTAACACCCTTTTCTTAATTTTAAAAAATATATATAGATTGGAACATCCACAATTTATAGAGGGGAAATACATAGACAATAACTTCTCCAATTTTAAAAGGGCTTTTATAAAATACCTATACCTGACATCATACCTAAGAGTAAGAGACTGAATGACTTCACCCTAAGATAAAACACAAGACAAGGAGTTTTACTCTATTCATCATTGCACTTGCAGTTTTAGCTAGAACAATTAAGAAAAGAGGGAGTGAGCGAAAGAGAGAAAATAAAATAATAAAATTAAATGCATCTATGTTAGAAAGGAAGAGATAAAACTATCTCTATTTGCAGATCAACAAATGAAATGATATTTTTATACAAAAAGTCCTAAGGCCTCACTCAGCTAGAGATGCTGCAGGCCAAGTGTGCACATTTAAGTCTCCTGACCTCCTTCCTCTCCCTTTCCACTCAACTTCTACCTCCAGGCCCCAAATCATTCTTCAGATGTTTAATGAAGTCCCACCACTGTGCTACCCACAATCTCCAAAGTCAGTGTAGCATCTATCTTGCAAGAACTCCAGCTGAAGGGGAAGGGGAATTAAGAAAGGAATGTCTATACACCTGGATCCTACAAAGCAGACTACCAGCAAATCAACTAGTGATAAAGCACTTGGGAAGCACCTGGCTAAAAAAGCTATAGCAACAGTACATTTGTTTGTGATTTTTAAATATAAATACAGGGACACAGAACATTAATGCAAGTCAAAATGTTTCAGTGAACAAACTTTAACAGTTCAAATTTATCACAATTGCAAATAAACCTGGAAATTTTTTTCTGGGCAATGCCAAGTAAATTTCTTATCAATGGCAACTAAAATGGTATTTGTAGCTTTTTTTCTTTGGCCAGGGCCTCATGCATGGTAAACAAGTGCTCTACCACTGAGCTAAAACCCCATTACTATTTGTGGAATTTTTTTAAAATATTTATTTGCTTTAGTTGTACACAATGCATTTATTTTTATGTGGTGCTGAGGATCAAACCATGCCGTGTGCATGCTAGGCGTGCACTCTACCACTGAGCCACAACCTCAGCCCTGTTTGTGGAATTTTTATCATACAATAGATTCCATCTATTCACAATACTCTTCTGAGCTATCCTACCTGCAAACACGTTTTTAATGTTGCCTATTTTCTATGCCGTTTCTGTTAAGTTTGCTATTAAAATGTATTTTTAAAAAGGCAATTCTAGGGAATCCACAAAAAACTATTAGGACAAGTTTGGCAAGGTTGCCAGATAATAGTACAATATGCAAAAGTTAATGATATTTCTGTGTATCAGAAATCCAAAATCTGAAAATGAAATTGACAAAATAGTGCCATCTACAATGGCATCTAAAAGAATAAAATGCTTAGTAATAATTTAAGCATAAGATATATATGCTGGAAACTATAAAATACTGTTGAGAAACTTAAAGATATAAATAAATGGAAAGACAGCCCATGTTCATGAATGAAAAGACTTAATATTAAAATGACAATCTCTCCTGACTGACTGAAAGACTCAAAGCATTTTCTGTCAAAATCCCAACTAACTTTTTAGCAGAAACTGACAGATTGATACTAAAATTCATATGTTAATTTGTGGGACCCAAAATAGTCAAAGCAACCTTGAAAAAGAACAAAGTTGGTGTGTTAACACTTCATAGTTATAGAAATAACGTCACTTAGGGTGCCAGTTTAAGGATAGACATACAGATAAATGGGACAGAATTCAGAGTCCAGAAATAAACCTTCACATTTATTGTCAATTGTGTTTTGACAAGGGTGCCCTGACATTTCAAGGGATAATAGACTTTCAACTACTGATACTGGAACAACTGAATAACTACATGCAAAAAAGAATGCAGTAGGATTCATTTCTCACACTCCCACCATGGACAAAAATAAACTAAAAAGGGACGTAGACCTAAATGCAAGAGCTAAAACTATAAACTTCTTGGAAGAAAATATAGTTACCTTGGGCTAGGCAAAATCATCTTAGATGTGACATTAAAAAAAGGCAACAATAGCAAAAACAACAACAACAAAAGTACAAATTAAACTTCAAACTGAAAGCATTTAAGCCTCAAAGTGTACCAAAAATAAAGTGAATAACCAACCCAAAGCATGGAAGAAAATTAGAAAACTTTACATCTGATAAGGAAATGGTATGTAGGATATATGTTCTAATGACTCAATAATAAAAAGGCGAATAACTCAATTTAAAAATGGGCAAAGATATGAAGACATTTCTCTAAATATATATAAATGGCCAATAAGTACATGAACAAATGTTCAACATCATTAACCATCAAAGAAATGGAAGTCAAACCACAATGAGATTCTACTTCACACCAAGCCCATTATAAATGACAGGATAGCTTGTAACAAGTGCTTGCAAGATTACAGAAAATTCTGAACTCTCATACATTGGATGCAATGTAGAATGGTCCACTCACTTTTGAAAAGAGTCTGGCAATTCCTCCAAAAGTTAACATGGACTTGCCATAAGACCCAATAATTTCAAACCAAGGAGAAATTAAAACATGTCTGCAGAAAAATATGTTTATGTGAATATTCATAGTGGCATTAATCATAATAGCCAAAAAATGGAAATGCCATTTTTTGATGAATGGATAATTTGTGGAACCCAAAATAGTCAAAGCAACCATGGATGTAAAATGTGGTATATCCATAAAATGGAATTTTATACAGCAATAAAAATGAATGACATACTGATCAATGCTACAAGTGGATGAACTTTGAAAACACATGCTAAGTGTAAGGCAGCCACAAATAACACATATTATATGATTCTATTTACATGAAACATCAAAATAAATAAGTATTGCACAGATAGTAAATCAGTATTTAACTAGGTTTGTAGGCAGGAGGTGGTGAAAAAGATAGAGTATTGTTTTAAAATTATGAAAATGTTTGAAAATTGTTGGCAATGACTGCACAATGGTGTGTATATACAAAAAAAAAACTTGATTGTACCTTTTAAATGTGTGAATTGCATTATATGTGAATTTTTTTTTTTTTTTTTTTTTTTTTTTTTTTGTGTGTGTGTGTGTGTGTGTGTGTGGTACCGGGGATTGAACTCAGGGGCACTCGACCACTGGGTCACATCCCCAGCTCTTTTTTGTATTTTATTTAGAGACAGGGTCTCACTGAGTTGCTAAGTGCCTCACCATTGCTGAGGCTGGCTTTAAACTCGTGATCCTCCTGCCTCAGCCTCCCAAAGTGCTGCGATTACAGGCGTGCGCCACCATGCCCGGCTGTATTGTATGTGAATTTTACAGATATTTTTCAATTACCTTTGCAGCAGCAATTCCTCCCTTTTCAGAAAAAAAGAAATAAAAACGAAGCTATTATATTTTAAAAATAGGGTTCAATATAGATGTTATATTAAAAAGTTTTAATCTAGACTTTGTCAATAAAGGATAGGATGTTTGATCCTTTCAAATATTGCATCCACAGTTAACAAAAACATTTCAGCAAGTGCATAAATACAAATACATCCACATAGATAGAAATGTAGACATATGTAGAAACGTACTTATTACACAACATATATTAATGTTCACAATCACATTCTTTATAATGACAAATTATAGAATTGGTGAAATAAGTTAATACATTCAAATCCTACAATATTTTGTGCTTCTAATTAAAACCATCAAATAGATAAATTTGTTTTTATGTGCTGACTTGAAAATGTCTCCTTAGTATATTGTAAGGAATACATGTATACACACACACACACACACACACACACACATAGTTTAAGTGTATATATTTTAAGTGTACAGCACAATCTGTAGACTGATTCAATCTTTGCAAAAGTTATATATAAAAGAATATAAATCAAAATGTTAATAGGAATAATATCTTGATGTCAAGATTACTGTTAGAATTTTTTTTTCTTTAAACTTTCTGTGTTGTCTGAATGTTTAAGCTATATAAAAGAGATCCCTCAATCCTACCCTAAACCTTCTGATCAAGGAATGTGAACTTTCACTGTTTCAAATATCATTCTGATATAGTCAATCTGGCACAGCTTTAGAATTTAGAAATCAGTAGTCTTCCTAATTCACGACTTAATTAAAAAGTCAACTCCACAACATCTTAAATATATGATCATCCAGCTTAGGCATGAACAAAAAAGGAAGGGCATCACTCAACCTCAGATGGTAGATTATTCTATTATCAGAAAACTGTGTCTGTTAGCATGTTTATGTTTATGTCATCTAAACATATTAAAACCCACCCTTTGGTGCTAGTTCAACATGCCTGATATGCCTGATGATTTATTTGCATTATAACAATGGTATATTAAATACCATGTGATAGTATGAAATATCCTACAGAGAGATCATTTTTCCTAATTCTACCACCACACACACACACACACACACACACACACACACACACACAGAGAGAGAGAGAGAGAGAGAGAGAGAGAGAGAAGTGAAGGGAACCAGTATTAAAGACTAAAAGAAGAATAAAAGCAATGAGTCTTTGTGGTATCTTCCATGAACTAGGCTAACAGGAAATCACCCTACACAGTATAAAACACTGTAGAATAAAACAACTTAAAGTCTCTGTCCAGAAGCAAAAGAGGAAAAGTTTGGCCCTTGGGAAAGGAGATGTTAAAGAATCCAAGCAGAGAAGATAGAGCAGGAAACAGGGCCTCTTCTAGCTCAGGCACTATGGTACCTACATAGAAATTAGAAATATGGGTCTCTTCCACCAGGTGATCCCACCTTCTAGATCAGGGCTCGCAAACTACAGTCTATGCAGGACCAAGCCTGACTACATCCATTCACTTACATATTGTCTGTGGCTACTTTCAGGGTACAACAGCAGATGGCGTTGAGTAGTTGTTATAGAGACCATATGGTCCACAAAGCCTCAAATACAGTGCTGCTCTAGAGCCCAGAGAACACAATTTGCCAGAATTCATTTTAGAACCTGAATGACTAAAGAGTCACTTTAAGTTTTTAAGCCATTGCAGGGTCAAGACAATATATAGAGGACATCTGGCCATAATTAAGTGGTCATGATTAAGATGAAGAAAAATTAATTTCCTTTGCATGTGGAAAGAAGTTTGACAATAATAAAAAAAATTGAGTTTTTACAGTAATTTTCTCTAAGGCTAACTAAAGGATATTTTTTACTTCCTGACAACTAATCCCCTTTCCCAAGAAAAAGAATCCTCAAGAACGTAAACTACATAAGCATAGATTAAAAAAAAAAAAAAAAAAAAAAAAAAAAAGTCTGTTTTCTTGCTCCTAGATCTCCAGCACCTAACACATAAGGTACTCAGAAAACAACTGCTGACCCCACCTCCAGCACCTACCAGCTGGGTGACCTCAGGCCAATCATATAATATCTACTTACCTGGTCCCTCATTTGGAAAATGAGGAAAATAGTAGTTCCTGCTTCATAAGTTATTGTTTGATGGATATATTTGATGTATGTAGGTATTTATTACACAAGCATAATGTATTTATTGTTGGTATTATATTTTGAAATTTTTCCATTACTCTGTACAATTAAACCACTGAAAATGTTCTTCCTAGACACTTTCAAACTTTCCCCTTCAGTCCCTTTCACAGAGATTAAAGTTTGCAATTTATAAACCTGTAGAATAAGAAAGCCCCAAACACTACATGTTCTTATGAAAACATTTTGCCCATTACAATTCCTTGTAATTTTGTTATTTTGTTCAATAATGAGAAAATATGTATGCACAGGAGATCATTTCTTCAGTTAGTCAAGCATATATTTGTTAAGGATATCTCTAATACCATGTATTAAATACTTTAAAAGCAGATCTACATTAAATTACTGAGGTGTGACATTTACCACACTCACTTGTATGCAATTGCACTGATTGCACATGGTAGTAAATGATTCCTTAGAAATGTTATGTCATCCTGGCCACCCTCTGAATTGTTTATTCTGTCACCTGGTTATTGGCACAAACACTTGATATCCTGCTTTTCTTTTGGACCCTCTGTGATTTCATATCTATGACTTTGGGTGGTCCCAATGTTCCAAGGTTTCTTAGTTTCTTTAGTGAAAATTTATTGTTATTGTTGTTACTGTTGTCAACCACAACTCATAGCTGTCACAGGCTCATAGTAAAAAGCAAGATGTAAAATTAATTAATCAATTAATCATTTTTTTTTTCTCATGAATAATATAAGGAAGTATCAAGGTTTTCCTCTTAAAATGGTTTCTTCCAATAGGTGTTAGAAACAGAAACATCAAAATTTTGTAAAAATGGTTGCTTACAATTCAGACAAGAGAAAAATATGCTTTTTCTATTTATTTTCAATCTTTCCTACCATAATAAATTCAAGATCTTTCCATCAGTCATCCACAAATGAGGATCTTAACAGAAGACAAATACAGAAACTCAATTGATTTAATATCTTACAATACAATTGATTATCTAAAAGGAGCCAACATATACTCACAGATGAAGAGTTAACAGTTTCTTTCAAACTTCTCTATCTGAAAGAATTTAAAAACTTTAAATGTACTGTGAAACAGTTGTCAACTATAAAAAATAAATATTGATATTAACTACATCATGTAGGCATATTTAATGGTAAATAAGCAGGTTGCATTAGATGCAGAAATTGAACCAAACAGAAAAATAAAACGGATCCATTTCAGCTTGTCAAGGAAAAATATCAAGGGATTTGCTAGCCAACAGAAAACCAAGACTTTCTGGCTATACATACAAAACACTCTTAGATTGTAAGCCACACTGACAACAACAAAGTGCATATTCAATTGTTCTTTTGATCAAAATATCCCAAACCTACAGTAAAATTTAATGTAAAAACACCAGACCAATATTGCTCTCATTTTTCTTATAGGTGTGAAGTTTTATGGTAACTAATTATGAAATGGTTTCGTAGTATATTTTTAAAGACTTGATTTCCGTTCTTAAAGATTTCTGTTTTATTTAAGTTTTAAGGTAGTTATTCTGAGAGAATTACTTGACATTATAACAAAGGAATTAAGCTCTGCATGAGAATTTACTGTTACTAAATACTGAACGGGTATTAGGTGCCACTTATTGAGCCATTTATTCAAGGAGATACAAAGATGATAACTAAATTGCCTCTTCTGTCAAAAATGTTCACATTAGAGAGATACAAGACAAAATAAAATAACAAGGGAATGATTAGCAGTTGATATTTAATTTTAAAAGTATAAACAGGTTAGTGATAGAAGTTATGAAATTTGGCAAGGGAAGATAAGGGACTTCAGAGGTAAGATGGCATTTAAATTAAGATGTGTGCTATTTTTCTATGACAGCTGTGACAAATCACTCCAAATTTAGTAGCTCAAGACAATACAAATTGGTTATCTTGTAGTTCTACAGATTACAATACAACATGAGTATTACAGGGCTCAAAGTAAGAATCTGGCAGTGCTTTGATTTCTGGAGGCTCTAGCACTATTATGGGTTGAGTTGTGTTCCCTAGAATGATATGTTGAAGTCCTAACCCATGATACCTTTGAATAAGATATTACTTGGAGATAAGGTCTTTGTAGATAGAATCAAGTTAAGATGAGGTCATTAGGCTGAAACCTAGTCTGATATGATTGGTAACCTTATAAAAGAGGAAATTATCAGTAAATACAAAGGCCATGTGATAACAGAAGCCAGACTACATGATACAGCTGCAAGCCAGGAATGCCAGGCACTGTACCACCCCTGGAAGTGAAGAAAGGAAAGCTCTGATCCAGTTTCAGAGCAAGGATGGACCAGTAGGCAACTTGCTTTCAGACTGTTAGCCTCCAAATCTGTCAGAGAACATATTTCTGTTGTCTGAAGCCAATCCATTTGTGGCATTCTGTCATAGCAACCCTAGAACCTAATACAAGGGACAAATCTATTCCCTTGTCTTTTCCAGCTTCTAGAGGTCACCTGTTCTCCTTTGCTTATGACTATCTTCAAAGTCAGCAAGGACAGGGCTAGTCTTTGTCACATCAAATCACTCTGAGCTCTGCTTTCGTTGTCACACCTCCTTCTCCAACTGATTCCTCTTCTGCTTACTTTTCTGGTGTGAATATACTTTGTATACAACCAGAGATATGTAAAAATGTGCTCTATAAGTATAATATGAAATGTAATATATCCTGTAAGCTGCCTGTCATGGCCAGCCACAAACCGCCGCGGGAGAAAAACTCGGAGGCAGAGTAAAGCTATTACTACTTTTACTTCTACTTTCTTAGAGAGAGCTTAGAGAGGGAAAGAAAGATTTTTAGAGAGAAAGATTAGAGAGAGCTTTTCTTCTTGTCTTCTTAGCTTAGAGAGAGAGAGAAAGAAAGATAGAGAGAGCTTAGCTTAGAGAAAGGTTATTTTTTAGAACTTCTTTCTTCTTTCTTCTTTCTTCTTTCTTCCTCGGGAGCCTCGGCCTAACTCTGACCAGCCATTACTTCTTCTATCTGGTTTCTCTTCTGTAACCGCTCTGCCTACGTTCTGGCCGCTCTGATTCTTTTCTTCTTCTCCGACCCGAACTCTTCTTCTGACTGACCGAGCCACTGCACGACTGACTGAATGAATTCGTTCTCCTAACTCCGACCACTTTCACCCGGTTATATACCTTTAGCTTTGCGGGTGCCTCACGTGCATTTACAGGTGCGTCACATACATATCAGGTGGAACTTATGGCTTCCAGCTAGCCGCAATAACCCTTCCTAATTGGGGCTCCTTCAATATCCTGCTGTCATTTCTAACAACTTAGAATAAAAAATAAATAATTTTTTTTTAAAAAACTCTTTGATTCATGTGACCCACTCAGATAATCTGAGATAATCTCACCCTTGTACAGGTCAACTGATTACCAACCTTATTCCACCTGCAACCTTAATTTCCCTTTGCCATTTAACATAACAAACTTATTACAGTTTAGACATGAGGTAGCTCAAAAGCTCATGTGTAATATAATACAAAAATCTGCAGAAGTGAGATGGTTGGATTATAAAGATATAACCTAATCAATGGATTAATCCATTAACATGGATTAACGGGCAGTATTTGTAGGCAGGTAGGATGTAGCTGGAAGAAGTAGGTCACTAGAGTTTATATTTTGTCCCTGGTAAGCAGAGGCCCCCTCAAACCCCCGCTTCCTGGTTGCCCATCCTGAGCTATGATCCTCTCCCAGGCCCTTCTGCCATGATGTTCTGCCTCACCTCAAGCCCAGACCTATCCAGTCAGCCAATTATGGGCTGAATCTCTGAAATGATGAGCTAAAATATTTTTTTCTCCTCTATGTTATTTTTGTCACATCTTTTGGTCATAGCAACAGAAAAAGCTAACTAAAACAATACCCATAGGTTCCTAGGAATCTCCATACTGCTTTCCAGATTGGCTTCACCAATTTGCAGTTCCACCAGCAATGTAAAAGTGTGCTTTTTCCCCCACATCCTCACCAGCATTTATTGTTGTTTGTTTTTTTGATAGCTGCCATACTGAATGGAGTAAGATGAAATCTTAGAGTAGTTTTGATTTGCATTTCTCTAATCGCTAGAGATGTTGAACATTTTTTCATATATTTATTGATTGTTTGTATATCATCTTCTCAGAAGTGTCTGTTTAGTTCCTTGGCCCATTTATTGATTGGGTTATTTGTTTTTTGGTATTAAGGCTTTTAAGGGCTTTATAATCCTTGAGGTTAGTGTTCTACCTGATGTTCTTGTGGTAAAGATTCGCTCCCATTCTGTAGGTTCTCTATTCACCTCACTGATTGTTTCTTTTGCTGAGAAAAAGCTTTTTAGTTTGAATCCATCCCATTTATTGATTCTTGGTTTTAGTTCTTGCGCTACAGGGGTCTTATTGAGGAAGTTGGGGCCTAAACCAACATGATGGAGATTTGGGCCTACTTTTTCTTCTATTAGGTGCAAGGTCTCCAGTTTAATTCCTAGGTCCTTGATCCACTTTGAGTTAAGTTTTGTGCATAGTGACAGAAAGAGATTTAATCTCATTTTATTACATGAGGATTTCCAGTTTTCCCAACACCATTTGTTGAAGAGGCTGTCTTTTCTCCAGTAGACGTTTTTGGCATCTTTGACTGTAGGTGTATGGGTTCGTCTCTGTGTCTTTATTCTGTGCCATTAATCAACTGGTCTATTTTGGTGCCAATACCATGCTGTTTTTGTTACTATTGCTTTGTAGTACAATTTAAGGTCTGGAATAGTAATGCCACCAGCTTCATTCTTCCTGCTAAGAATTGCTTTGGCTATTCTGGGCCTCTTATTTTTCCAGATGAATTTCATAATTGCTTTTTCTATTTCTATGAGGAATGATACTAGGATTTTGATTGGTATTGCATTGAATCTGTATAGTGATTTTGGGAGAATGGTCATTTTGACAATATTAGTTCTACCTATCCATGAACAAGGTAGATCTTTCCATCTTCTAAGATCTTCATTAATTTCTTTCTTTAGCATGCTGTAGTTTTCATTGTAGAGGTCTTTCACTTCTTTTTTAAAGTTGATTCCCAAATATTTTTTTTGAGGCTATAGTAAATGGGGTGGATTACAAAGATCGCTAGCAGCAAATCTATATTAGAATCACTGATTCTATTTAAAAACAAGAGTCCTGGACTTCATATGTTAGTCAGATTTTCAACACTATGACAAAATACATGAGCAAAATGACTTAACGGAGGAAAGATTTATTTTGGCTCATGGTTTCAAGGGTTTCAGTTCACATCTGGCTGGCTCCATTGCTTTGGGTCTGAGGTGAGTTTGAACATCATGGTAGAAGCGGGTGGCTTTGTTCTGACTCACCTCACATTTTCTTATGGCAGCCAGGCAGTGGGAACCCCTAAGAGGTAAATAGACCATGAAGGCTCTGCCTTCATGAATGGATTAACACTATTATCATAGGACTAAGTTAATTATCCTAGGAGTAGAGTGGGTTCTGTACCCATATATCCATCTCTCTCTCTCTCTCTCTCTCTCTCTCTCTCTCTGTCTCTCTCTCTCTCTCCCTCCCTCCCTCCTTCCTCTTTTTTTCCTCCTTCCCTCCCTTTGGCCTCTCTTCTTTTTCTGCCCATCTTCTGCCATGGATGATGCACCAAAAACTCCTTGTCAGATGCTTGCCCGTTGGTCTTGGACTTCTCAGCCTCCAGAATCATGCGCCAATAACTTCCTGTTCATTTTAAATTGCTCGGTCTCAAGTTTCAAGTATTCTGTTACAGCAGCACAAAACAGACTAAGAGAAATGTTATGCATCTATCTGTGAGTGTTCTGACCCCATGGTCTAAACATCTTGCATAAATCCACACCTCCCACTACTACTGTACTGGGGATTAGGATTCCAACAGATGAATTCTGGGGACACATTCAAGGCCATAGCAGAGAGCCAACCTGAGTAAACATAAACTTCACTTGGAAGGTCATGAAACCCAACTCTACAGAAATAGAGCCACCTATTTCTTGTGCACATTTGCTTTCTCTCCGAAAAGAAATTCGTGCTAGGAAGAGTAAAATGAAAACACTGAAGTCTTTGAAGATATAATGTTGAAATAATACCATTTTGTATTATTCAGTTATGAGGTTGTAAAAAAAATTACTATTCCTATCTGAACCTTTTTCTTTCTAAGAATAAATCACTGGATAATATTGAAAAGACAGATTGCTAATCAAAATGTTTCAGTCACTTGACACTGAATATAACCAGAACACAGTATCTTTTCTTTCACTGCTAATGAATATAGACTTGGGGGATTTATGTAGAGAATGCAAAGATTAAATAGTAGAGTTGCAATAAATGCTACCCCTTTCCATTTCTACATGATGCTAACTGTTAGCTAATCTTCAGGCTCTTGCTATTGTTCAAAGGTTCACTATAAAATTGGCAAGATTTTCATACCCTTGTCACTATTTCTAGGAACCACAAAATCCCAACTAAAAAGAAACTATTTCTACATATAAAATATTTTAATATAATACAAGAGATGAACAGCAGCAGCCCCAGAACATTTTAAAACAATTGTTTCAGGATGAGAGATAATGAATCACTGCAGCTATGAAAAAGACACCAGACTCTTTATAACAATAAATCTGTGTCAATATTAAGGAATAAATGTGGACACATATATCTATTGTCTCTGTACCATAAAATATTTGGCATTCTGGTTTATACAACATTTCTATTTAATAGGGTACTTGAGTATATACGCATCACAGCTTTTACAAAAATATCCCGAAGCAATGGAGATTTTAAAACCCATAATTGAACTGCCATTACCACCAAAAATGAGCTAAGAAAGCTCAAGAATACAACAAGAAATAAGTTATAGGTTTTTCCTAGATTTTTTCCATTTTGCTTATTCTCTAAAACAAAAACAATAAGAAGAAAACCAAACCAGAGTTAATCAATCAAACTAATCAAAAATACCACAGTGTGGTAGACTGAATTTTTCCAAAAATGCCCATAACCATCTCTCCCATCCCATATGAGGTTTTCCACGATATGATTTTGCCAGTTATCCTCCTTCCTACTGAATTTGGGCTAGCTGAAGAGATTCTTGTTACCAATAAAATGTTGTAAAAATAGTGCTGCATGACTTCAGAGACTGGGTCAGAAGGAATCCTACAGATCCTACCTTCATCTCTTAGAAAGCTCCTTCCATGTTCTTCTCAGGCCATCACCTTTCAAGAGCAGCATTTTACTGGAAAAGGCCAAACCATGTGGAGAGGCTATCCAAATGTGCTGTCACTGCCAGTCATATATGAGTTCAACTCCATCCAGATCAGTTGTTTGTGTGTGAACAGGGATCCTCCAAATGGTAACCCAGCCATTCAAGAGTCACTCCTAGCCTCAGCATTTCCTAACTGAAGCCTCAGACACCATGAAGCAGACACAAGTTGTGCCGTCCATGAGACTAAAACGATGGTTGACATGCAACACCACTAACCTAGAGTTCGCTTCTTATGCAGCATGAGATAAACTGCAATATTCAGTTTTAGTTTATATTTGGTACAGAAACTGTACTAATCCCAAAGACATTCTGTAAAGGAAAAAATCTAATACTGTGTTAGTCAACGTTTTTGTCACTATGACCAAAATACCTGACAAGAACAACTTAGAGAAGGAAAAGTTTATACTGCCTCATGGTTTCAGAAGTCTTAGTCCACAGATGGCTAGCTCCACCATCTTGGGATGGAGGTGAGGCAGAATATCATGGTTGAAGGGTGTGGTCCAGGAAAACTGTTCATCACATGACAGCCAGGAAGAGAGATCTCAAGGAGTCAGGGATAAGATATAGTCCCCAAGGGGATGGCCCCTGTGACCTGCTTCCTCTTCCAGCCACACCCTATATGCCTATGTGCATTTAAATTATTAACCTATCATGAATTAAGCCACAGATGAGTTTACAGTCCTCATGATTCAATCATTGCCTAAGTTACACCTCTAAACTTTGATGCATTGGGGACCATGCTTTCAAAAACTCAGTTTTATGGCATGCATACCATATCCAAACCACAACAAAAACATTTCAACATTTAAGATTCATGCTACATGTACTAAAAACTCTACACCTACAGGGTCAGAATCATAACAGTCCTTAGAAGAAATCTGACATCAGCTTAAGAGTATATTAGGAATTGTTTCTCCACTAAAAATTGGGGCTTGCTTCCCACATTCGATGCCCCAAAGGTGAAGACAATTTCAGTATGTCTGAAATTAATCTTGAGCCTTCCTATATAACTTTGTATGGCCAGTCTTGGTGGCTATCTATACCCTGATCTGTGGTGGAAATAAACCCAGTTTCTTTAGGTAGATATTTGTCACCTTTTTGTTGCTATTACCAAAATACCTGACAAGAACAACCTGGAGTAGGAAAAGTTAAGTTTGGGTTCACCATTTCAGAGGTTTAGTCCATGGTTGACTGACTCCATTGCTCTGGGCCTGAGGTGAGGCAGAACATCATGATGAAAAGGTATGGTGGAAGAAAGCTTCTCAGCTCATGGTAGCCAGGAAGCAAAGAGAGAATGGAAGGGAAGATGAACCCTTCCAGGGCATGGGCCCAGGGATCATCTTCTCCCAGCCATGCCCTACCTGCTACAGTTAATACCCAGTTAGTCAATTCAAACTAGGATGGTACAGGATTAGGACTAAAACTAGGATTAGGTTACAACTCTCATAATCCAATCATTTCACCTCCAAACATACCTGTATCAACTCAGGAACTTTTGAAGAACACCTCACATCCCAGCCACCACACAGACACACTGAATATGATGCCAGCTTGGATCAGAAAGGTTCTAACTCCCTTGAATTCTGTTATGGAAATAGTTTGTATCTTCCAGACATAGGGCAGTCTTTCCTTCCCAGATTGTTCCCTCAGCGTCTTACGTTTGTCCTAGAAAAATTAGGATATCAGGAGTGGTTGCCAAGATGAAGAATCAAGAACATGAAACAAGACAGCCGAGAGACTATCAGAGTGATAAGCTAGAGCTCATGAACTTCATTTAATCTAATTTCAGATCTGATCTTGGAAATGTGAAGTGGGCCTGACTTTACAGATGGAGTAAAGTCGCACAGCTGCAGGGTGGAGCAGCATGCCAATAGTAGGAAAAAGGCACTGCTTAGTAAAGGTGACTGCTCCCTTGTAGGACTCGTGATAGTAAACTTACATAATGCATTCTAGAATTGTGCCTGTTTTTTTGTTTATTTGTGAGCTGTGGTTTAACTAATTTGTCTTTTTGCTTCTTTGAAAAATAAGACATTTTCCCATTTCTGGTCTTATTTTCCTTGACTCTTCTGAGATTACTCATAGTAGTTTAACAGAATCATTTGCAATTCACTGAGAAGGTCTGGAAAAAAGGTGTATGGCAAATAATGTTTATTTGTTTAAGTGGCTACAATCTACTACATCTTTTACATCAGTTATGTTCTTTAATCTACTCATTTCTAGGAAGTAGGTATAATTTTCCTAATCACCAAGTGCTACATTTTATGTGTCATGAGATGCCCAGATAGCTGGGCATTATTAAACAGTATTTCTGGTATTCCTGTGAGGGTGTTTCTGGAAGAAATTAACATTTAAATCAGTAAACTGCATAGTGTTCCCAGTGCAGGTAGGCATCATTCATTCCTTTCTGAGCCTGAAAAGAACAAAAAGGTAGAAGAGAGTATTTTCTTTTCCTCTCTTCCTCCTTCTCTTCTCTTTCTTCTCCCTCCTTCTTCTTTTCCTCCTCCCTCTCCCTCTCCCTCACCCTCTCCCTCTCTTCTTCCCTGAATGCTTGATCCAATGTATCCTGTCCTCTGTGCTCCTGATTCTCAGGCCTTCAGGCTCAGACTGGAATCTACACCATGAGATCTCAGGCCTTCACACTATACCACCAGCCTTCCTGGGTCTCTAGCTCATCCAGGATGGATGGTAGGACTCCCCAGTCTCTGCAATCACATGAGCCAATATCTTATACTAAATCTCTTTCATAAACAGAACCATACATTTCTCTTATTTCTCTGGGGAACCCTGGATAATAAACCAGGTAAAGAAACTGGGACTCAGTAAGGTTGAATACCTTGCCCAAATTTCTAAATCAGGAAGGTATTGGGAGTTAAGAGTCTGGTCTGCTCCTGGCTCACTACAAAGTCTACATGCCTTCTATCATGCCACACTTCTAGCCAGTTTAAACCTGTGTGGGCAGCTATTTGTATCCCATCATCTTTCAAAACTTGAATTTCAAATTTTGATTTATAAATATTTCTTTTTTTGGTCTGATGATCATTTTCTTTCAAATACAATAAAGGAAGAACTGAAGCTGAGAAATTTCCCTTCTTCCTGCCATTATCTTAAGGAATAAGGCATTTTCTATCTTTTCTTGCTCCAAACATAACTTACTTTTGATTATTACTAGAACTTTTTCCTTTAAAAATCTTCACCTAATTGTATGCTTTATATTCAAGACTGGTTCGTTTAGGTCTATGCCATTATATTAATGTAAGGCCTAGGGCAACTTGCTTAACCTCTATGGAGTTCAGTTATCTCATAACTAAAATGGAAATAAAAATAGTACCCAATGTGCTGTCAGATTTAAAAGCGGGCATTATAGATGTAAGTTCTTAGTAAATGCCATATATTATTTCTATTTTAATTCCTGGCCATCCTCTACTCCTTTTAACCTTTGTATATATCCTTTTACATCTTTTCTCAAACAAGTACATAAAGGAACTTGCTGGATAGACACATCAACTTCTTTAAACATTGATTATATGGTCAGAATTTTACTTGAAGATATTTTCCATCGCTCTTAATCCGTTCACTTATTCGGAAGTCTCTATCAAAAGAATTTGACATGTGTTTTCTGTAGTAATTTTGAATTGTGATATGTGCACTTAGCTCCTCTCTAAATGCACAATAGCAACACAGCTGCTTTTTCCTAGAATTATTTCCTACCTCTTTAATCAGCCTTTTTCACTACTTTGATGAAAAGACCTGACAAAAACAATTTTAGGAGAGGAAAAGTTTATTTGGCACTCCTGGTTTCAGAGATCTCAGTTCATGGTTGGACGATACCACTGCTCTGGTCTCAAGGTGAGGCAGAACATCATGGTGGAAGAGTGTGGTAGAGGAAAGCAGCTCAGCATATGGCAGTCAGAAAGCAGAGAGAGCTCCACTCACCAGGGACAAAACATAAACTCCAAAAGCACATCCCCAATGACCCACCTCCTCCAGCCACACCCTACCTGACTACAGTTAATCCATATTAGTGGATTAATGCACTGATTAGATGAAGACTCTCATTACTCAATCATTTCACCTCTAAATTTTCTTGTACTGTCTCACAGATGAGCTTTTGGGGGACACTTCACACCTAAACCATAACACTATCTCTTCCCTGTTAGAATGCAGTGTTTCCTTGACCAGATTTAAGTCAAATATCAGTAATTTCTTCCATTCTTTCCCAGGAAAATGACTTCTGCTTATCATCATTACCCTATGTTTCCTTAATAACTTTTTAAAAACAGACTATTCTGATGCCTTTTCTTCTTTAGCATCAAAATGAACAAAGAACTGCTATGTTACTCAGCAGCAGAAACAAAAGGCAAAATTCTATTATAGACTTGATCTCTGACTTAGGACGTGACTTGAAACAAAAGGACCTCTTGAAACCTTCTCCATCTCCCCTGAAGTACTGCAACAATAATGTTTTCCAATTATGGTACGAGGATTAATGAGACAGTGTTTGCAAAGCACCTCCAATGAAAGTTGCCTTATTATCACTCTGATTTCACCTCAAAAGATGGAGAAATCAATTCATCAGTCTCCATGGAAAGTTATTTAAAAATCCATTTTGTCAACTTTATGTAACAGAGCTATAGAACAAAGAAAAAATTGACACAAAAAAGATTCAAAGATTTCATAATATGTGTTGTCATCAGGGCTATGAAGCATATTAGACTTATTTTGTATGAATGACAGTTTTTAAATGTCCTAACTATACATTTACTAAAAATGTAAATAAGCATTTCATATATTGCATATTTTTCAGTCATCCATGAAAATATTTATCTCTCACTTTATCATTAAAACAGAATACAAAAATAATTGAAGTAATGAAAAATTTTTGAGTTATGATGGAATAAATGTGGGAATTAGAGGTTACTCTTGAGAACCAGTCTTGACTCAGCTCTTTATGCCTTGAAGAACATCAGATTCTCTCTGCCAGTTATTTATGAAAACAAGAATTTAATAAAATGGGAATTATTGAAGATACTTAAACTTCAACACGTTATAAAATACCTTTTAAAATAATACCTAGAATACCTGAAAACACGTGATACCCTAGTTGAGTTCATAGTCTCTATTTCCAGACAAGTACCATATATGAAATACACTTGATAAACAATTAACATATGTATTGAAATCTAATGGAAATTGTTCAGTATTCTTTTAATATTTTTTTTTAGTTGTAGGTGGACACAATACCTTTATTTTATTTTTATGTGGTGCTGAGGATCAAACCCAGGGCCTCACACATGTGAGATGAGCACTCTACCACTGAGCCATAGCCCAAGCCCCTGTTCAGTATTCTTAAAAATTATAAAATATATCATTAATATTTATAGGTTCTACATTGAAAAGTACACCAGACTTTAACATGATTTAAAGTATTTAAGTCTTATTTAGATGATTAGATGCAAAAGGAGTTAACTAGCAAATTTGGGAATTTTATTAACAATATAAATTGTATGTACCAAATATAATAGTACAGCCTTAGTTATTTCAGAAAACACATTGTAAAAATCTATCACCAAAACCTAATAGAAATAAAATCCAGTGAAGAGCATCACTAAAGTCCCACCCCTCAATACTATTTCCTTCTCTGAGAAAAAAAAAAAAAAATTCAAAACCATCAAAATTATACTTGGAACAGATAGAATCAGTTGCTCACAGTAAGCTCACCATGCTAAACACAGTTATACAGAGATTCAGAAATATCTTGGCTTGCCCAAGACTACACAGGGCACAAAAGAAAACTAGAGTAATCAAATAAGCCAAAACTGATGTGAAATTACAAGAATAAAGAGTCTCATCGTTAATCTCTACCAAGACTGAACTCCCACTGATTCCAATTACATTTCTATTGAGAAAACACAATTGAAACTTAAGACTATCAAAGTCATGTTCCAGCCTTTTTGTGGTTCCTACACTTGTCATTTATAGGTTAGGGGCAAAAGCAAAAGAATTAAGTACTGAATAAGAAATTAATAAAATATAGCAATGGATTTCCAAGTGAGTCGTTCGGGAGCTGGACAATGTGAAGCAGCCCTATATCACTTACATCTGTGCATACCTCATTTGTACAAAATTGTATAAAGTATGGACTTCCCCGCTAACACAGTGAAGTACAGATTCTTGAACCAACAAGTATCAGGAGCCTCTGCCATGGAGGTAGCTGTTAAGCAGCTCAGAGGCCTCAGAACCAGCTAAACGTAACTAAACTCAAGTCCCTATTCAGACCCTTAGTAACTGTGTGACTTCGGACAATTTACTTAAATTTCTGAGTCTGTCTCTTCATTTAAAATAAAAACATATTAACTCTGCCTTCACAGAACTGTTGAAATGATTAAATGTTTCAATGTATGCAAAGAGATCAGCAGAGAGTAGTAAATGAATAAATTATGTTTTCCCCTATCCCTATCCCAGAAGATACTAGAAGGAGATCAATTAATGCATCCCCACTTCCCTACCAAAATGAAACTCTGTATATATTAAAGTCTTGGAGGGAAAGTAGTTTCACACCTGGCCATCCCTAGTAGGTTATCATAGTGATTAACAACCTTGCTGCCAGATCCTGGTCCCTACTGCTTACCTAACTGCAAATTAAGTCACTTTCTTCTTGACCTTATTCAATTATCATACTACATTCTTAATTCTAGGCTTCTAGACAGAGGGTGCTTACTGAGAAACTCATGCCCTCTTTAATTTCATTATTAAAAACTAAAAATCTGAGTGTCTTTTTAACCTTTCTTTTTTTTCTTTCCCCCTTCTAATTCTATGCAAATGAGCAATCTCCTTGAAGAGCTAGTAACTAATACTGGGCTTAGTGCTGCAGCACATGAACTTCATTGTCTGTCTCCAGAAGACCTTCAAATTATTTAAAGGTGTGCCTGGGCTCTGATGGTCTGCTCTACACATTTATAAAGTAGCCTGTTTCACTACCTCCTTAAAAATTCTGAAATCTGAATATGAGTTTTGCTTTGTTATTCAAGGGTTACAATCCTTGTCAAAATCATGCTATTATTCATTTCTCTCTATATAAAATATCCCAGAAAGCAACATAATCATGTAAGAGAACAGCATTTCCACCCAGGCCACACAGCATGAGTAGGCACAAGTGAATCTATTCCCTCAAAAGGCAGCTGGAGTTAGCCAGGTAATTAGCAAAATTGTTGTCTTCTATAGTTACAAAAGCACATATTTTAGACTATAATTTTGAAATGTGACCCTGGACACTTTTTTTTTTTTTATATTTGGAAACTTTTCTTCAGCATGTATCCCCAAATTAACTTGCAACAACTTAGAAGTAAAATAAAACATAATAGCAGGGCTCAAACCTAAGACAATATAGTAGAAAATGGAAATTTCTGACATGAGCAACCCATAGAAATGCCAAAGGGAAACAAGTTCTTAAATATTTACTCTATGAGCCATGTTGTTACTACCTGCTATAGTTCAAATAAGTAACACCCAAAGGCCCATGTGTTGAAGGCTTGGTCACCGATCTGTGGTGTTATGAGGAGATGGGGGAACTTTTAGAAGGTAGGACCTAGTGGAAAGAAGTTTGGTCACTAGGGTATGCCCTTGAAGGGGATCCTGGGACCCCAGCCCTCCTCTTTCTGTCTTTGCTTCCTAGCTGCCATGAACTGAGCAGCTTGCTCCACCACAGTGTTCTGCCTTGCCACAGGCATAAAAGCAACAGGCCAACCAACCATGGACTGAAACCTCCACAACTGTGAGCCAAAATAAATTTTTCCTCTTTTAAATTGATTATCTCAGGTATTCTGTTATAGTACTGGAAAGTTAACTAACACACTATAACACACAGTTTATCTGATCTAATTACCTCAATGGTAGAGTGAACTAAGTAATATTATATAATTTCTAGACAAAGAAATTAAATAACTTAATGAAGGCATAGCTACTGAAATGTGTTGCTAGGATCTGAACTCAAGTTTGTATTTTATTATCCAGCAGACAACAATTTAGAGTTGTGGAGGACTGTGATGCTCAGAGTCTTTCTGAATTCAGAGACATTTTAACTTTTGATATGTATAGTAATTATGGGTGGTACAAAAATTGGGAGCAAATAATTTTCTATATTTGGGTTTTACTTTCTCATCTAAAATGGCCTGGATCAATACTGCTCATGAGAAATAAAATGAATTGCATAATTTTAAAATTTCCAGCAACCATATTTTAAAAAAGGAATTGTAACAGATGAAGTTAATTTCAATAATGTTTAACTATTACAAATACATCAATTCAGCATGTGATCTATATGAAAATTATTAATGAGGTATTTTGTATTCTTTTTTCACTTTAAATCTTAGAAATATAGTGTGTATTTTAGACATACAGCATATATAGACACATTTCAAGTGCTGAATAGCTGATGTGAATACATCAGACAGAATAGGTTTAGACAACTTCGAGTTCTCTTTGACCCTTCCAGTCCAGAAACCTATCATTCTACAGTCTGCAAAACAAACACAGGCTAAAAGGAATTTTTTTAAAAATTATGCTGTATAATTACCTTGGAACCAAGATAACATGGACACTTACATGGATTTTATTGCCTAACTTGATCTTTATAAAACCATTGATTGTGAAACAACATGTGTAGAAAAAGTAAATAAAATACGATAGTAATCTTAATAATAAAAATATATTACAACCCCCCTTATGATGACTATGCATGACAAGAAATGGACTTTAGCCAACCACTCATAACTGATCACCATCCCCCAAAATGTACACCACTCTGATCATAAGACACTTCCTCTCCCATAGAGGTAAGCAAATCTAATATTTGTGATAATCATTTCCTTATTTTCTTCAGAGTTTTATCACCTAGGTATGTATCCCCCAAATAATACATAATAGTTTTATCTTGCTGTTTCTTAATTTTATATAAACAGAATCACATAGTGTGAATTATTTAAAGAATTGCAATATTTATTCAAAGCTACTTTGTGAGGTTCATATGTGTTTAAATATAACTTATTCATTTTAAGCTATATGAGCTGATTGTGGGGTTGTATATCCTACTATTGATTTACAATTGAGTTCTTTCTCATGTTTGGCTGTTACAAACAATTTTGCTATGAACATTCTTTCCCCAAGCATCATGAAGAGGCATATGTCCAAAGTATCTCAAGAGTACGCTTAGGAATAAACTTCTTGAGTCATAGATTGGCCCATCTTAATCTTTACTAGATAATACCAAACCTTCCTAAATTGGTAAATGCATTTAAGTTTTTAGCAGCAATAAATGGCATTGTCAGATTTTACCAATCAGATGGGAATATAATGGTGTTTCATTGTAATATTGTTTTACATTTTTCTAATTATTAATAAAATTGATCATCTTTTCATATATTTATTGACCATCTGGCTTCCTCTTTTAAATTGTCTCTTTTTTCTTGTTGTTTTATACCTCTTTGTAAGTCCTGGATGTTTGTCCCTTTTGTTTGGTTTGTTATACAGATTGTTAATAACTTCCCCAACTCTGAAATGTGTTTTACCATGCTTTTATTTATATATCTATTTAGGTTCTAGGGATTGAACCCAGGGGAACTTTGCCACTGAGCTGTGACCACCACTCCTATTATTTATTTATTTATTTATTTATTTATTTATTTATTTTATTTTGAGACAGTGTCCCGGTAAGTTGCTGAGGGTCTCACTAACTAGGTGAGGCTGGCCTCGAACTTGCCATTCTCCTGCCTTAGCCTGAGATTACAGGAGTGTACCACCCTGCCTGGCTCTTATCATGCTTTTCATGGAGTCTTTCTGATGGATAGACATTGTTAATGTTAAATCAATGTATCAATCTTTCCCTTTATGGGTTGACTTTTATGTCTTATATAAGATAGCTTCCCCTACCTTGACGTTTACAGATATTCTTCTATATTATCTCTGGACCTTTGTATATTACCTTTGACATTTAAGTCTTCAATCCACATGGAGTCCATTTTATTTCTATCTGGATATCAAAATGGTCTAGTGTTATTTATTTAAAACTCTTGTCTTTTTTTTTTTTTTTTTTTGAGGGGGATACCAGGGGCATTCACCTGGTATTCACTAAGCCACATCCCCATCCCTATTTTGTATTTTATTTAGAAACAGGGACTCACTGAGTTGCTTAGTGCCTCACTGTTGCTGAGGCTGACTTTGAGCTCACGATCCTCCTGTTTCAGCCTCCAGAGCCAAAAGCTAATCTGAAGAGCTACCTCTCTCACCTATAACTGCATATAAACAGGTCTCCACTTTTTTCATTTATTTACATAGCCACATGCTTCTATCATGTATAACTTAAAATACATCTTGGGCTGGGGATGTGTGGCTTAGTGCTAGAGTACATGTTTAGCATGCACGAGGCCCTAGATTGTATCCCAGCACCAGTATATATGTCTTAATACATGATAAGAACATTCTTCCAATTTTATTTTGCTTCTCCAAGAGTTTATTGGCTCTTCGTGATCCTTTTAAATTGCATATGATTTTCAAGTTAAATTGTTGAGTTGAAACAAAGGAAATTACTAGAATTTGGTTTGGGATTCATTGAATCTATAAATCACCTGAGATAGAATAGAGATATTTATACATTTGAGTATTTCTTCTCTATCAATGTTTGTTCTAAATTTATTATGTGTTGCCGCCTGAAGCGCTTGGAGCAACAGAGCCGCGGGAAGAAGTTCAGAGGCGAACTGGAAGCAAACAGCTTTTTATTCTGATAACTTTTCTCTCTGGCTCTAACAACGACTAGCACACACCACACATAGCACCAAAATGGCACTGACCCGATCAGCAATTTCGGCCAAGTCACTCGAGAACCCGGGACAAATCCCGTGAGACTACGAAGGGCGACAATGCCCAAATCTCCACGGCTCATAGTCAACCGCAATTCAAGTCAATCCCCAAACAGGGCTCCTGCATTTCCCCCTTTTTGTTTTAAAAGAGGTAATGCTCTAGGACGTCTATGTGCAACCAACATTCTTACCCGTCATCGGATAATCAAGGCTGTGCCCTTGACTCCTGTCTTAGGTTGATATGTCGGCCACATGAGACTGTCCCGTGCGACTGTGCCTGTCTTAGGTTGTCCCCCTCTGGGGATCTTACCCGTCATTGGCTAACCAGCCATCCAATGGAGCCCTTTAGGATCGACTATGTATGATGACTAACAGCCGTCCAATTGTGAGGAGATGTTGCGGCTTTAAGGCGACAAGCCTTTTGGTGATGAGCCAAATTGGAAGCATCTGAGTGGATGTTTGAGGATACTCCTTTTGCAATGCCCCGTACATTTGTGGGCCCGGGGTATTGGGCCCCGTGCCCCGTTTTTTGAATTCCTGAACAAAGGATTTCCATGGATGTCAAATTTTGAATGGCATTTATTGGCCCAATGATTTCCCTTTTTACACCTGGGGCAGCGGCCTGGGGCACGGTATGAGCTTGGTCTTATTTTTCTTTTGGGATTTTGTCTAGAATTGCCTGATTGATTATGATAATTTTGCCTGGAATATCTTGATTGATTATAATATCTACGTTTAGCCTTTGTGAAATTTCGAGAGGAAGTACCTCTCATTGAGGCTGCAATCACATTTCCTGTGACAAAGGCGTCATTTATATCTTTACATAGTTGTATATATACGGAAAGATCCTTTTTAGTTCTCTATGGCCTGATGGCTGCTTGGCACCATTTATTTGCATTTTTATAAGCTAATTGAACAACTAATGGCATAGCTTGGTCAACATCTGCAAACACACTACCTGTAGTTCTCAAAAGTCGATCAGCAAAGTCAGCATACGGCTCATTAGGTCCTTGAATCACTTTTGACAAGCTATCTTGTAGATCTCCAGGTCCTTGTACAGTTTTCCATGCCTCTAAGGCAGCTGAGTTTATCTGAGCATATACATCTGGGTCATAATCTGCTTGAGCCTGTAAGTCTGCGAATTGCCCTTCTCCTGTGAGCATGTCTATATTATAGTTTTCAAACCCTGCAGCCGCATTTCTTTTAGCCGTTTCTATACAAAGTTCTTGGAATTGCGATCGCCAAACCAAGAATTGCCCCCCGCTTAATGTTGCTTTACATAGACTTTTCCAGTCTGAGGGGGTTAAGCTAAAGGTGTTAAGGGACTCCAGCATACTCAATGTGAAAGGAGCTTGGGGCCCATAAGTCATTACTGCCTCTTTGAGATTTTTTATTGTTTTGAAATCTACTGACTGATGGACCCTCTGTCCATTTTTCTTTTTAAATGCTGGCGGTTCCCAATGCATCTGTGAGTTGTCCTCGAGAGCGCATAAGCGATCAGAAAGACTTTTTATTTCTGTTTCTAGGGTATGCAAATGCCTAGTAATATCCTTCATATTTTCTGTAATGGATTTCACCCATGGGGGAGTAGAGGACGCAAGTGGTTCCTCTACCTGATGGTCCTTTCTCTCGGTCTTTTTTAGTTTCTTTTTCCTCATTTTCTCAGGATCACTTTTACTAGATTTCTCACCACTGCTAATTTCACTGACAGCAATATCTTGAGGCCCAGGTTCCATTAAGAGCAAGTATCCTTCAGCTATCACCAATAACTCCCGAATAGCTTTAATAGCTTGGATTTTTGTCATTTTTGGGTCTCTTCTAATACTCTCTTTACTGGTCTTAGTTGGCCCAGTGGACGCTATGCTTTTTTGATCACTTTCACTTTTTTCTATATACTCCTCACTGAGAACAGAGTCAGGTATATCAAGGAGTCTTTGCATAGCCTCTATCACTTGGGATTCAGTTATATTCGAACCCATCTTTAGAGACCTTTCAGTTCTTACCTGTCCGCTCCGAAGTTCCCCGTACGGGCCGCCACCTGTTGCCGCCTGAAGCGCTTGGAGCAACGGAGCCACGGGAAGAAGTTCAGAGGCGAACTGGAAACAAACAGCTTTTTATTCTGATAACTTTTCTCTCTGGCTCTAACAACGACTAGCACGCACCTCACATAGCACCAAAATGGCACTGACCCGATCAGCAATTTCGGCCAAGTCACTCGAGAACCCAGGACAAATCCCGTGAGACTACGGAAGGCGACAATGCCCAAATCTCCACGGCTCATAGTCAACCGCAATTCAAGTCAATCCCCAAACAGGGCTCCTGCATTTATGTCACTTTAATATCAATTTTTATAAATTTTTCCACACAAGTCTTAAACACATCTTCATTAGATTTATTCCCAGATACTTCATATTTTTAAAGCTAGGGCAAAACATGTATTATTTCATTTTAATTATTTTGTTGCTGGTATTTAGAAGTGCAATTAATTGATGTATATTAACTTGTATCTAGCAACTTACTAAACTCTTATTAGGTATATTAATTAAATCACTTTGATGTTCCAAATAGAATTATGTCATCTATAAACAGCAGCAATTTTCAATTTTGTTTTTAATCCTTACATCATTAGTTCCTTTGCCTGCCATTCTGCACTGGCTTAGGCTTCCCATGCCGTGTTGAATAGAAGTAGTGGAAAGTTGGCCAGTATCACTGTCCTATTTCTAATCCAAATGAGAAAATGTTCAATGTGTGGACCTAACCTTGATTCTGCTTGCAAATAATCTTTTATCATGTAAAAGATGCTGATTCTAGTCCACTAATAATTTTCATCATGAATTAAATGTTGACACCACCAAATATTTTTCTGCATTATTGAAAGGACCATATATTTTCTCTTCTGTATTATTATGCTGGCTTACATTGATCGATTTTCAAATATTCAACTAATTTCATGTAACTGGAAAAAAAAAATTGCAATATATTTAAAATTTTCTTTTGTTTGATTTTGTATCTCCGCATCTATATTCATGGATGAATAAAACCTGTAATCTTTACTCTTTATAATGATCATGTAAGGTTTGGACATAAAAGTTATGCTAACCTCACAGAGTGAATTGGGAAGTGTTCCTTCTTTTCTATTAACATTCAAAATTTTGAATAAAAATTCTTCTCTCTTTGGTAGTTTTAATTCAAGCTATACCCACACTTTTATTTGTATGACTATTTTAATGTATTAAATTTGTTTACTAAATATGATGCTTCATATATTTCTGTTTCTCAACATTAATAAGCTTATTTTTCCAGTAATTTGTTCACTTTACTAAACTGTCAAAGCACTGGCATAAAATATTAATAAACCCCTGATATTATTTTAACATAGTACCTATAATGATCCTATTTTATTATATAAATTGATTATTTGTACATTCTTTTTTAGTTTTTGATTAATCTCACCAGATATTTATACATTTTATTATTCTTTTCTGAAAACCAACTTTTAGCTTTGTTGATCATCTCTTTTTGATTATTTTACAATTCTTTTAATTTCTGTCTTCTCCTTGGACAATGCTAGGACCTTCAAACACTGCATTTATTCCCTCTCAATGTATATGTTATCATTATCAGTGATTACATTTCTATTTTATGTCTCACAATTATTTTAAGTAATCAATTTTGTTGCCTACATTTCTGCAAATTCTTTTTTCTTGTCATTCCTCCTGCTTTCCAGACCTTCCATCTGGGATCATTTTCCTTCAGCCTGCATGACATCTGTCTAAATTTTGCTGTAATAATGGCTGATTCCAAAATTTCATGGCCTACAGTAACAAAGGTTTGTTTAGCTTTTACACATATACCCACAGCAGATCTCAACTATGCTCAACAGACTCTTCATTTAGGATCACAGTTAAAATAAGACCACCCCCTATTGGGAATATCAGTTTAAAAACTACCCAAAGTGTCACATACCATTTCCACTCATGCTGTATTTCCTGATAAAGTGATACAGTCAAGTCTGATGTCACTGAGACAGATCCCTAATTAGTATCCAGAATCTGAATTAATATGAATCTACTCTACCATGTTTGGGTATTTCCACTAGAAGGAATCTATTGATGAAAAACTTAGTATCTTCTTGGGTAGGAAAAAATTCTTTTACTTACTGATACTCTTAAAAGTTATTTTCCCTGAGTATTTTTCCTTTCAGTATATTAATGAGGCCATTCCACTTTCTTCTGGCTCTGCTGTTAACATGACATTAACTTTTGGTCTGTTATTACTTAAAGATAACTTATCTCTGGTTTCTTTTAAGATCTTGACTTGTCCACTGCAGTTTTACTATGATAAACCCAGGTGTTTCTTTCTACTTATCATGCTTGGGCTTTGTTGAACACCTTTAATTGACAGATTGGCATTAATTTAATCCACAGGTTTTCTGTTGCAGAAAATAGGCAGCTGATATTTTCTCAAGTATTTCTTCCTCCTCCTTCATTATGTCCTCTTCTAGAATTCCCATAAAACTTAACATTAAAACACACATTAAACTCTGTTTCTAACCTAGTTGACTTTTAACATTTCTTTCATTTTTTTCCATTTCTTTGCTTCTTCAATTTACATTCTAGAAAATAACTCTGATTGATTTTCCAGGTAATTATTCTGGTTTATTCATTGAGTTTTTACTTTCATTTACTGTATTTCTCATTTGTGAAACTTTTATTCAGTTCTTGAAATCTCATAGGACATCTTTTGAGTGTTGTAATATCAGGCTTGTTTTTATTTCTTTAAACATTTGTTAGCAAGGTTGTTTTGTAATTTATGAGTATAACTGAAATACAGGGACTATTTACAGATTTGTCTCTGTTTCGTGTTTTGTTGAATCATTCTTCCTTTTAGTGCCCTTTTTTTCCTTGTGTGATTGGTTATTTACTGACAGTTTGTGCCAGTGAGTAATTTTTCCTAGAAAAACATAGACATTTTTGAGTATAAGATGAAGATGACCTTTCTGCAGAAATAACTTTAATTTACTTCTCCTAGGTTCCTAAGGATAATGACAATCTAAAAGCAATTAAATAAAAATGAGATTTGGGGAGTCCACCAAACTAAGCAAATGTGGGTTTCTACATACTCATGAGAACCAAATTGTGGTTATAATGTCTCTGTTCCCTTATCTTGTTGGTTCAGCATCAATGTGAGCTTCCTTTCAAACTCATGGTGCTGGGATAATGAGGCCAGTTTACTTTATTTATTTATCTATTTATTTTGGTACCAGAGATTGAACCCAGGGGCACTAACCACTGAGCAACACCCCTGCCCTTTTTTAGATTTTTTTTTAGAGAGAGGTCTCACTGAGTTGTTTATGTTGGCTTTGAACTTGTGATCCTCCTGCCTTAGCATCCTGGGCCACTGGGTTTACAGGCGTGTGCCACCACCCTGGCTGCTAGTTTACTTCTAATTCCCATCACCCCATGGGGTCCAGTTCTATAAGAGCACTGTCTCTCAGACTCCCCTCCCAGAGTGGGCCCAGCATATCTCCACTGTCTACCCTATTCTACTTACACTCCAGTTTAGCTTTTTTGGTAAACATCCTCAGTGAAAAATGGATTCAATGATCATCTTACCTTCTTATTTCAGTTTTCATTTACCTTTTGACTTGGTAGATCATTACTCTTTTTAGATCTTGGCATTTTTAAGAAAGATTCTTTCTGTTTTGTGCAGCATTTTTACATGTTTTATTCCAATGCAAAATTTGGTTCAAATAATTTCTCCCAGACTATTTTCTCTGAGGGTGACCATTGGGCATATCCCCAGATGATTCCAAGCCAGCTTTCTCCTGTGTACACCATATCTAGTCTGTGGAAAATGCTTCACATCCCTGCTTCTGGAAAAGCAGTCCAATCAAAACACATCTGCCCTCTCTGAACTCTGTCAGAAAGCCATTTTTCTGTCTTTTATCACCTCCAGCTTTCTGAGGAGGAGTCAGACTTCAGTCTAACATCTGCTTTGGTTTTCTCACATTAGTCAGGTATAAGTCCTCCACAGCTTCCAACTTCAGAAAATACTTTTAAAATTCTGGGGTATCTAAAGGAACCCTTTCCCAGCCAGCTTTGAGGGAAAGGAACAAACCATTCCTCTCATAAAAGTGGAAGAAGGGAGACTCACCACTGGACAATACCTGACTAGAACCCTCTTTTGAGAACTCATCCTCACAAATTCTCTTGTACTTTTAGGTCTTGATCTTGCTGAAGGACCCAAGAGTCATGGAATGTCCAGCTTGTCATTCTATAAATTCTGCATGAGAAACAAACTGTACTACCTACTCTTACTTGGCATCCTTCTACCTATTGTTTTGACACCTTAACCAAAAATGAGATATTTTATACACTTTGATATCTTTTGTTGCAATCAGAAAAAAAATTTTTTGAGGATTTCTTGTTTTAGTTTTTAGTCCCACAGTTAGCCATAATCTGGGATGCTTATGATAAAAAGGCTATTTACACCATTCATTCCATTTTTAAAAAATACTAGGGAAACCACATGATATGTATATTAGGGTTCTCTAGAGGAACAGAATCAATAGGAGGTATGATTATAAAAAGGGAATTTATTATATTGGTTTACACAACTAGAAGTTCGATAGTCTACAATGGTCATCTGCAGGCTGGAGAGCTGGAGAAACCAGTAGCTATGAAGTCCAAGATGCTAAAGCTTCAGAGCAAGAGGGATCACCAATGCTACGTAGCCCAGCAGTCTGGGACCAAAGGCTTCTAAACACTCCCTGGAGAATCACTGGCAGAGTTTGCTTTGGGAGAGTGAAGAAGTGATACTCTGAAGTCCTCCGGAGATCTCAGCAGCAATCAAGAACCCATTGGAGAAGAATCGAACTTGCATCTGCTGCTGCTTCCTTTTCTTCCAACTTTTATTTCATCCAAGCTTCCAACCCATTGGACGGTGCTGCCCACACTGAGGGAGCACTCTAAAAAACTCCACTCTAGTTCGCTATCTCACATGCCAGTCATTCCTATACACACCCTCACTGATACACCCAGAGGCCTCTTAGTCTTAGGTATCTCTTAATCCAATCAAGTTGACAATTTAACCATTATAATATAGCAAACTGAATAGATTGCTGGAATTTTATAATTGCTAACTTTCAAAACATCCAAACTCTAGAAGCAGAATAAAGGCAATAAATATCTATCCCACAACAAAAGAAGGGGAAGGAAAGCTGTAAATCTTTCTAAAAGATCAAGAGATATTTCAACAATGCTTAAGGTAAGTCTCCCTCAGGACCAAAAAAAAAAAAAAAAAAAAAAAAAAATTAACATTACTAAAAACAGGTATACTTTCACTTGTTCCTATTAAGACAACTAACATCTGTAGGAACCCTTTTACTTCTAAAAGCTGCGCTCCTCTTACATGAGGAGAAGTCCAAATATCTTGACCCCCTACTCGGAGCAGTGATATTATAAACCAAGAGATTTTCACTACACCTTTCTGGACTTCCGCTGGGAGTCTCAGGGGAAACAATAATCTGTTGACATTATATAGAGCAACATACAATGTACTCAGCAGCCCTAATTCTCATAAATCAAAAGTTCTACTTGAATGCAACTGATCTATTTTAGAGAAGCAATCCTGCTCAGAATCAGATTTGTCACGGCACATTCCTTTAATCCTTAGCAGTATGAGCTCTGTAAACACAGTATTTGAAGTAATATAACACATTATTTTTATATAAAAGCCTTCAGAGTCCTGCATCCCTGAGTGCTTTCTAGTAAAACTGCCAAGTGACTTAAGCTGCTACTGCTGCTTCTTGTTCTTATTTTTCTTCTTTCTTTTTTTTTTTTTTTTTTAAGTAGAATAGAAGTAAAGGCCCCATGGGCTAGTGAGCAAAGAAATATCTGAATATTGAAGGGAGTTAATGAGACAGAGAAAGAGCTGTTTCAGTTGGCAAGTCCTACAAAGCGAAGGTTCATGCAAAGGCAATAGCGACAGAGTTGAACACAGAGACACTGACCATTTCTTTGATATTTACACCCCTAGAAGCTTGCGCTTAGGAACTGCTCCATGTGCCAACACTGCCAACTTGGTGGCAAACATAATCCTCATGAAATGTTAAGTTTTCCTTTACACCAACCAAGCATTCACCCTTTTAGAATCCTCACAAAGGACTTTGTGGAGGTTGAAAATCAATCTACATAAACCCTTTTTGAATTAGCCAAGTGATTTTCTTTTTGTTGTTTGTTTTTAATTTTCCCTTCTGTAGTGAAAGCACTTGGAGAACCGATATGAGGGAAGACCTGGGACAAAAGTAAGAGAATCACAGAGGCCTCCTAGGAGATATACTCAAGACATGTGATGACTTTTGGGAAAAAATGTAATTATGAACTGGCCAGATATTAGAGACCAGAGGTACAATGGTACAGATAGAAAATTAAATCAAATCATGGTGGAGAACCATCAAAGAGAGTAGAGACATCTCAAACACAGTGATGATATAGTGATTGTTGGACAGTTTGATACAAATGAACAAAAACAGGCAAATTATAACATTCTAAACAACAATAGATAAAAATGAAACATTATCTCTTCCATGAGGCCTTCCATGAACCTGCCTCACAACTACCACAATAGAGTTTTTTTATAGTGTATGGTACTCTGCCAGATAGAGCCATATATTCTCCCTCTTACTAAATCTTGTCTTTTGTTTTAAAAAATAATCTAATGATACCTTAAGGATTAAATCCTAAAAGCCCTTACCTAGAACCTGCATTTAACATAGTAGTTACTCAGTAAAAAAAATATTTAATTTATCATTGCTAATCAACATCAATAGCCACTCTTAATTGTGAAGTTACTATACACTAGCTACTAATCTCCATGCTTCAAGTGCAGATACTATTGATATCTTTGTTTTACAGATAAGGAAACAGAGGCACTGGCAAGGTATATAACTTGTTCATGGCCACAGATCTACAAGGTGGTAGAGCTAAGACTTTCAACCCAGGGAGTCTGGCTGTAACTAGTACAATCCACAAAGTACTGATCTATAGAAACACACACACAGATATGTTCATATGAATTCTGCTTAGTCATAAAGAACACAGAATTCAAGCCTACATCAACTTTCTCTCCTTAATATGTTCTCTTCTATCCAAAGTTAAAATTAGAAATCCCTGCTAAAACCATCTTCATCTATGACCTGTCTCCTTTACTTCACTCCAAGCCTCCAGGATCTGATTTGATAACCAGTTTCTGTTCTATTGAAATCTGCTTTGGCTGACTATCCTCTTTATAGAAGTCTGATTTGAACTTCCCAACTAGATTTCGACATTGACTTCATGAAGAAAATAAGTAAATGTAACCATTCAAAACTCAATTCAAATACACTAACAGAAACATCTTTTTTTTTTAATTTTAAATTATTTATTTATTTATTTTATTATTTTTTTTTAATTTTTTATTATTTATTTACTTATTCATCATGCACAAGTATAGTATCTTTTTACATACAACTGCTTGTATACAAAGTATATAAGTACCATTCAGATCTTCAATCATGCATTTAGGATAATGATATCCATCTCATTCAACCACCAATTTTTTTCCAACCCCCCCCTTACTCCCTCCCTCCCCTCCCTTTCCGTTGACCATTCTAGTGTTCCTCTGATCCTATGTACCCCCTTCCAACAACTTCTCTGATATAAGGAGGCTGGTTCACAGAAACATCTTTAAGTGTTCAAAATACTGCAAGATGGGGAAAAAAATTATTACTCATCCTGGCCAACAATTCTGCCTACCAGCTAATTATCCCATCTGGAAAAGCAAATCATCTCTAGCCCTGGCCACCATTACTCTCTTTCCAAATGTCCATGGTCCATTCTCACTCATTATTTCTATCCTTCCAACTAAACTTTAGGACAATTCTATAACGATCCAAACATTTTAAATGATTTAAAATCATTTTAACATGTAAAATTATTTTTACATATTAGTAGAATTTTTTAAAATGTAACTTGCTCATGTATAAAAAGTAGGTTTTTATACATTGAATACAAGGTTAAAGATCTTTTTTTAATACCTTTATGTTATTTATTTATTTATTTATTTTTATGTGGTGCTGAGGATCGAACCCAGGGCCTCACATGTGCTTGGTCAGCACTCTACCACCAAGCCACAACCCCAGCCCCTTAAATATTTCTTATTAATGGTATTCCCAGATAGTTTGTAAAATCTCTTGTTAATGTGAATCTGATCATTTTTATTACATGTTTAACTTGTCAACTGCCAACGTAAATACAATACAGATTTCTAAGTCTGTGCAATGATCTACTGCCAGCTCTGGAGCCCATTACTTGGGTACAAACCTGAATTTTTCCACTTGCTTCAAATGTGACTCTGAAGCTACTCAACTGCTTTAAGGCTAATCTGTAAAATAAGGGCAATATTAGTATTTACCACATAAATACTGACATAAGGAGGTCAGAACCAAAAGAGATAATGGATGTAAAATGCTTTGCAAATGCCTTATATGCAACAAGACCTCAGTGATTATTAACTATCCTTGCTGAGTATTAACTATCCTTGCTGCTGTCACTGGTATTAGGTATGCATTAATTTCCTAATGAGAAATAGAAAAAGCAAAATCTCATGGAGACCTGCCTTTCAAAATAAGACAAAGAACCCCCAAAAGTCAAAAAAATAACTTAAATTACTAAAAATATTCTCTCAATTTTACATTTTCCCCTAGAAAATCTCATCTATAAACCAAATAAAGATGAATAATAATTAAGCATATAAAATGGGAGAAATTGGCTGAGTAACACTTTTCTAAAATATTTTCTTTTAAAAAATTCGTAAACATTCTCAGCATATTAGGGTGCATCTGTTAACTGTATACATGTGATAATAATTAAAGAGCAAAATTATTATAGCCCATTAATGTTCTCCTTTTCTAACTAAAAGTCACTTTCTTCAAGCAAAGTGATATAAGATACAAGAGAACATCATTCAACATTGGAAAGTGCTTTAGTAGTCATATTTTCCCTAATTAAGATAATATTCCCCAAGTCTAAATAACATATAATGTACAATGAAAACACGTGTGATTTAACAATATATAAAACCAATATTTTGCTTCTAATATAGCTTACTAAAAATCTCTTTTATATTCTCAAGGTATAATTTATCTAAGTTACTTATAAACACATCACAAAAACCTAAAAAGTATTTTTGCCAGTATCTGTGCAAAGTCCTTACTATTCTCCCAAGGTTTGAGAATGTGCAATACCTGTTAAATGGAAGCTCCCTCAGCACACAGCTGCTAATGTGCATAACAAACACCAATTTAAACTGAGAGTTTTATTTGTCAGTATGTAAAATCTGATTTTGCTTACACCTCCATATTAAGTAAATGTATGCATAGTCTAAGATGTATCTCTCCTTTGAGCAAAAGAATTACTCATATAAACAGCAGTTAATAGCAATGCCTAGTTTTTCACACTGCCATGGAAAAACTAAAAATCCAGGAACAATTTTACTACTAATAATGCTGAACACCCTGCAAAATACCTTGCTGCTGCAGTGTCTTACAAATGAATTTCCACTATAAAAATAATTAATTTTACTAATGCACACAAAGGCACACTTTGCCTAATCATATGGAAGAATTTAACATAGGTGTCCAATCTGTATTTACCAATTATGATACTTTCTGACTTAAAAGGATTGATACTCATCTGTCAATATTCTAGACAAAATGCATATAACAAATATTAAGGTTCCCATTTATTAGATTTAGAAACTGAGGTCCACAGAGATTTTTGCCCAAGATTAAACATTGAGTTAGTAGCAGAGTGGGAAATTAAAATTGAAATCATTGCACTCCATTTTTTCTCTCGATAGCCTCTTCATCTACATTTTAAAATAGACCTCAGACAATTGCGATACAGCAGCAATGAAGAACCTAGAAATCTGTCAGTCATTTATCATTGAAAGTTTACTTCTTTTTTTAAAAAGTAACCTATTTTCTAAAGTCACAAGAAGTCACACCTTGATAAAAAAAAATTAGAAGAAAAAATAGTGTTTAAATTAAACTTGTTCAGGAATCATCTAAGACCAGAAAGAGGAAATTATTTTTGCAACGTCTATGTCTCATCAATTTCAAACTGAGTTTAATTTAAATTTTCTACATGCAAATTTTAGCTTTTTCTAAGGTCTGTATTGTTTTTCATGATAAAAATTTGTTACTTAGAAAGAAATACAACTTACAACATTGACACTTATGTCCTTATGTGAATAATGTAATAAATAAATTATCCCTATTTCTTATACTTTCATAAGCAGCACAAGATTCACTTATAATCATTGTTAAATAAAAAATCATAAAATTTCAGATCAGATTATTCCAGAAATTGGAAAATGCTTCATTTGCTGGATCAAATTGTTCATGCTTTTCCCAGTAAGAATTATATATTTTTTTCTTGAAGACTCAATGATCTCATGTTTGGGAGTTTCCTAAGCCAGTATGTGAAGATTTTTCTAAAACTTACCTTTGGGTATTTCTTAGAGATGTAATTTTTCTATTAATTTGGAAATATCTCTCAAGCTTAGACTAGTGAAAATGTCTCTATTAGCATTAAATATGTAATACTTCAATTTGTACCTTCTGGAGATGGATACAGTAAGGATATTATACCAATCCCACACCCTTTACCCTTTAACTATAGAAGCTCTGTTTGTATTTGCTGTCTGCATTGGGGCTCCAAATAAGATTTAATTAAAAAAAAAAATGGATCCTGTTCATTTATTGAAAAGTTGTCCAAATTTTCAGAAACTTAAAAAAAAATAAATTGGTGTTAATTTGGAAAAAAAACTGATATTTCAGTAATTTAATAACCCAGTACACATTTATTAAGCATATATGACATATTGGACTCTGCTGAAAATAATGATAATACCATGCATGGTATGTTAGTCAGATTATCACTGTGATAAAATACCTAAGTTATTTACCTAAAGGAGAAAAGGAGGATTTTGGCTCAGTTTATTCAGTCCATGGTTGGTTGACTATGTTTCTTTGGGCCTACAGCAGCACAGTACATCATAGTGGCAACGCATGGTAAAGGAGGATGCTCACCTCAAGACAGCCAGGAAGCAAGGAGAGAGAAGGGGAGTCAGGTTCCCAGTATCCTTTTCAAGACCTACTGTCACCTCCAATGACCTACTTCCTTCCACTAGGCCCTACCTCCTAAAGATTCCATACCTCCCAACAACACCACAGGCACTAACCAAGCTTTCAACACATGGCCTCTGGAAGATATTCAAGATCCAAACCATGACAAACAGTTAATAAGATAAAATTCTTGCATTCATGTAACTTTCAATTGAATAAGCAGACATGACTATATGAATGGCAAAGCACATAATACAATGATATAAAAGAAACTCTATAAAGAAAAATAAAGACAGGATCTCAGGGTCTAATGGATAGTTATTTTTGATAGGGTCATCAGGGAATAGCTCACTCATCCCACCCCCCATATAAAGAGGATTCGAAGTTTCTAAGGGTGGGAATGAAAGTCATGCATTCAAAAAAGCATAAGAACATATGAACAGATATAAAGAAGCAAGAGAAGGGTGAGTTAGATCTGAGAGGTAGCAGGGATCTGGCTTTAAAGGTCCTCAGAGGTGGATTAAGGACTTGTTCTAAATTTGATAGGGAAAAAATAGAGAAACTGATATACTGTGATTTATATTTTTGAAATGTTCCTCTTGGTTTTTACTTGAACAACAGAACAGGAGATCAAAATGTCACACAAGAAGGCAATTAAGCAGGGAGAGTCATTTGGAGGCTGTTTCAGTAATGCAGGAAGAAGAAGATGGTGACTTGATGACTTGAAGTAACAGCACAAATGGGGAGAAGAAGTAAGACATGGGCTATATCTTGAAAAGCGGAAGCCAGAGAACTTGCTAATGGATTACATATAGGGCATACAGAAGAGAAGAATCAAGGTTGACTCTCAAGTGTTTTACCTGAGCACCTCATGCATGGGGCTACCATTTACTAAAATGAAGATGGAGAAGAGAGAAAACTTGGTAAGAGAAACCAAAGCTCTATGTTGGGATGTGTGCAGAAGAAACAGAGGTGAAGATATCAATGCAAGAGTATAAATGGATCAGCAAACAGATGCCCTCAAAGCCATGGTACTAAGTAACAAACCTAGGGAAAGACTCGGGAGAGAAAAGAAGAAAGCAAGGATTCAATTCTTGGAGTGTCAAATACATAAATATTGAGAAAATAAGAAGGACCCAGGAAAGAAGACTCCGAAAGAATATCTGGTGAGGCAGGAAGATGCTAGTGCAAATTTCCAGGAGGCAACACTCACAACCTGATTAAAGTTGCTCAAAGGACGATGGGAGGTTAAAAAGAGAAAGAGAGAG
Source organism: Tamias sibiricus (assembly GCA_025594165.1). Taxonomy (NCBI): domain Eukaryota; kingdom Metazoa; phylum Chordata; class Mammalia; order Rodentia; family Sciuridae; genus Tamias; species Tamias sibiricus. The sequence goes on along the minus strand of CM046661.1, from coordinate 129,991,691 downwards.
ACTACAGAAAACACTGCAAAAAGTGCTATAAATAAGAACATAGAAATCATAGCTAGGGGCTGGGATTGTGGCTCAGTGGTAGAGTGTTCGCCTAGCACGTGTGCGGCCTGGGTTCGATCCTCAGCACCACGTAAACATAAATGCATTGCATTGTGTACAAATAAAGCAAATAAATAAATATTTAAAAAAAAATCATAGCTAAAGGATCAAACACTGGAAATTTTTTTTATTTGTTTAAGGAAGAGGGTATGTTGAAGTTTTTTTTTTGTTGTTGTTGTTGTTGTTGTTGTTTAAAAAAAATATATAAGTGAGAGGGGAGGAAAAACCTGAGGTAATTTCAGGAACAAAGTCCTAAAATCAACCAGATGGTATAGAAGCAAGACCATTTGTAGAGGAGGTAGCTTAACACAGGTGTACAGAAACTTCACCCATTGCACCAAAGGGAAGGAGAGGTATATGAATACAGCTGCAGGTAGATGAGAAAAGGAAATTCACTTCTGATTGCTCATTTTTTAAAAAGTGAAAAAAAGAAACAGGTCATTAGTGAGACCAAGAAGAAGAATGGTGTCCTAGGTTTGAGAAGAAGAACAAAGATGTAAGATTTTTGTCTTAGAGGACAGGAAACAAAATGATTACAAGAATATGGAATGATTGCTGCATAGCATTAAGGGCTCACATAACTCTGTAGTCATAAATTTAAAATGAATACCATGATTCAGTCTATGCAGGCACAGAATGGGCATGGAGTGGGATTAAACTAGGGTAGAGGTCGTCACATGTGAGAATGGTGAGAGGGACAAAAGAGTTGAAGACAGAAGCAAAGACAAAAGGAATGATTCAATGATACATTAAATCATTGAATGATGAAATGGAGTGGAGGATATTGAGAGTAATCATGACCATGAACACATGAAGGATTAAAAGGTTGGGGATGCCAGGGAGGAGGTGGGTGATGACCTGCTGGAGCAAAACTAGAACAAAAAGACTGTGAGGGCAGGAGGCTGAAGTAAAGGCTAAGAAGCTGGAAATGAAGAAGTTTTCAAGTGGCACCCTGAGGGGAAACAAGGCCCAGAGTACAACTAAGGACAATGGGGCAATAAAGAAGATCAACAGGAGATATAGAGTGTTGGAAGGATCATCAGTGTGGACACTAAGCCTCCAAGAAGAATGAGAGAAGAGTTATGAAAGTTCCGTGTTTCAGGATCTTGAATAAAACATCATTTGGAATGTGGTCGGGGAGATGTTGATCAAAGGATATAAAGTTTCAATTACCTAAGAGGAATAAATCCAGAAGAACTATTGTAAAACATGGTGACTATGGTTAATAACAATGTAGTATATTCTTAAAAATCACTAAGAGTAGATTTTAAGTGTTCTCACCACAAAAATAAGTATGTGAGATAATACATACATTATTTAGCTCAGTTTTGCCATTCCATAATGTATACATATCTCAAAACATCATGTCATATATGATAAACATGTATGATTTTTGTTAATCAAAATTTTTATATAAAAATATCATTTTGTGAAATGTAATCCCTGGGAGGCAACAGCAGATGAACTCAACCAAGATGAGGAAGCAGCAGGCTCAGCTAATAGGCATATACTCAGGCAGCGTTTTTAGGAAGAAAGTGAAGAGAAATATTAACCTGGAAATAGCTTTGAACAACATGGATGACCCTTATTCCACTGCTAGGTTTGGAAGTTGTAGGGTGTGAAACAAAAATGACCCCCTCTTGAGAGACCACAGGGAAAGAAGTGTCCTCAAGAGATGACCAAGTTTCAATCAGAGTTAGAACAGAGACAATACGCCTAATAGAAGAAAAAGTAAGCTCCAATTTCCAACATGTCGGATTAGGCCCCAAGTTCCTTAATAAGAATCCTGTAGCACAAGAACTATTACCAAGAATTAATGAATGGGATAGATTTAAACTAAAAAGCTTCTTCTCAGCAAAAGAAACAATCAGTGAGGTGAATAGAGAGCCAACTAATTGGGAACAAATATTTAATACATGCACATCAGATAGAGCACTAATTTCTAAAATGTATATAGAACTAAAAAAACTTAACACCAAAAAAGCAACTAACCCAATCAATAAATGGGCTAAAGAATTGAAAAGACACTTCTCAGAAGAAGATACACATTTAATCAACAAATACATGAAAAAATGCTCAACATCACTGGCAATTAGAGAAATGCAAATCAAAACTACTCTAAGATTCCATTTCACTCCAGTAAGAATGGCAGCTATCAAGAACACAAACAACAATAAATGTTGGAGAGGATGTAGGGAAAAAGGCACACTCATACATTGCTGGTGGGACTGCAAAATGGTGCAACCGCTATGGAAAGCAGTATGGAGATTTCTTGGGAAAATGGGAATGGAACCACCCTATGACCCAGCCATCCCACTCCTGGGTCTATTCCCAAAAGACTTAAAAACAGCATATTACAGTGACACAGCCACTTCAATGTTTATAGCAGCACAATTCACAATAGCTAGGTTGTGGAACCAACCTAGAAGTCCCTCAGTAGATGAGTGGATAAAGAAAATGTGGTATATATACAAAATGGAATTTTACTCAGCAATAAGAGAGAATAAAATAATGGCATTTGCAGGTAAATGGATGAAGTTGGAGAATATAATGCTAAGTGAAATTAGTCAATCTCAAAAATCCAAATACCGAATGTTTTCTCTGATATAAGGAGGCTAGTTCACAGTGTTGTTGGAAGGGGGTACATAGGATCAGAGGAACACTAGAATGGTCAAGGGAAAGGCAGGGGAAGGGAGGGAGTAAGGAGGGAGGGGGGGGGGAGGAAAAAAATTGGTGGTTGAATGAGATGGATATCATTATCCTAAATGCATGATTGAAGATCTGAATGGTACTTATATACTTTGTATACAAGCAGTTGTATGTAAAAAGATACTATACTTGTGCATGATGAATAAGTAAATAAATAATTTTTTAAAAAAAGGTAAATAAAACATTCAGGAAGGAAGTTAAGGACAGAGGGGAATTTGCTAATGACACAGAGAGTCACAAGGAAAAAACAGAAAAGTCCAGAATAGAAATGAATTTGAACCAGATTGCAAAATGCACACATAGATACATGGGAAAGTCTCAAAGGGATGAGATATATCCTGAGGTGCTGGGATTATGATGCTGATGGAGTTGAACAGAATTGATCATCTCTCAGGAAAGGCCAATAAATGAAATTATGAATTTCTTCTTCATACTGATCTCTTAGGCAGTTTGTTATGGTATTGGGAAGCAGAAAGAGTACAAGTTGCTCCAAGAACACTTGCTGCTATCTGGATGTCCCTAACACCTATGGAGAGTGGCATCTTCAGAGTCCACTGCTGTCTAGACTACTAACCAAGCTTCTCCTTGTTTAAAATTTGAGAACTAAGAAAATTTTGTTTTGTCCCATTTATTACACCCTGATGACTATTAAAAAATTTAAATTAAGCATATTTAAGTAAGCCTGATAATACTTAAAGGTCTCCAAGCAAACATAACTAATTGTCTAAAGTATGTTTCTTAAGCTTTTGCCAACCTCAGTATACACCGTGAGTAAAGCATATCTGACTATGTTCACATAAGCCAGGTTTGCACATTTACAATTACTAATTATAACTTTATTCCACTCATTCTCTCTCAACAAAGCATTACAGACATCAAATGCATGAGATCTGTACAGGTTTATTTTTGAAGGGAAAAAGATGTATATAACTATACACACCACACACACACACACACACACACACACACACACACACACATACACACACATGATATATATCTATACCATAAAATATAGACATCAAAATTCATGATATATTTATGTAGTTCATTAATATATATATGTGTGTGTGCATTCATGATTCTGATAGATAACCATGATTCTAATATCCTAAGAAAAAATAGGCTTATTGACAGGAAGTTTTAATATTTTCATGAAATTCATAGTAATATCTTTGTAATACTGTGACATACTTCCCATCTGACTTCAACATTCTAAGATTCACACTCTAGATTCAGTACAAAAAACCATGTCAACTATAACATAACATTATATTGAGCAAAATAAATCAATTGCCATCCAAGAATGAGAATCAGCATATTTTCTTCCTTATGATCATTTATTTGTAGTTCTCTTCATCTTAAATCTTCAGTGACTGATATGTTTGACAACAGATACACAAATCTGACATTGTGAGAACAAATCTTCCATTTTGCCATTGGCTAGGTTTAAAAATGTGACAGAATCTGAAATGTGTTATATGTTCCCTGAAAAATGGCTGTTGGCTTATGCACTCCCCTCTCCTTCTTAACCTTGCCTCCACTTGTCAGGGCTAACTATCACAACAGGAGGGCCACCTTCCTGTGGCTGATGTGGATGGTAGTGGCCCACACACGGGCCTTGGTGAACTCAGCACTGAGTAAAAGCCTTGTATAAATAAAAATAACATCTATTTTATATATCTGAGATTCAAGGCAAATTACCTGATTCAAATGTCTCTATGATCATTATCCCCTACTATCTTCGTTCTTAATTAAATCATTATTAGAGGTTACAGAAGAAAGTGCATGCATTAACCCTAAGAGAAATAGTTAAAGTTTCCAGACATTATTCATTTCAGGTGGGAATGGGAAATAAATCACATGAACAAATCAACATAAAGTCTTCAATGGAGTATAATATAGGAAATGAATGTGTAACATGTAGAACATGAATATTCAATCAGCATATATAAACTAGCTTGTCTACAAATATACAGTATATCATTTTTAAATATAGGTATTAATAAATTTATGTATTCATAAATAGTATATTAAGGAGTAGATATTTATCATTTATCAATGCAAATGTTAATTTCATTAACATGTGTACTCTCTACATACTTATAAGCAAATGGATGCCCTTAAGAAGAACAAAGTGGTACTAGTTATTTTCAACATGCCAGTTCAGTTTGAGCCTCATGTGTACATAAAATTGTAAAAAAAAAAAAAAAAAAATCCATATTAAGGGCTTTGCAGGACTTTTTGTATTGATGAACTAAAGAAATCATGGTATAATGCAGGGTTCAGTGAACTACAGCCCATAGGCCAAATCTGACCGGCCATCTGATTTCATAAATAAATTTTATTGGAACACAGCCATGTTCAACCATCTATGGCTGCTTTCTTGCTATAATGGCAGAGTTGATGAGAGATAATGAAGATGGCATAGTTAACAATGGTGAAAATATTTTCTCTCTGGACCTTTACAGAGAAAGGTTGATGACTACTATAATATCGATTATGAAGGCTTCTTTAACATAATCAGAATTCTTTCCAATCATATATTTTTTCACTGCAGATGAGAAGGTGGAATGATACAGAGTAAAATATTTTTAAGTATGTAAATCAATAATTTCTTCTTAAATGATCAAATTAATTTGGACAAAACAGGATTGTGCTAAAAAGGCCTTAATAATTTAAGTCGTTACCACAGTCTTTGTTTTCACCATATCTTAACTGGCATCCCACCACAAATATAAACAAACAATACTGAAAATGACCCAAGCTCATACTAGGTGTATTAGTTAGCTCAGGCTGACATAACAAAATACCACTAACTGGGTGGGTTAAATACAGAAATATATTTTCTCACAGTTCTGGAGGCTAGAAGTTCAAGTTCATGTTGCTAGAATGGTCAAGTTCTAGTGAGGGTTCTCTTCCTTACTTGTAGATGGCCATGTTCTTGCTGTGTCCTCACATGACAGAGAGAGAGATCTCTCTTCTTATAAATTCTACCAGATTAGGACCTCACGATAATGACCTCATTTAACCTCAAATACCTCCCAATTTTCTCTTCATTAGCTTCTGTTTTCAAATACAGTTACACTGGAGGTTAGAGATTCAGCATACAAACTTTAGGGAAGCACAGTTCGGTCCATTATAATATATATAAGAAATTATCCCCAAATTTTTGCTACAGACATGGAGTACTGGTTTAGTTCACTAGAGGAGTTAGTGAACCACTTAATGGCTAGCTTTATTAATATTAATAAAAATTGACATGGTATATCTCGATGTATTTAAGAAGCTAAACGATCCTAAACATTATCAACCTACCAATTATTTTATGGCTTAGTGAATATTTTTCAGTTTGTAAAATAAAAAGAATTACCAAACAATTTAAAAGCTAGAAGACATCATATTTATGCTGTTTAAGACATACTGTAGGTCATTCATAAATTATTTCCTATATGAAAACAGAAGCCATAAGGAAAAAAAAATAAAGCCAATAAAGAATAAATCTAGGTTATAAACCATTAAAATTCTTCCAACTGAAAAATGGCATTTGGGATACCCTCTCTTTCAAAATTACCCTTTAAAAAGCTTCAGAAATGCCCTGAAGGCTTCATTTACAACTACCATATTGGATTTGCTCTGCTTGTGTATCACAACCTCCTTTACAGGGAAGGTTTGTTTTACACTTCAGTCTGTTTTACATTTCAAAGTACATAAGCAGCAGCAGCAGAAAAATTCTCAAAGACAGTAATAAAAGGTTTTAAGACTAAAAGGTGAACCTGGAGTACATTTTACATTTGAAATCGCTCAAAAAAGTTTTAGTCTAACTCCTAGATCTCCTGTCTCCCCCACAAGTGTCATGACAGATAAAGCCATAAGTTTAAAAATAATAAAAATGAAAATAATTTTCAAAATGATCATATCCCTGAAACTTTTTTCTAAGATTCTTTTTTCTTATAGTAATCTCTTAGCATCCTTCCAAGTTGGGTTTTGTATGGTTGGCTGAATACTCAACTCCTGCAATGAGTTTATCCTCCTAGACGAATAAATGAAGAAAAGAAGTGCTCCCCATTCAGGTTACAAAGGCACCTTTGCTTCTTACTCCAAAAAGTTATAAGCAGAAATTCAGTTTACAGCAAGGATTTTTATTACCCTTCATTATCTGATAAGATCATAAAGCCTTAATGCCAAAGGTAAGGGATGATATGCTGATTATGGTAACCACTCACAGTTCCTCAACCTTAGAAATTATAATCAATCAATAAGTAATTACTGCATATCTTTACAACGGGAACATCTGAAAAGTTCTGAATTGGATAAAAAGCACTGTCACAATAACACTGGAAAAAAGGAACAGGGAAAATGTATATTACGATTTCTCTGTTATAGAGCATTTTGTTTTAATTGACTTTTATATGCTTAACCCTAATTTACATAACTATCCCTCAGTTTCAGTTTCTGGAAATGAAGCTAATTTGAAAAAAAACCTTCTGATCTCCATATAAGCTATTTTAGCTCTAAAGTTGATAGGAATGGTCACCTTTCTTTTAAAATTGCCTGATTGGCAGTGCTTCTGTCAGCAGTAATCCCCAGCTAGACTTTAATGAAACGTTCCTCCTTTTCTCCAGGGCTGTGGATTGCCATTTGGCTATAATTAACTCCAGACTGACCAATGGCCAGTGAAGGAAGCAATTCACTTCAAGAAGAGGATTATTACAACCATTATTTTGTTCTAAATACAGCTGCTCTGTTTAGAAAATATAAATTATTTATCTTGCTATGTTAATTTCAAATAGCAAGAAGGAGAGAAGGAATTATAAAAAAGATCTTTCCCTTTCACTGTAACTACACAGCAAAGTGAGCCCAAAGGAAAAAACAATAAACCCTTATACTTTTTCAAGCTTGTCATAATCTTATAAACTCTAGTCAAGAGGAACCAACATCAAGACTTCATTTGAAGTCCTGTCGTACGTAATACAGCAAGTTTTGTTGGTTCTCCTATCAAAATATATCCAGAATCTGCCCCCTCTCCTTACCACCTCCACCCCTACCAGTCTGATCCAATACACAAACATTGTTTGATTTAATGCAGTGGCTTCTCTGTTTTGTCATTTTCTCCCACCCCTCAAATGTCTGTTCTACATGACACGTCAATGTGATCCCTTAACAATATAAGTCACACACCAGGTGGCACTTGCTATGGACTAAATTGTGCCTCCCCAAAAAGAGATTCTTATATCAAGGCCCTAACCCCAATATGATGGTATTTAGAAGACTGAATGGTATTTAGGAGACCATTCAGCTTAGATGAGGTCATGAGGGCAGGGCTCCCATGATGAGATTAAGAACCTTATAAGAAGAAAGACATCAAGGAGCTGAGGATGAAGCTCAGCAGTAGAGTGTCTGCCTGGCACATAAAAGGCCCTGGGGGAAAAAAAAAAGAAGAGTAAGTAGAAGACATATTGAAGTAGGACAGAAGAGGCTGGACACCTGAGGAATTTTTAGGAAGCAGGTTTATTGACTGCAGAGTTCAGAGGTGGCTCTTGCCTAAGAAATCTTCTTCTGAACCAAGATTTCAGAAACTCTTTGAACTTTATCCACAGTGGTGGGAGGGGAAGCTTGGAGGTATACACTTCTGCAGGGATCTACATAAAAGTAATTTTTTTTTAATTTGCATTCTCAGAAGGTGCCTATTGTCCCATTTCTTAGAATGGTCAGAGGTCTACAGCCAAACTTAGCTTTTGCAAGACAGAGCAGAGCAACAGTAAATAGGGCATCTAACCACACTGAGCCCCTCTGTAGAGATCTTGACTGATATTTTGTTAACAAGAAACAAATGTAGTGGGGGTCTCTGGAGAAGCTTAATTATGGCAAGGGTATTTTGGGTGGTGGTACCTGGTCTGCTTCAGCATCATAGAACTTGCTATCTCTTTGCCATGAGAGAACACCACAAAAATGCTGCTATCTATCAGCCAGGAAGAGAGCCCTGACCACGCTGGTAAGCTGATCTTGAATTTTCAGCCTCCAGGACTGTGGGAAACAAATTCCTGTTGTTTAAACCACCTAGACTCTGGTATTTTATTGTGACGATACAAGGTGACCAGGACAATGCCTCTGCTCAAAATTAAAGTACATGACCTTCAATAGCCAGCCAACAGGATCTTTCCCCATCTGGCTCAGTCACCTTGAATACTTCATGTCACCCTATTCTCCATCACTCTGCAACAGGAAACTGGCTGTTTCTCCAATAAGTCAGTTTCCCTCTTCTTCAGGGTCTCCTCTTGCTTTCAGATTTGGACTCAAATGCCATCATTTCAGTCTTGACTGTCCACCTATTAAAACTACAAATCCCTCCCCTCTATCAACATTTCCAACTCTTTCCTCTCTGTTTTACTCTCTGCATAGCAGTTATCACTTTCTCATTATAACTATAACTCTGTGTGTATGTCTATCTGCCTCTCTCATTAAATTTAAGCCAAATGAGAGGATTGCTGTCTCTTCTGTTAACTGCTGATTTTCTAGTACCTAGAACAGTATCTAGTAACTAACAAATTGTCAACAAATGTCTGTCAAATACATGAATTGTTGTTCTTATTTCAAACAATAACAAGTGGGAGAAGAACTAATAGACAAACAGATACTTATTCTATTTTCAGATTGCTAAAACCTCCCAGGTACAAAGAGTAACTTCCTAATAGCCTTGCCATTAGAATGCCGTCATAATAAACCAAAACCATATTACTTCTTCCAGGAACCAGCTCACACATTTTTACCAACATCTTCCTTATGTGGATCTTTAATGAGAAAGTAGCCCATAGCTAAGTCATCTTTCAACCCTTTCATTTGTATTTATCCAAAAGGAGATTTCCTGGCAGTTTATAAGGCTCATCACTGTTATTTGTTCTTTCTGTTAAAAAAAAAATCATGTTTTATTTAATTTACACAGCAAGCAAAGCTTTGTCTTTTCTTCCTTCCTCTCCTACGTGGTGAAAATGGCTAAAACAGGAAGCGGCTGGGGATTAATCATTCATTCATAAGCATTTATCAAGTGCCAACTTGGGGAATTGGAGCACTGAACATACAGACAAAAACCTATGTTGTCAGAAAGCTCACAAGACAGGGGGAGAGGCTGGATGCAGGTATTAATGACAATAAATAATACATAAACAAAATACATACTAGGTAAGATAATAAAATGTACTGTGGGGAAAAAAATGAATCAGGGAAGCAATCACCTTGGCTATAATTTAAGTGGGGGTCAGAGCAGACCTGCAGGAGGTAGCACTTCAGCTCTGCATGTAACTGAAGGGAAAGTGCTCAAGCCTGAGGGAAGAACAAGTAGAAAGGCCCAGGGTTGGAGCATGTTTCCTGCCTCATAGACACTCAAGGAGGACAGAGCAGCTGAAACAGAGAGTACATGGGGGAGAAGAAAGAGATGAGGTTAGATCACAAAGCCTCTTCCAAGCCACAGGAAGAACTCTGGATTCCACTCCATGAGTAATGGGAAGTCACTGGAATAGGAGTAGACAAGCAATATTGCCAGTTTAAACCCAACATCCATTTTAAGAACTCTGTACAGATGCTCTTTGATTTATGATGAGGTATATCCCCAAAAGCCTATTTTTTAAAAAATGTTTGTAATTGTAGATGGACAGCATGCTTTTATTTTATTTGTTTCATTTTTATGTAGTACTAAGGATCAAATCCAGTTCCTCACACGATAGGCAAGCGCTCTGCCACTGAGCTACAGCCCCAGCCCCCCAAAAGCCTATTTTAACTTGAAAATGTACTTAAGACACCCAACCTACAGAACATCCTAGCTTAGCAACAGAGTACACTGTAGACTATACTGGTTGTTTGCCCTCATAATCACATGACTGACTCGGAGCCACACCTCACTGCTACTGTCCAACAACTCACCAAATTATCATACTGCATATTGCTGGCCCAGGTAAAGATCAAAATACCCAAGTACAGCTTCTACTGGATACATATAGCTTTCACACCATTGGAAAGTAAAAAATTGGAAATTGAACCATCATAAGTCAGGTAGTGCTTGCCAATTCAAAAATCTTATGTTCTCATACCACTTTAACTTCAAATTTCATTCTTGCTTGACTCAAGTTCCATCATAGTTGGAAAGAGAGGAGTAGCTATGAAAATGGTGAGAAGTGATCCATTTCTGAATATATTTAGAATGTGGAGCCACAGGAATTCATTGATAGTTTGCATGTGTAAGTCCACAGGTTTTTACCTAAATGATTTTTAAAGGGATGAAGTTGCCCTTTACAGAGATGAGGAAGAAGAAAAGAGCAAGATAATGGCTCAACCTAGAGTTCAGATTTGAGAATGTTAATTTGATATACTTACTAGGCATCTGCAAGACTGCGATGTACATGTTTAGGTTGTTGTCCATGACTTCTGGCTCCTAACTTCCTCTCCATGGCAGTTCATGGAAACTAAGATTTCTCTTTCCCAAGGCAAGTCATAGAAAATCTAATCTTTTCCCACTTTTCTGCCTTGGAATTGACCATAAAAAAATTATCTGACCTATCTTGTCTGATATCATAAGAACGCTCATAATAAGGGGCCCAGCACCATATCACAAAGGAAGGAATGCTACACAGAGAAGCCAAAAGGAATCTAGACAGACATTCCTTGTTAAGTTCCCCACCTGGTCTATCAGCTTTGGAAAAGCCCCTTTTTGTCCAATCGCACCTCTTAATGGTTGTCCATGATTCAGTCATGTGTATTCAATAAAGTCTCCATAAAATTCCAAAGGGGCAGGGTTCAGGGATTTCAGGATAGCTGAACGTGTAGAGGTTCCTAGAGGATAGTGTACCAAGAGAAGACAAAGATTCTCTGCACCCCTTACCCCATGCACCCCCAATACATCTCTTCATCTGTGTCCTTTGTAATGTGCTTTATAATAAACTGATGAATGTTAACTTAAGTGTTTCCCTGAGTTCTGGGAGCCACGCAGACAAATTAATCAAACTAGAGAAGAGCATTGTGGGAACTCCTACTACAAAAGTACAGGAAAAACAACCTAGGGCTTTTGTTTAATATCCGAAGGGAGGCTGCAATTGTGGGGACCAAGCCCCTCACCTGTGGGATCTGTCCCCAGATAGATAATGTTAGAATTGAATTAGAAGACACTACAGAATTGCTTGCTAGCTTGCTTACAGGTGGGGAGAAATCCCCAAAACTTTTGGGTTATAAAAGTCTTCTTGATTGTGTAAGAGCAGTGTGGTCTTCCTGCTAAAATGTATAACCTGCATCCCACGAGAAGGATTCCTCAGACAAACCCAATTCAATTCAAGTACTTTCTGAAATAACTGTCTGTCTTCATCAAATATGTTGAGGCTATGAAAGAAAATAAATAAGAAGCACTTGCAGATTAAGAGATTAAACAGTCATGGAAGTCAAATGGGATGTGTGACCCTGTATTGGATTCTGAGCCAGGGGGAGATGAAGCTATAAAGGATATAATTAGGATAACTGATAATATTTTAATATAGGCTATAGATTTGTAATGTCAACTGTTCTGTTTTTGTGATTTTACTGTAGCTATACAAGAAAAAATATCCTCGTTTATATGAAAGAAATTAAAAAGTGTTGATAAAATTTTTTTAAAAAGCAGTGGGAAACCAATTTGTTGGGTATTTTCTTCCCATATCATTCAAATGCACATGTCAGTGGAATGTAAAAGTGTGGAGTTGAGGACAGAGAACCAAGTCTGAGGTGTACATTTAGGAATCTCAGCATCAGCCACAGAGGCTGGATGAGGTCCCCAAAGGAGGTCACCACCAATGTAAGTAAAAAGAGAAGAGACTCAAAACCCAAGTCCTGCAGTACTCGAGTAAGTTGCAGCTAGAGAAGTTAGAAAGACATAATGCTAAGTGAAGTTAGTCAGTCTCAAAAAATCCAAGTACCAAATGTTTTCTCTGATATAAGGAGGCTAGTTCATAGTATTGTTGGATAGGGGGGTACATAGGAGGACTAGAGGAACACTAGAATGGTCAAAGGGAAGGGAGGGTAAGGGGGGGAGTAAGGGGGAGGGAGGGGGAGAAAAGGAAAAAAAAAGAAAAGAAAAGGTGGTTGAATGAGACGGATATCATTTTCCTAAATGCATGATTGAAGACCTGAATTGTATGAATATACTTTGTATACAAACAGTTGTATGTGAGTTGTACACATTAAAAATTATTTAAAAAAAAAAAAGAAAAAAGAAATAAATAAAAAAACCTTAGCAGGACAGGCCAGTGAGTAGGAGGGAGAAAACCATAAAGAAAAATGTGTTGTCCTGAAAGACAGACAAAAAACTGTGTTCAAGGAGCTGGGGAGAACAATTCTGTCAGACACTACTGACAGCTCACGATGAAGACTGAGAATTGACCACTGGGTTTAGAAGTGTGGAAGTGTTATTAAACTTGGAAAGCTTCAGGATAGTGCTGAGGACAAACGCCTGATGTACAGCACATGCAAGACACAAGGGAATGAGAGAAATGGGAGTCAGTGCACATAGACCATCCTTTCAAGCAGTTTAGCTGTAAAAGGAAGGAGAGAAATGGCTTCATAGCTGGAGTGAGTATACATGTGTGTGGTCCAGTTGAGAGAAATAGCATCATATTTCTAATGTGGATAGGAAAAAATCCAATAAAGATGGAAAATTGAAGATTCAGGAGAGAAAACAGAGAAATGCTGCAATGATGTCATCAAGCAGAAGAGAGGGGATGCACCACCAAATGAAGATCTGTCTATTATCACAGCAACGCCAATCGATCCACAGTTACAGGACAGAAAGCAGAGCATAAAACACAAAGATTATGCAGACTAAATATAAAAATGCTGGAAATACTTATTTTCTAACTTCAAAGCCAAATACGTCTGTCGGAATATGTAAAACAATAGCATGGAGGCCTCTTTATAAATACATCCTGATCAAGTTAACACCCTGGTTGAATTTGTGAAAAATGCTCATGAGTAAGTCCAAAGTTGTTCAAGTCTGAGACTCTTAACCAGAGAAGAGGGGAGGAGGGCAGTAAGCAAATTAAATACATAGCAATATTTCTAAGCTATCAAAACAATTTTAAAGACTTCTCTTGGACTAGCTTTTAAGCATCTCATGAAAGAGATCACTTATTATCATTACTGAATACAATGTTACATAGTAACTACTCAATAAAAGCAAGTTGAATTAATTAGTTAATTCGGTCTTACTGTTGGTTTCTGTTGCATTAAATTCTCTACTTGGTATACTTGTGGTTTGCTTGTATACAGTAGTAATAATCTCATGTATCTTTCTCACTAGAATGCATTGTTTTTATTGATTTTTTTGTTGTTGTTAATGTTCTGTTTCTTTCTCTTTTTTTGCATTAGTGGTTAAATATCATAGACATTTGGTATCATATATGTTTTGTTGACTAGTGTAGTTTTGGAAGTATACAGCATGTAATAGCTACAAAATAGCTTAACAAGAACAGCTAAATGGCCTTTTATGGAATAATTAATGAAGGAATGAAATGCCTTGTTAAATTGTGTTAGAATAATTGTAAATATTGAAATAACTGTGTCTATTTTATTATATTTGGTGGGGTTTTTAGTATAGATAGTTGCCAGGGTGGGATTAGGGATACATAAAAATATTTTATATTGAAAGAAATGGTAACTATTCTTTTGGTTTATAAGAAAATTACTAGATGAAGGGCTTTTCAAAACTAAATTATCTGCTGTGCATGGTGGTACATGCCTGTAACATATCAGAAGCTGAGGCAGGAAGATCACAAGTTCAGGGACATCCTTAGGAATTTAGTGAAGCCCTAAGCAACTTAGTGACACCATGTCTCAAAACAAAACATAGAAAGGGCTGAGGGTGTGGCTCAGTGGTTAAGTGCCCCTAGGTTTCATTCCCGGTACCAAAAAAATAAATAAAAATTAAAAATAAATATCTTCATCAAATAGCAAGAGACTATATTTATTAAATTCCAAAGAGAGGGGGAAAGATAGTCATTTGAAGAAATTTATTCCCAGGGAAAAGTGCTGCTGTGTCTGATCCCTGAAGAAGGTTCTAGTAACACAGACTCAGAGAGATCCTTACATTTAGTTTCCACAGAAAAAGAACTCAATGAAAAGCTTCAATGTAATATTAAATATTTTCAGGAGTTCTGGTTAAAGGAAGCACTTGAGGAGTGAATTCAAATTATACACATTAGACTAAACTACAATAAAGAGCCCCCAGAGATTTTATTTTAAAAAGCAGTGTCATTTGAGACCACTGAAAAAACATATACATGACATTCAGTATTTACTTAATAAAAGGGGCAAGGCAAAAATCTCATACCTTAAAAAATATCAAAAGAAGTCTCAAAGAACCCAACTATGAGATGTATAATTAATATGAAATGGTATTACATACTTGTCACCTCAAATTAAAAACAATAAATATATCTAATACTAATTAAAATAATAATGCTAATTAAAAACAAATAGCAGCAGAAGATAAAATGTTTAGCAGTCAATACAAATATTTTATGAAATTTTAGCAAAGTATCATTAATACATTTAAATATGTTTTATATATAGTATATTCAGACATAAATGATTTTTGAGAACCTTCACTATTTGCAAATAGCAAATTATCATCATCACCATCATCACCACTACAATAAAAATTTAGATTATGGCCAAAGAAAAAATCAATCATTCAAGCAAACCTCTTATTCTTAAACTCTAAAAAAACAATTTATCCTATAGTTTATCAATTTCTTGACACAAAAATGTTGACCCTTCAATGTGATACAGACAGCCTAAAGTATATATGGGCTTTCTCTGTACACAATTCTCAAAATGACCATTCTCCCCTTTCTTCACCTCCAATTAAATCCCTGTCTCTTTTGCCAAGACTTGGGTAAAGATAAGACTTCTCTTTATGTATATTTTGTGCCTACAGCATTGTATAATGATCCCACACTCTTAATTTAACATGGTATTAAATATTTACCCTACAAAACTATAGTGCTTGATTACATTCTATACTATGTAAGTCTCTAATCCATTCATTCCTATAAATATCGTATTCTCTCCTCAACAAAAGCACAATCTCCTTGAGGGCAGAAATTCTTGTTACAAAACACCTGTTCTCCCTCTACAATCCCAGCTCTGTGCCAGGTAAGTAATGAATTCTTCATAAAAGCACAGTGTCTTGAAAAGCAGCAATCAAGCAAACTCCTTTACAAAACATTGATTTACAAATTACAGAGTAGCAGCAAAGGGAAACTGAAAACTATCTGTCATAATTAATTGAAATCTAAACAAAATAACAAAATATTTTATCAGTCATTTTATCTGCCACCTAACTAACTTATAAAGCATCTATGATGAAAACACATTTGCAGCACTCAAATATGTATTCAGGTTGATGAAATTACAAATTATAAGATGTGTTTCTTCATATCTTTTTAACTTTCTGAATTTTCTGCAAATACTGTGTATTATTTTTTTAAATTATTTTTGTGGTTTTAGATGAACAGAATGCCTTTATTTTATTTGTTTTTTTTTTTTTTTATGTGGTGCTAAGGGTCAAACCCAGTACCTCACACATGCTAGGCAAGTGCTCTGCCACTGAGCTACAGCCCCAGCACACTGTGTATTACTTTCAATATCAATAAGAAATTAACAAAAAATAGCTATTACATTATTCCTCTAGCAAAAGATTATCTATATTAAGGTGATCTATGTACTAATTTCTGGATTCTCAAAACTTCAGGAATCTGTTTCAGTAGAATCCAAAGATCTTGGAATCAGTATGGGTTTGAAATTCAAACCCACTAATTCCTACTGTGTGATCAGCCCACATTACCTAGTCACTGAATCCCTAAATTTTCTCATCTGGAAAATTAGAAAATAACAGGTACTCCTTCAGAAAGTTGTGACAGATTAAACGGGTTAGAATGTACGAAGCCCTCTAAGAGTAACTCACATTCTATAAACACAAACATAGTTATTGTTGTTGTCAATATGTTTGGGGAATAAGAAGAAAGTTAACTTAATTCTGTATGTGTCTACAACAACCTTCTTGTAAAGTAGCACTCCATGCCCCTGAGAGTTTTCATGAAAATAGGGCACACAGATAAGGAAAGGCTGGCTGTATTGTATCAAATAGAATGTGCCTCTCATACAATTTAACACCAAGAAACACATAATCTCTGAAAACCTCATACAGATAGTTTTAATTACCTAATTTAGAGATTTACAAACAAATCTTCACACAGTGTACTGGTTGCTTTTGTTACAGAAATATTTTTATGTAACAAGGAGAATAAATTATTATCCTAACAACAAGCATTGCATTTACTCTACTACTAACATCAGTGAAGGTCAATTCTCAGTCCTAATATAACTGGACTACCACAACTTCTTAATTGTTATTTTTAATGCTTTCTTCCTTATATGCCCAGCATATCACAATTGCCTGGCTTCCCTAGTGTCTCTCTAACCTGAAAGCACTGGACCAGAACCTCCTTGCTTATATTCTCTTTTAATCTCTCACTATCTTGACAAACCCATTCCGTTTCACAGCTTTGTATACCATAATATGCTGGCAAATATATATCTCTAGCCAGATTACTCATCCAAACTCCATATTTATAAATTCAATTGTTCACCTGAATTTTGTACAAACATCAAGGTGCCACCTAAATGTTTAATAGGCAGGACAGTCTCAAAAATCATCCTCTTCCATAATCTTTCTCTCTCAGCAAATGGCAATAGCATCCTTCTAGCTCTTGGATCAAAAACTTTGAAGTCACCCTGGATGTCCCCTCTTTCTCTTACATCCAACATCTTACTCATCAGTAAATTCTGTTGTTTCTACTTCTAATATATATCCAGAATTGAATCCCTTCTGACAACCTCACTGTTAGCATCCGAATCCAAGCAGCAACCATCATCCCCCCTGAATTCTGGTCTACTAACTGGCCTCTATCCCTCTCCACTTTCCCCTTATATCAGGGTCTCTCCACCTTGGCACTATTGACAGTTTGGGCTAGATAACTCCTATTCTAAAAGGCCATCCTGAGCATCCTGTGCCTTTTATGATGGTTAGCAGTATCCCTGGCTTCCATCCACCAAATATCAGTAATATACACCTGACCCTCCCCACACCCAGGCTGGGACAAACAAAAATGTCTCCACACAGAGCCAACTGCTCCTGAGGGACAAAACTGCCCCACAGCTGAGAACCACTGCTTTTGCAGTGTGTTCTCAACCTAGACATAAGAATGACTTTTTACAACATAAACCAGATTATATAATGCATCTGCTCAAAACAGACCAATAGAGACCCATCTCAAAAAGAAAAAGAAAAAAAAAAAAACAGAAAGAAAAGAGAAAAAGCTGAAGTGCTTCCCACTGCCTGCTGACTCTGCCTAATCTGCCACCTGGCCATTATGCCTGGACCTCAGCATGGACTTCTCACCATGCACTCACTCTGCTACATTCCTACTTGCCTTTCGTGTCTCTCAGATACACCAGGAAAGCTCTCATCTGAGAGTCTAGGCACGTGATTCCCTCTGCCTATAGTCCTTATCCCATTATATCCACTGGGTTTTCTACTTCATTGCCTTGAGTTGTTCGTCCAAAAACCTTTGCAATGAAGCCCTCTATGATTGCCCATTTAAAACACTCAGCGCCTTCCCTGCACCAACTATGCAGCACACCTCCTAGTCCTCTGTTCTCACTTTATTTTTAGTGGTACTTATCTCCATGTTCCTTCTGTACTACTATTGCTTCAGTGTCTGTCTCCACCTGATAGAATGGAAGCCCCAGGAAGGAGGGATCTTTACTGCCTTATTAATTGTTGTGTCTGCATGGTATGGAAAATTGCCTGTGGCAGGCATTTACTAAATGTTTACAGAATAAACACAAGGGAAGGCAAGAAGGAGAGAAGGGTCAATGCAGCCTCAGCTAATATCTAGGACACATCTACAGGCATCATTAACAAAGACTGAGTAGGTTTCCATCGAATTCACTGAGAGTAGAATTCATAGTGTACAGAGGAAAGTAAGGATTTCTCAAAATGTTTCTGTGCTTACAGATTATTATATAGGAGGTATTTAGAAGGCACACTTATGAGTCCATTAACATATGGATGTAAACACCTGTAGATATATAAAATAAGTAGAACTTAAATTTTACAAAGTGCCATGGGCTTTGGTAACTCCCCTAGATACATAAAGCAGTATGCCGGAGTAAGTCAAATCATTCAATTATATACACCATAAGGTAGCTTAACAAGTAACAATAAGGGTGAACAAAGCTCTTCTCTACAGATGAAAGGCTGCATGGTACAGTTGTGAGTGAAGCAGAGAAACAGAAATGCTTCCTGCTGCAAGCTGATAGTTACATGGAACCCCCCGAAGTTATAAATTGAGTTCCTCTGCTAATTACTGGTCTGAAGGAGACAGAGAAAGATCCACATTTTATTTCTCTTGCTGAACTTGCAATATAAGCACTCGTGAATTTTACATTAGGGTCAAGCTGAGCAGTTCCCAGCCAGTTTTACCTGGAGTAGATAACAGTGTCACCTCCCATGCAAATGAGGTCAGGTATTCCTCTCTGCCTTGGGTGACTACCAGGGAGGTTTCAGTGTAAAAGATACTAATAAGGAGGAAGATGTAGAAAGGAAAATAGAAAAAGAAAATAGAACAAACCAAAATACAGATCCTATTTGAAATAATAAAAATGTACCTATTGACTCTAAGAGCTTGCATTTCAAAAAAGACCTTAGAATTTTGTAATACAACTCATTAAAATTGTATGCCATACCCATAGATAACAATATCAACCATTCTATCTACTTTCTGAACTAACTACTCATTGTAAGACCAATAAAGCTACCCAGCAGGCAGCTACTTAATGAAACAGGCCAAGTTCTCCAGGGAGGAGAACCGGTGGTTCAGACTAGCACTTTTGATCAAGTAAACACTTCATTCTTCACAATGAGAAATGCGTTTTATGGGGATCCTGATCAAAAATGCTCTTGGGAAGAAAAAGGATGGAGGGGTGAGGACAAAGGACTGTTGTGATGTAATATCCCAAATCAGGTTTTCTGAGAAGAAAAAGTAACTTCAACACTTCTAGTACATATACATACCCTTTCTAATATCCTAGAACATCAGGCTCACTCCTTGGCAAAAGCATGTCATTTGAATTAGGGTAACAACTTAATTCATTTATTTATTTAACCAACAAGTATTGAACACATTTCCTTTGTAAAAGGAAGAAATGCAAGAAAGTTTGCAGAAAACATGATCTCCATTACTACCAAGTTTTTCTTTCTCTTTATTCTATTTATTGTATCTGTGTGCTAGAAATACAAACAAAAACAATCTAAGGAATAACTAATTTAGATCTGACATATGAGAATCTGGCAAGAGACACGGCCCATGAGTTTCTTCTTCATGTAAAATATTGAATAGTTCTGAGAATAATCAAGACTTAGTCTGAAATCCCAGCTCCTTAACTCACTAGTTCTCTCCATAAATGGAAACACTCCTGAGTCCCAATTTCCTTGTGTGGACAATGTTCTCACCATGCCTACTTACACGGTAGTTGCGGTGATTATATGTGATGTTGGCAAGCACCCCTCCACAGGGCATTTTCAACAAATCATCTCTTAGAATCCTAAACTTAACATAATGCCTTTCTTAATTCCCATGAGCACTTTACTGGCAAAACTCCAGAAGCACTAAATCTTATTCTACCTCTTCTGAAGAAATTATTTTTTATGCTTATCATCCCTAAAAATATAAACCTCTGAATTTTCATACTCCTGGATGTCTTAAATAAGTGTGTGAAGCAATTCTACCTTCAAGGAGCCTTTCCCATAAAATAACCAAGAAATTTCTTACCTAGTTTTGGCAAGGAATAGGGCACTTTAAAGTAGTCTTCATAAAATTCTATTAGTCTCTTTGTAATATGGAGAGCATAGTCCCCGGATCCTCTTCTGATCGCATCAGGTCTTGCATACAATCGTACCTAATTAAAGATATATATAAAGATGACTTTAGTCTTTTGGTACACTAATTAAATCTTCCCTGAAAATACGAATCTACACAAATCACTTCAGATACTCCAAAAATTAAACAGTAGAGAAAGGGGACAATAGGGCAGGGGAAGAAAGGGAAAGGGAAAACCCTGGGGAATGATATTGGCTGAATTTTATTGTTATATTGTGTGTGTGTGCAAAAATGTAACAACAAATCCCACCATTATGTACAAAGATGATGCATGAAAAAATATGGGGAAAAAAGAAAAGAAAATTAAATGGTATTCTTGTTCATATATCAAAGTTTGCTGTGCCTAAAAGAACCAAACTGAAACAATCGAAGTAACCAAGTCGAGCAAGTCACAATTTTCTCAGTTTACAAGATGACATAGGGAAGATTTACACACCTTGCATCACATAAATATTTAAATTTATCGCTTACATGTGCTTGCTAGAGATATGAAGGTATGGTAGATTAGTATAATGGGACCCTGGCTATGCTGAATGGAAGCAGGATACAGTGGTTTTCCAGAAGAGAAAATCCATGGTGTGTTAAAGGTGTTGTATAAAGCTTTGGAAATATTACCAGACTGGGAAATATAGATATATATATCTTGAGCTTCTTTTTATTTTTAATCAACTGCCCTTATTTCCAATATGCAAAGCAAGGATAGAAAGCTCATGTACATAAGCTGTTGTCATTTTGGAAGGGCGTTCACAACTGCTCCTAGCTTCAAAACTCAGCTAAAGGAATTCATATACACAATCTGGATACTAATATTGATTTTTAAAGCAAGCATCATAAATTATCTAGTCTTTGGCCCAAAAAAGCCTAAAGCGAGAAACATAAAACTGAACAAAACTAACAATTGTACAGAAAAGGTTAAAATGAGATTAGTTTTCATAAAGCTTTTATAAAGCTATCCAGCATCTTTCTTTCCAAAGGCTAAATCTATTTTTCACAGATGTGGTCCCTAATCCTCATATCAATTCTGTGAATAAGAAATATGTATTTTGTGGAAGCAGTAGAGAGCACAGCAGCCTGGGAGTTGGATTTTTGTCCTACTCTGCCACTAGTCAAGCTGGGTGATATTAAACAAATCACTTAACCTCTTTGGGTCTCCAACATTCTCATTTATAAAATGAAGGTGTTGGCCACCAGCTGGTTACCAAAGTGCTTTTCAGTTCTAAAACACATTAGTTCCAATCCCATTTTACAGATAAGGGAGTTTGTGTCCCTTTCACATCACCAGAAAAATAAATGGTTTACCCAATATACCAAAATGGATATTTATATTCAATAGGGAAAAAAAAGAAAGTTGTACTCAATCATAACATAAAAATTGATTATACAATTAACTCTTTATTACCCATGCCTAAGAAGAGAAAACAGAGATATGTCAAATCAAGGAGAGAAAGATACAGTCTCAGTTTATGTTAGAAAGACCTGTAATTCAACAAGGTATTTACTAAATTTGGTTATAATTAATTGACCAAAATTGCAAAACAACTTCCCTTCCAACAACTAAATCAAATACCGAATTTAGTTTGCAGCACCAATATCTTTGGCTGGCAGTAGTATAAAATCAGAAACTACCAGGAAAGAACATCTAAAACAGAACTTGACACTCAAAGAGGCCATGTTAGGATTCCCTGCCCTTGACATTGTTTATAAACATGCCATGTCTTAAATGAAGTTCCCAAGGAGAAAACCTTAAGAAAAGTATTGAGGGTACAAGCAATACAATAAGGAAGCACTCTCAAAGAAAACCTACAAGGGAGTCAGAAAAGCATGATAAAGAATAATAAGTCAATCAAGGGTGTAATTCAGGCAAAGTCCTGGACTCAGCCTGAGCCACAGAGAGTTCAAGAGTGTGAATGGCACTGGTGAGTTTGCACTGGCTTGAGGTTAGAGAACTAGACTTCCATACTCTTGCACCTCAGTCATTGGCTATAGTTGGCAAAATGAGGACATAAAATCCCAGGCACTCCTGATTCTCAGCACATCTAGGTGGTGCAGATCTTGTGGCCCAACTATAGTCCTTTGAAGAAGGTGCCAGGTCTGATTTGTTATATGCAAAGCAGTAGTTGCCAGGGAGTAGGGACACCAATCTGGAAAGGGGATCTAGTCTGTGCATGGACAACATTCTCCAGAGACAGTAATCATTCATCTGTGGATTCATTCATTCATTTATTCAACAAATATTTAATTTACACCTGCTTTGCAGCAGGGCCAGGACTAATTGTTTTTAATTTAGCAATGAAAAAGTCATGTTCTCTAACTAAAGGAGGTTCAAAGCATCATTGAGACAAAAAGCAAGGAAGTGGTAATCACTATGTTCAAAAAGATTCTCATTTACTAGGTAAGTTAGATAATAAAAACTGATAATGATGTATGCCATGTGATTGGCAAAATACAAATGGCAAACAGAGACTGAGGAAAAATGAAGAGTTTTCAGAAAGTTCAAAGTGACATAAGTAGTAAATTCATGGACCATTGCCAGGACAACTGCAAAATGATGCAGCAAGGGTCGCTGATTTTACTCTTAGGAGGCATCATTGATTTTGGTATAAGCACAGTCATTCCTATCAATCAACTCTACCAAGTAGTGGAGCATTCAGTAGGCCCAGACAAGAGAAACATGATTAAATCAATCTGGCTGTCAAGATTTGATAGAAATAATCCAATTTGAGTGAAAAGATAAAACATATGCATGCTTAGCCACAGTGTCTTCATATGTTTCATACAAACATTTATTGCATTCCTGCTGTTTGCCAGGCATTGTACTAGGGAATAGAAATAGAACAATAAAATCCCTACCCCCAAGTAAGCAAGATATCTATACTTACTGCTCTTAAGAGGTTCACAATATGTGGAAAACAAACAAATAAATCAACCACAAAAATACAATCTGAGAGATATAACAGTATACTCTGCCTTCACACCCATTGCGAAGGATATACAAAGCTAAGCCCTCTACATTCGATCCCTCTTCCCATTTCAAAATCCTCATTCCCCAAATTCTCCCTTTATTTCCCACATCACCAATTTATTCTTTCATACTGGATCATTCTCATCAGCAAACACTCTGTGTTGTTTCCTTTATTTTAAAATAAATCTCTCTTGGTCACAGAATTCCAGTTATTGTTTCCAGCCATGCTCCTTGAAAGACTTTTCATATAGTTAGGATGACATCTGCCCCTGAACACTTTTGAGAATGAAAGGGAGCACTACAACCTGAAGCAACAGCTGTAACTAGGTACTTGTTGTTTATAGCCCCTGAATCCAGTCTTTCTTCAACTCACTACAACAAGGCTCTCCTCCCATTTATCTATCAAAACTGCCTGGACACAACCTGAGCCATGGGGAGTTGACCTCACAAAGATCTCTAAGGACTCCACAGTGCCTGTCAGTCATGTGGATGCTCTTCTTTCTTCACCTAACGTCAGTGTTTGCACAGTTGGTCATTTCTTCTCCTTGAAACATTTTCTTCACATGGCTTCTCTTAATTTTCCTTCTAACTCATTGGCCACTCCTTCTCTGTTTTCTGGTTATCCCTCCATGTCCTCAACCAATCCCTTAATAATGTTGAAGGATCCCAGGTTTCAATCCACTTCTCTGTCTACACTTCACTTCTCTTTCTACACTCTGTCCCTTGATGATAACATCTAGTCTCGTGGTTTAAAGTATCATTTATATGCCAATGATGGAGCCAGACTTCCAGACTCATTAGTCCAACTTCCCATGGAACATCTCTGCTTGGATATCCAATACGCCTCTCCTATTGAACATGTCTACAACCAAACTTCTGATCCCTCTCTCTCTCTCTCCCCCTCCCCTCTGCCAACACACACTCCTCCCAAAACCTTTCCATCTCAGTTAATGGAGCTCCATCCTTCCATACAGTTTTCCAGGCCCAACATCTCAGCATCATCCTTCTTTCCCTCTTTCCCTCACACTCCATTAAATCCTACTGGCTACCAGTCACTTGCCACAATGCCACAGTTATCACCATGGTCCCAGCCTCCTCCATTTCTTACCTGCATGATGCTCTGCTTTCCTACTGATGCCCAATCCCTCACTGTCTTCTACACAGCAACCAAAACTTGCCAGTCCTTCAGTTGAAGGACTTGAACAAGTCCTTCAGTTACCAAGTAAGAGTATCAAATATGTCACTCCTCTGCCTTTCCTTCTCCACTGGTTTCCACCACATTCAGAGTCAAAGCCCAAATGTTTGGAATGGTTCAAAATCTCTATACAGATGAAATCCCCTTTAGCTCTCTGGCTTCATTTCCTACTGTATCACTCCACACTAGCTGCAGTTCACTCACACACTGCCTTCCTTGCCAATCCTCAAACATACCCGAGAGATTCTCCATCAAGACTTTTGAGTTTTTCCCCTGGCTAACTCCATGGCTCATTCTTTATCTTCTTTAGACACTTGTCCATATATCTCACTAAGAAGCCTTTCTTCCTATCCTAGGACCCTGCACCTAGGTGATCTAAGTAAGTGATCTTAAACATATTGCTAAATACAACAGCTTTATCATAAGTGTGGGAATTCATGGAAGGGTATTAAGTCAGGAAGTGATTAAATTAGTTTTTCACTTTAGAAAGATCATATCAGTCACCTACAGCAGGTGAAGTGAGATAGGGGAGGAGGTTGCTTGTTAAGACTGCAGGCAGAGACACAAATTAGAAAGGTGAAAAGATGTACATTGATAGGTGTGACTGGAAAAGTAAAGAGGAATTGCAAACCATATACAGAAGTACCTATAAACTAAGTTGCAAAATATGAATTTAATACCATGAGCACAGGCTGGTCATTTAAAGATTTTAAGTCACAGAGTGACATGATCAGAATTGGGTTTTAGCAGATTACATTGGACTTCAGTGAAGATGATGGATTTGGAGGCAGTGGGAACAAATAAAAGGAAACAAGTTAGACTTGTAGAAATCCAAATGAAAGATGATGATGGTTGAAAGTAGAGAGATGGCAGCAGGGAGGCAGAGAAATGGATGGACACGTTCAATTGGCCCTAACACTTGAACAAGTCCTTCAGTTACCAAGTAAGACCAATTATACACATTCTCACCTGAAAACAGTCATTCACCTAATCTGTATTCCAGTATCTCACTCCAGAGCCCCATTAGAACAAGTGAGATCCAGTGGAAGGATTGGGAAAATATTAAAAATATTTTATAAGCTGAGTAATTCCTGTGTGGTTAATCAAGTGAATTTGGTACAATAATTCTCTTTATACTGTGAGAAAAAATATCACAGTTTTTTTTTTCTTCTTTTAGAGTAACTAAGTTCTACTTAATCGTAACATAGAAACTAAATCTTCATAAACACAGCTATCACTCAAAAGCAATGAAATATAATTTTATTACACCTGCTTATTTGCATTTTCTGACATTCCATGATAAGAGCCCAGCTCTGAAAATGTAAATTGCTTACCAGGCTTTATCTCTCCTTCTGCATAGCTTCTTCTTCTTACAGCCAATACAAAACAGACTGCATGGACATTTAGTTCAGTTGAAAGGACATTACACCAGGAACTGTCACACAGGGATCTGAGGTTCAAATTTCTTACTACCTACATCTTCCAATTCACGAGAGTCGGTTAACTTCTCTAGGTTTCAGCTCAAAGTTTCTACCTAGAGAAAAATTTATCATCATCTATTTATTATATCATGCCTAAGAGACTGGTGTGTCATACTAATTTTGCTCAATTGTTCTCATCTAGTCCTCCCTCATTTTGATAAGCAAATAATTTAAAGCTTGTTTTTCTTCACATAGTTTTACCCCTTTACATTTTTCATTGCCTTTGAAAATACAAACTAACTGCTCAGCTACTTTTCTTCATCCTTTCCTCTTGAGCTTTGCTCTTTTTTCCTCTGAACTGTCCATGAACTTGGTGCTGATTAGACAGAGATAACTATAGTAATCAACATGGAACAGAAGAAACTGACTTTGGAAAAATAGATTTACAGCCCTGCCCTTGTAGCAATACTTCCTAGCCAGAGCAAAAGCAGAGGAGCTACACATTTTGGATCCCTTAGAACAAAAGGGTGGGGGGTTCTGTTAGAACTAGTGGGCTTCATAGTTTCATGGATTGTCTGTAGTTTACAGTATGCTTTTCATCTATTTTTTTAAATATTTTTAGTTGTAGTTGGACATAATACCTTTATTTTATTTATTTATTTTTTATGTGGTGCTGAGGATTGAACCCAGCACCTCGCACATGCTAGGCAAGTGTTCTACCACTGAGCCACAACTCCAGCTTCATCTCTTTATAGGATTTTAAGTATTTTAGTCATTGAAAGAAAAAAAATTGTAGGCAGGTATCTTCAATCTCTTTAATTCTCATTTTATTACAAAAAGGGGTTGGCAATAAAGAGGCAGCTGCCTTGACAAGTAGATTGACTTCTTGGAGGACTTGTTGGGGAGAATCCTGAGATCACATGTGGACTGGGCAGGAGAATATGCTGAACTGTCACTGTATGCTTAGGCTGCAGAAGCAGCTCAGGTGCTCCTTATGTGCCACTATTAGGATGAAATATTCTTTAGAAGGGAATCGTGTGAAAGAGAACTTTAGGTAGATTAAAACTGATTTTGTGTCTGACAGCTGGGCGATTTAGAACAAGAACATCAAAGCCTGATAAGAGATTTCATCAATGGGGCATTAATTTATTCAGTTAATATTTAATGAGCATCTACTAAAGGTCAGGCCACTGTTCATAAGCTGGGTGTCCAAAGGCAAGCAGAAGAGACCAGGTCTCTCCTTTTGAACAGCTTGCAATCCAGTGGGGGAGACAGAACAGTGAAATCCTGGGATTCATAATAACAAATTGGATCAATTTATATGGGCTCTTCAGAGAAGTCCTCTCCAAAGAGGGGGAAAAGAGGAACAGCGACAGCACCACAGAAGAGAAGATGAGCAATCAGTTATTCAGACTCTCACACACATAACTTGACTTTTCATTGTATTAAATATTCCTAAGGAAGGGAAAGATACTTATATAATTGAAATATAATACAAAAAAGTAAGGAAACACATACGATTGTCAGAAATAGTATGAAATCTTTCGCTGAATAATTTTAGACACTGTCTCCCAATAATTTGAAATAACTTACAATTTAAAAAAAAATCTATCATTACAAAATACCTATGGGAAAAGTATGGAGTTAGTAATACATTCTGACTTTGTTTATGAAGAACTTGAGGAGAAGCTTTTCTATACTTGTAGAGAATATAATGCTAAGTGAAGTTAGCCAATCCCAAAAAGCCAAATGCCAAATGTTTTCTCTGATATAAGGAGGCCAATTCACAGTTGGGTTGGGATGGGGAGCATAGGAGGATTAGAGGAATACTAGAATGGCCAATGGGGAAGGAGGGGAAGGGAGGGGGCAAAAGGGTGAAGGAAAGAAAAACAAAGACGGTAGAATGAGATGAATATCATTACCCTAAATGCATATATGAAGTCACGAATGGTGTGAATATACTTTTCATACAACCAGAGATTTGTAAAAAAAAAAGTGCTCTATATATGTGTAATATGAAATGTAATGTATTCTGCTGTCATTTATAACATCTTAGAATAAAAAATAATTTAAAAAAAAGTCAGTGAAACTAAATCTGTCTGAAGCCTTTCTTCTAGACTGTTTTAATCATTTGTTGTGTTAAAAAATGAATTGTGGTAGTTGCTATATAATTATGAGAAACAGTGTATAGTTACACCAAACAGCCAGGAAAAAAGAAAAACCATTTACAACAGTACTGCACCTGTTAAAGACTTGAATAACATTTTCTCTGATTTGACATTCGTAATTTGGTACTTTAAGTTAAATAAACCTTCTGGCTTGCCAGAGTCATTCTCTGAGAAAATTTTACACTGCAAGTGTACCTTAGAAACTTTGGAAGACACAGTAATTATTTCATAGCTTTAAAATAGCGCTATGATAACAAGAAGTTTACTTTTTCTTTCACCTAACTGAATAACCAGTTCCTTTGTTTAATAATTGCAGCATAATGATGTGTTATAGCTAATTTCTCAGAAAATAAAGCTGAATTAATTCACTTAGGTGAATATAATTTGATTAGGTGGTTCTTCCCACAAGTCAGTAAAACACAACAAGGCCAGGAGAAGGAGCAGGTACTTTGGGCTTTAAACAGAAGACAAATGTATGGATACAAAGAAAAAAAAGTTTGTTGTAAACAAAAAATTCAAAAGCTCATGAGTGTTAGTCTTATTTAAATATCTTAAAAATATTTTCTTCCAAATAAAAGAGAAATAAATACACACAAAACTGTGACATAAACAGGGTACAAGTGCCCAGATGTGGGACTCAATAAACATGGAGACTGAAAGGAGGCCTGGCTGCAGCAGGTGGTGGAGGCCCAGGAGGCAGGAACTGGTGAAGGGCCTTGGCATCTCAAGTGTAGAGTCTGGATGTGTTGCTTTGAGAAACTGAGAGCCACTTCAGAGTCTGAAGCAGAGCGAGAAGATTGAAAACAACAAAGGGAAAGTATTCAGGCAACAGAATGTGAAACATGTTGAGACAGAGAGGCCACTGAATACGGAGTGAAAATTTTGTTTTGTAGCTTTCATAGTGAGAACAGCCATTATTAGGCAGTCTCCATCACCAAAGAATTCAATCTAAGAAGGAGAATTTAGAAATGGGGATGGATGAGAAGGCAGATCTCAGTACTAAGAATAAGACATATGGTGATATTAAAACTACAACTACCTCAAACCCCATCATGGAACAAGCAAACACTGTAGAAAGAAATAGCAGAGCCCGGCAAATCTCACCCTGAAATCCATGGCACAGATTCATATGGTAGATGTTTTGAGAACAATCACTTCAATATCTTTAGTGAGGTCTAAAACCTGCCTTAGACTAAATTTCACTTCATCTCAAATACTATTGGAAGGAGAATCTAGATTGTCATTGTCACTGATAAATTTGCTTTAGTAACCTGTTCCTGCTTGTATTTTTCCCCATCCCCCTTCACAGAATTTTACTAAGGATTCATGAGAAAAACACCTGCTGAGAATTCTGAGACAGGTTTTCTACACACCATGGGGTTCCTTTTGGGCCCAGTGGCCCTTAAGCTGTAGGTTAATAGGCTGTCTATATTTAAAGTGGGATGTCTCAGCTCTCTATAGGACTTGAAGTCCTTTGAGCATAGGGTCCATCTTTTTTTAGTCCTTACTGTGTCTGATACAGTGCCTTGCACCCAACAGGGGCTCACAACACGTCGCTGGCTTCCATACAACAGCAATAAACTCTGAAGGTCTGTGTCCACCCCAGTACCGTAATAGATGGATTACAGCATGCAGCCTCATTTTGCTTCAGGCCAGGAAATTAGCACTGTGGCACACTGTATAGTCTCTTCTTGTAAATCACTCCACATTTATTTACTAAGCATGGTATTTACCAGTTCACTGTGGACTGAAGAGGTTAAGTTCCTTATGCATAGTTTAAGGAAAGGGCAAGGCTTCATCTTGTTCACACTTCTTTATCACATTTTCTAAATATATGAGGTGGACTGAATAATGGTCTCCAAAGATACCTACGTCCTACCAGCTGGAACCTGTGAACATTACCTTACACGGCAAAAAAGACTTGGCAGAAAGCAGAGAGAAACATGAAGAGCCAGGTGTGGTGGTGCATGCCTGTAATTCCAGCAATACAGGTTGCTAAGGCAAGAGAATCACAAGTTTGAGGCCGGCCTCAGCAACTTCACAAGACCCTGTCTCAAAATGCAAATTAAAAAGCACTAGGGATGTGGCTCAGTAGTAAAGCACCCCTGGATTCAATTCCCAGCACTGAGAAGAAAAAAGAGAGAGAAAAAAATTTGAAGGTGCAAAGAGGGAAAAGGGGGCCACCAAATGCAAGAAATGTAGCTTTAGAAGCTAGAAAAACAAGGAACCAGATCATCCTCCAGAGCCTCCAGAGGGAATCAGCCCCTCGGGTTCATTTTAGGTCTCGAACCTCCTGAACAGGAAGAAAAAATAATTGTGTTGCATTAAAATGACTGAATTTGTGATACTTCATTTTAGCTGCAATAGGAAACTAATACATTATGATGTTTTTTAATATCCCTTCCAGTAATATAGCACTTTGTACTGTATTTTCTGCTTTTGATGGGAGTACATTTTCTATTTGTATGCTTCTGTATTGTAGTTTTTTTTGTAGTTTTTTTTTTTTTTTTTTTTTTTTTTTTTTTTTTTTTGGTATCAGGGATTGAATTTAACCACTAAGCCACATACCCATCCCTTTTTTTTTTTTTTTTTTTTTTTTTTTTTTTTTAATGTTTTATTTTGAGACAGGATCTCACTAAGTTGCTGAGGCTGGCTTTGAACTTGCAATCCTCCTGTCTCAGCCTCCCAAATCACTGGGATTGTAGGCATGCACCACTGCACCTGGCTTAGATATAATTCTTTACAGCTTTCAAACTGTAACTTTGGGACACCTGTATTCCTAACCTATATTATTTCCAAGCACACAACACATTGATGAGCATAATTGGCATGCACAAATAATGAAATAATTGGGGGGAAAAAAAGTTAGAATCATCCATAAAGCCTTTTCTCCAAGTGTGGTTCCCACAAGATATGCCCCAGAATCACATGGGCTAATTGTTTAAAGTTCAGATTCCTGGGCCTACCTACACCAGGAGTTCTGAATCTCCCTCAAAGTGGGGCCCTTGAATCTGCATTTTAACAAATGCACTAGTTGAATCATGTATATACTCCAGTGGAAGAACTGCTGGCCTGGAGTCATAGGAAGAAGCTTTTGTTTATTCAGCCCTGTGGCAAACAAACCTCCAAGCTTGCAAGAAATATTTAACCAAAGATAGCCCACAGGAAAAAAGATATATCATTATTCCTTAAATCTCTTTCAACAGCAGTCTTCAATGAAGATACATTCAACATGACTGTTATTTTTTTTTTTTTAACTCTAACAACTAATCTTTCTTTCCCCTGCACAATAAACAATCAGCAAGAAACAAGTCAGATCCAATGTTTGGGAACCAAAAAGTAGTTGTTTAATCCTGTCACAGCCCATAGATAAAACGGCAGCAATTAATACCTCCCTGAGATAGAGTACCTCTTTTATAGTATGCCAAATTGCAGGGAGGCAGGGGTGGAGTGTTGTTTGTTTTGCTTTGTTTTGTTTTTAAAGTGAGTGAGAACAAATTTAGAAAATTTCCCTATTAAACAATCTATTCTACTCTTGATCAAATTTCTTTGGCAAGACTGACAGCCTAGTATATCTACTTATGAATCCAGGGCTCAGTGCCCAGTGCATCCATTTCTATTTACTCTGGCACATTTGTCCTTCTGTTCCCTGATTCCCAACTGCCTGATGACCTCTTTTACATATGTCATCTTCCCCTCTAATTCTGCCCCCTCCAGTGCAAAAAAAGCATCCTGCCTACACCAACCTCTCTCCTGTTTCTTTCAAAGATGCTGCCAACCCCTCCATCACCACCAGGGTCCAATCTTCAGAATTCTTTTGTTCATTCACTTGGCAAATATTTATGGGAAGAATCTTCTGTGCCTGGCCTGAGGATACAGGGTGAATCTAATTTCTATTCCTCCCATAAAGAGTTCATACTCTAGTAGGAAAAATGAGCAATACGCAAGATAAATACAAATAATATATACTATGTTAGATCTAAGTTTTCAATATAAACATAATCAGGGAAGGGCTTAAGAAACCTCAAAGGGTTATTTGTTTTTGTGGTGTTAAGATTTTTTGGTTCTTTATATATTCTAGAGATTAGTGCTCTATCTGATGTGCATGTGGTAAAAATTTGTTCCCAATTAGTAGGCTCTCTGTTCACCTTACTGATTGTTTCTTTTGCTGAGAATAAGCTTTGTAATTTGAGTCTATCCCATTTATTGTTTCTTGGTATTAATTCTTGTGCTACAGGATTCTTGTTAAGGAACTTGGGGCCTAATCCAACATGCTGGAGATTAGAGCTTACTTTTTCTTCTATTAGGTGTAGTGTCTCTGGTCTAATTCCTAGATCCTTGATCCACTTTGAGTTGAATTTTGTGCATGGTGAGAGATAGAGGTTTAATTTCATTTTATTGCATATGGATTTCCAGTTTTCCCAGCACCATTTGTTGAAGAGGCTATCTTTTCTCCAATGTACATTTTTGGCGCCTTTGTCTAATATAAGATAACTGAAATTATATGTGTTAGTCTCTGTGTCCTCTATTCTGTACCATTGGTCTACCTGACTATTTTGGTGCCAATACCATGCTGTTTTTGTTACTATTGCTCTGTAGTATAATTTAAGGTCTGGTATAGTGATGCCACCTGCTTCACTCCTCTTACTAAGGATTGCTTTAGCTATTCTGGGTCTCTTATTTTTCCAGATGAATTTCATGACTGCTTTTACTATTTCTATAAGAAATGTCATAAACAAATAACCCAATCAATGAATGGGCCAAGAAACTGAACAGACACTTATCAGAAGAAGATATACAATCAATCAACAAATACATGAAAAAATGCTCAACCTCTCTGGCAATTAGAGAAATGCAAATCAAAACCACTCTAAGATTTCATCTCACACCTGTCAGAATGGCAGCTATTAAGAACACAAACAACAATAAATGTTGGAGAGGATATGGAGAAAAAGGCACACTCATACATTGTTGGTGGGACTGCAAAATGGTGCAGCCAATATGGAAAGCAGTATGGAGAAACCTTGGAAAACTTGGAATGGAACCACCTTATGACCCAGCTATCCCACTCCTTGGTCTTTACCCAAAAGACTTGAAAACAGCATACTACAGGGACACAACCACATCAATGTTTATAGCAGCACAATTCACAATAGCTAAACTGTGGAACCAACCTAGATTCCCTTCAGTAGATGAATGGATAAAGAAAATGTGGTATATACACACAATGGAGTATTACTCAGCAATAAGAGAGAATAAAATCATGGCATTTGCAGGTAAATGGATGGAGTTAGAGAATATAATACTAAGTGAAGTTAGCCAATCCCAAAAAGCCAAATGTCAAATGTTTTCTCTGATATAAGGAGGCCAATTCACAGTGGGGTTGGGATGGGGAACATAGGATGATTAGAGGAACACTAGAATGGCCAATGGGGAGGGAGGGGAAGGGAGGGGGCAAAAGGGTGAAGAAAAAAAAAACAGATGGTAATGAGATAGATATCATTACCCTAAGTGCATGTATGAAGTTACGAATGGTGTGAATATACTTTGCATACAACCAGAGATTTGTAAAAATGTGCTCTATATGTGTAATATATTCTGCTGTCATTTATAACATCTTAGAATAAAAACTTTTTTTAAAAAATTGAAAAAAAAATAAACATCAAAGGCCAGAGAAACCCTCCCTGAGAAGGTGACATCTGAGGGAAAATGTAGAGTAAGTGGGAGCATGAGCAATGTGGATACAAGGTTTCTGAGGGGAAGGAATTTCAGGAAAAGACATTTATTCAAGTCCTTAAAATCCTCATCATGCCGGATGTGGTGGCACGTACCTATGATCCCAGTGGCTCAGTAGGCTGAGGCAGAAGGACTATGAGTTCAAAGCCAGCCTCAACAATTTAATGAGGCCCTAAGCAACTTAGCAAGACCCTGTCTATAAATAAAATATTTTAAAATGTGGCTCAATGGTTAAGTACACCTGAGTTGAATCCCTGTTACCCCCCCCAAAAAAAGAAAAAACCCTCATCATTTACATCTGTAAGTTTTTCCATTCAACTCTTACTTTAAAGAAATAAAACATTTAAAAACATAAGTTTCCTATCACATAGAAAAATACATAGGATAATACCTTTATGCCTCCAAAAAATGTAAACAATGTTGATATTTTTCCATATTCAAGTATTTTTAACATGTAAAACATGAAAATCTTTGAGGCAACATATTCCTTCCATCTGTTTCCCCACCTCCACCCACCCTTGAATTTGCCATAACCATGAAGTATTATTATAGGCTTCCACAGTCAAAGTAGACAGCATATTTCCAATTAATGTCATACTTTTTTTTCAGTTTTCTCAGTATTTTACTCATTTCTGTTAAAAAAAAAAAAAGAAAAAAAGAAAAGAAAAGATAAGAAAACCTGTCCCAATCTACATCCCCACCGCAAGGTATGACAGACCTTGACTCTTCACCTCTTCACCAAATTTTGTATTTTGAAATTTGGGGTAGTCAGTGGATTTCTCATTGTTAACTGTCATTTGCATCTTCCTGATAACAGCAAGGTTGAGCACCGTTTCATGGATTTATTGGCTCTTAAATTTTCCTTTTCTGCAAGCTGCCCTACTCCTTTGCTTACTTTACCATTGGATCATTTATCTTTTTCTTATGGTTTTAGTAGTTCTTGTATATCCTGGTGAATAATCATTTGCCAGTGTGTGATTTGCAAAAATATTCTTCCAGTCTCTGCTAGCTTTGTATGTTATGTCCCTGATCAAATGGAATTTTTACTTTGAGTGTAGTCAAATATCAAACGTTCCCTTTAGGGTTTGTGCTTTCTGCATCTTTTTAAAGAGATCTTTCACTTCCCTCAAGGTCAAAAGGATATTTTTCCTATATCTTCTTCTGAAAGTTTTAGACTTTTGCTTTTCAAAGTCAGGGGTCTAACCTATGTGGAAAGTACTGTGTGAGTGATGTGAGTAGGGACCTCATTTTATTTTTTTCTAAGTGGATGATCAACTCTCTGTATTTACTGTTTATTGAATAGTCCTGTCTTCCCCAGTGATTTGTAAACCCCTCTCTCATATATCAAGTTCTCATATGTGTTTGGATCTCAGTTGTCTACTATTAGTCAGTATTCTGAGCCAACAGAATAGGTTGTAATCACTAAAACTAACCAGGAAGTCTTGCAGCCTAATAAGACTAAAACACTCTTCTTATTCTTTCTCAAAATTCCCTTATTCTGCATAAACTCCAGGATTTCTTTTCATTCTTACACATGATATCCTACTGGGAATTTTGCTAGAATTATGCTATATTTGCATACTAATAAGACACCTTCAAGATAATAAATCTTAACATCCATGTGCATGAAATATCTCTTGGTCATTTTAGTCTGTGCCCTACTTTTAAGTTTCGCAATTGCTTTCATATGAGCCTCACACATCTTCTTTAGGTTTACTTCTAGATACCTTATGGGTTGGTGTTACTTTGAATGTGATCTGAAAAATTGTATCTCTAATCTATTATTTCCAATATCTGCCACCTACTGATTATTGTAAAGTGACTTTGAAACAAGTCAACTTTTTGAATTAATTATATTTTGATTATATTTTGTGTGTGTGTGTTTTGTATTGGCTTGCCTCAGTCAGGATATCTAGAACAATGCCAAAAGGGAGCAGTAAAAGAAAGCACCCTTATCTTATTTCTCACTTTGTGTTTCACTACCAACTATAATTCTTGCTGCAAGATTTTTCCCTCCTATTCACTGTTTGCCAAGAATTCTACCCATGTAAAACTCACGTGCTGAGTTTTCTAAGGCTTTCTTTATGTCTATTTAGATGATACGTTTCTTCTTTGTTTCCTGTGATGTTACGGTAGTGAATTATACTAATAAGGTTTCTAGTGTTAAACTGTTTGCTTTCCTGGGGGTAGTGGGAACCTACTTAGTCATGCTGGGACTAAAATTCTGCTCATATTGAGCTGATGTTCATGCCATGATTTTGTTAGTCATATGTGACAGTTTCCTCTTCTATTTTTTAAAATTCTTACATTCCTCTTTATTCTTTATTCCCAAAACCACCATCTCTCTTTTGGAAACTACTCCTATGTACTTTTTATCCACCCAGTGTACTTTTTTTACATGTAAGAATATCCAGGAAAACACATAGTACTATGTATGTGTTAGGGTTGGTTTTTATCATAAATGGTATTGTTATAATCTCACTCTCTTTTATACTTTCACTATTACATTCTGACCTCTGATTCTGACCTCTGATTGTGTTTCTGTATATAAAATCTAGTTTACTTCTTCCTAATATTCCATAGTATACTATGCTACAAATATAGCAAGGTATCTGTTCCCTTAGAAAAAAACACCTATGGTACTTCTGAGTCCCTGTATCCCAGAGCATGTCTTGAGAGCTTCTGTCTGGTACTTGATCAAGGTAGAACTGTCATGACATCAGGACTCATCTGTCCAGTTCACATGAGAATTACAAGATGCTGTCTGAGATGGCCACACCAACTAACATGCCAAGCAATGGTAGGAAAGGGATCCCCTCATCCTTCTATCTTCATCAGCATTTGATATTATCAGATTTTCATATTTTTTTCAAACCTAATTTTGGTATTATTTTCTTATGTGGCCAATAACCAGTGAGATTTATATGCATTGCATGTGAACGTTTCTAAAGCCAGATTACCACTTGCATCCAAGTAGTCATGATTATATTAACTTCTCTCTAACTTAGTTGCCTCCTCTGTAAAGTAGGGACAATGATAGCATGTATTCTCTTATGAGGAAGAAAGTGGTAAAAAGCATCTCTAGTGCAAATAAGTGCTTAATAAATGCTGGCTGTTATTATCACTTACTGACATTATTTACTCTTCTTTTTCAATCAAGCCTTCTCTTGTATAAGTAGCCCATTTATGTCCTTCAGCCACTTTCCGTCCTTATTTCTTGTATATTCCTTCCCAGTTTGCATTGTATATTCTGGTTATCAATCCCCTACAAATGTTTTTAAATGAGTAAGTGAATGAGTGATCAGAGTTTAAATATGCCAGTTTTGTTTCACAGGATTCTGACTGGTTACTTTATCTGTTTACTGCCTTGCTGGGTCATTATTGTGAACAAAATTTTGAATATCAATGCATTTTAAATCTGGTCAATAAATTGTAAATACAATTTAAATCATATTCCATTTTCCTATGGCAACAACACACAAATTCCACATTATAGAGGGAGAAAATCCTAGCTCCACACTGGAAAAAAATAAACAATAATATTTGTGGGGTTTATTGGGCAATTTTTTGAAGTAGAAAGATAGTACCCAAAAACTATGAATTATGTCAAACTTTCTCAGAGACTACTTTGTCTTGAATTCAAACTCATTATTCAGATAGAAAATTCCCTAAAATGGACTACCAAAATAGCACAATTTCCTGAAAATTACTACAAGAAAGATTTATCACTGTTGAAATGCCACATTAAAATAGAATTCTTACTATTCATTTATAAAAATATAGAAAAATCTTAGAAACCTTCATAACATGGCATCAATAAACATGCAATAAGAATGAACAGTGCTCAAACAAAATCTATATGGAGAATGCTAAAATTTGTGAACATTTTTCTAGTAACTCAAAACACCACAGAAACTGATGATACGGTGGCACCCAAATTATGATTTCTGGATTATATTTTCAAGCATATATTCAAGAGTATCATGAAGAGAAAAGAAATTATCTGCATCTTGAAAAAAGTATCATTCATGCAAAAATGAGGGAGGGACATCACAGTTAAATAGGACACAGATATGATGACGCCACTACTACTTCCACATGGTGCTCTGGTGGCTTCAACACCTGATGCTGCTGTTATGTTTTATGTTTGGGCTGGAGTTTTTTTTTTTTTTTTTAATTGCAAGGTTTGGTGACCTAGATAAGAAGCTGCACATGACAGAAAAAGCATCCTGCTGTAAAATAAGTTTTTTCTATCTTCATCAGTAATATTCTAAGTAGGAAAAGCAGACATGATTCTTTTAAAAGTTGGCTAAATCTCTCCTTTTCTAATAAATCCTAAAGGTGACATGCAGATCTATTCGGACAATTATTCAACTTATGTTCAGTGAACAGTCACTGCATTTTGGAGTTAAAATAATGATCAAAAATTCATGACAGGGGGCTGGGGCTATGGCTCAGCGGTAGAGCACTCGTCTTGCATTTGTGGGGCCCTGGGTTCGATCCTCAGCACCACATAAATAAAATAAAGGTATTATGTCCACCTACAACTAAAAAATATATTTTTTAAAAAATTCATGACAACCCTAGAGGTTATGCATTACCAGAAGAGACAAATGTCCATACAGAGCTGAAGGAAAGAATATGGCTAATATTACCATGAGAGTCCACAATTAAAGAATCTGATCTCATCCAGAAGGTGAGAGAAAACATCCCTGAGCCACTATCTGTAGGAAAATAATAAGTTAGGCTGGTGAACAAACAAGTCAAGGGGAACATACATTCAAAATTCTTTGTTGTAAGTGAATCTACAACTAGGGCTGGGAAAATGAGAATAAAGAAGATACAAGATAAACCTGGGTGTCCACATGTGCCTGGCTATTTGGCTATCTTACATGTTTTTTCCTTAAAATGCAGTGGAAAACTATCAGTGTGCTCTAAGAAGGGAAGCCCTAATTCAGGAAATGAATTAGGAAACAGCAAGAATGGAAACCAATTATAAAGATGTTGCCATAGTCCAGTTGAGATGGTAGTAGCTTGGACTGAGGTGGTAGTGATAGAGATAAAGAGAGGCACAAAGACTCTAGAGAGGAGAATATAATGCTAGAGATATTGAGGAGACAAAATCAATAGGATAGGATAAGAAAAGAGGGAAGCAACAAAAGCCTCTTTCATAATTTCTCCATGAATCTTTCTAGGTATTGTAGTGCTTTCTCCATTATGGCTGCCACTTGGTCACATCCCTGCAGGTTAAAAGGGAACCGCTCTCTCACAACTGTATGGACACCCAGGCAGAATTTTCCATGCACCTATAAAAGAAATGGCTTCAGAACTATTCACAATAGAGAACACCTTTGGTTGTAGATATTCTGTAATCTAGACTTATGTAACACAGCAGAACTAATCTTACAGACCAACGTCTGATCCTATTTACCCCTGTGGGACATCAGTTGTTTTCATTCTGTTAACCTCATTTGCTTCTTCAGCACATCTGATTATCACACATAGGATGCTTATTTCCTAGGGTTCCATTCTTTTCTAAGGATTTGTTCCAGTTTATGAAATATTTTCTCTGGAAAAAAAAAACATGCAGAAATTGAGAAAACGTTCTAACTTTTCCTCTGTATCTTCCATGACAAAAATACAAACATATTTAAAAGTTCTTTCCTTCAAGTTTACAGTCAATTGTATGCAAATGACTAGTTCTTTGTGGCTAGGTTTGGATTCTTTTATTATAGATTCTCCGAATAACACTAATCATAAGAGTGTCTTTCACAATAATTTCACCTTATGTGATTTTAAAAATGAACATTTGTCTCCCCTCTAAGTCAAAACCACTAGGGATGTTGTAAATTCTTGCCATGTTCTTGCCCACTGGAATTTCAGATTTATTTGTTAATGTCCACTCACATATTATAAAAATACAGTCAATTTTAATCTTTAGAATATAGCTGTACTCCCATTTTTTTCTAACAAGCTTTGTTTCTCATAAGCCATTCCCAGGAAGGGAGTTTGGTACTTACAAGAGGAAAACCCAGCCAAGTAGAACGGGCCTTCCAAACCATCTTCTTTAATTCTGGCCCCATTCATCAGCCCAGGAAAGCACTGCTTAAAAATGACGACTTTGATATCAATCTGATAGTCTACCACTTATGAGCAATATGTCCTTGAGGAAGTCATTTAACCTACCTTAGTCTCTGTTTCCTATAAAAAGAAGACTGTAACACAATACATTATATTCTGTGTTAAATAACTTATATTGTGATATATAATACACAAAGTGCTTCCAACAGAGATGTGCAGCAGCTATCATCACTACCACAACAGTCACCCTTGCTATGCTTCCTACTTTCTTATAGGCATCATCATCCACCAAAGTGAAGGGATATTTAACAGGGCACGATTACACCAATTATCTGTTTCCTGCCATATCAAAGATACAAGATTGAATAGATCATATACCAATTTCACATAAATTTAAAGAACTGGGTAGTTCAGCAAGAATATGTGGAGAGAAAAGAAGGGGTAAAGTGATGTTTGCATTTGTGTCTATTGAGGGAAGTGGGCTAAAGAGAAGTAAGCTCTATTTTCAAGGAAAACAGTACACAAAATATGAAAAACAATATATTACATTATGTATCCCACCAACTGAAGAAAAAGGATTCCGGCACAGACCTGGTTCCAATAAATCTGTTGTTTTATTCTCTTTTAGATCTGCATAAGAATAAGCATATTCTGGTTTATAACAGCTATGCATAAGGACATTCTTGAAAGCTGTTCCCATTCACAGATGAGCCAACTAAGTCTCAAAGAAGTTTCATTGAGAGTTATGTAGCTAGAAAATAGCAGAGCAAGATCCAACCCAACCAGGTTTTCTCACTTCAAAGTCCATGTTCTTTTAACTATACCAAAGTCTATCCTAAGGCCACATGGCCTGGCTTCTTTGACCAGAATTGTGTATGCAATTAGTTACAGTCACAAACCATCATTCTCAACATAAATAGATACTGTTAGGACTCGGTATAAAGCAAACAGGGTCTACTGCTCAGAATGCTGTGAAGGTTTTTATCTATAAGCCGAAAACAGCCAAAGGGACCAAAAAGCATGCCAAATATGT
Source organism: Tamias sibiricus (assembly GCA_025594165.1). Taxonomy (NCBI): domain Eukaryota; kingdom Metazoa; phylum Chordata; class Mammalia; order Rodentia; family Sciuridae; genus Tamias; species Tamias sibiricus. Next base: position 129,950,270 of record CM046661.1, on the reverse strand, counting down.
TTTAGGGAAAGCCTCTTATTAAAAGCAAAACAAAGGAAAGAAAAACCAAAACATGTTTATATTCACTGTTCCCAGGTAGCTAACAAAGTCATTCTAATAATAGCACTGCTTGATATATTCCTTTTACAGATTGCCATATAATGTTTAAAAATTTTAGAAGCACAAAGAACAACTATTTGTCTAATAATGGGAATAAAATAGTCAGGCAGATTGAAAATAAAACTATATATTTCCATGATGATTCAGAATATTTGTATGAGAAAATGAATTTCTGATATATATGGTTAGCATTTTTAGGAATGCAAAGATATTCATAGGAAAAATGGTAGAAATGCATGCTTAGCTAAACTCAACTTTATGTATGAGAAGTTATAACTACGGTATAAAATCCATAGCAGAAATGAAACAGGATTACATCACTGATGATTGCTAATATTAATGGGCCAGAGGGACTACATTCCCTGAAGCTAGAAATATGTCAGAGGGGAAAGACATACAATTCAGCTTGAAAAAGCAAAATCCATTAACCATGAAATAGGGAAACAAAAAAATCAAACCTCTTCCATATACCATATCTTACTGGAAAAAAATCTATTAGTGAAAAGGACTTCTAGACTTTTACTAAATAAAATGTTTCCAACTCAAAACAAATATAAAAATGAATTAGTTAAAGCCAAGAAAAATTCCAGAAATTTCACATAGTTGTAATTTTGGCCACATGCATCAATCAAAGTACCAACACAATTCTCTGAGTATACAGATTTCAAAATAATGCACACTGACTGAAGCATACTTAAATGTATCATTTTCTTCAGTTTTTTAGTTCAGTTTAATAATAATCTGATGTGCAATGCCTCAATTTTTGCTTCCTTTGTTACATTACTCCAAACAATATCTAATGTGAAGAAGTCCCAGTCTGATAGGAAGATAGGGCAAATAAGAGAGATTTGACCCCTCCGGTATATTTACATTTGCTAAAAATTGTACTGACTCCTAGAATAATTTAAAACATTTTATACCAAGTGAAAAAAAGGAAAGGAAAGAAGGAAGGTGGCCTGAGTCAATTAGAGAGGTGCTCAAATAGCAAGACTCCCAGATGAAAAAGATCAAGGCTACTATCAGGGATCAAAGCGATTAAATGCCTCACCAGTGGTGGAGGGTGAAGCAGAAAAGATGTGCTGCAGCAGACATACACTGAGAATTAAACCAGCACACTGGACTTTCTACTGCCATGATGGGACTAAAGAAACAAATCCCAAGATGATTGACACATACAAACATATTTAAAAATCACTGAAAGAGTAAAATTCTTAGTGTTGTCACAGCAACAAATTAAGTATGTTAGGGAACATGTATGTTTAATAGGTTGGTTGAGTCATTTTACAATGAGTGTATCAAAACCCTTTGTATACCATAAATACAATTTTTATGTGTCAATTTCTTATAGTTGAGCAACAACATCAAGTGCAAATTCTTCCTCACATAAACAATTAAGCATGTGTGTAGGTAGCCTTTCCAATATGACCCCCAATGATTCTCGGCCTACTGGTGTTCACGCTCACTTCTTTTAAGTGTTTCCTGGGGCTTGGTGTCATGCTTCTTCTAATGGATAGAATATGGCAAAAGTGGAGTGTCAATTCTAAGATTGGGTTATGAAAGATTTGACTTCTGTCTTGTACTCTATCAGCTTCTTCTATATGTTCATGTTGTTAACCTCTCTATGCAGAGGCTCACGATGACAGAGAACTGAGAGTAGCTAATGCCAGCAAAGATCTGAAGCCCTCATGCCAACAACCCACATGAATAACAGGGAAGTGGCTTCTCTCACTCCCCACAAGTGAGCCTTAAGAACTGCAGTTTCTACCTGTTGCTGCCTGCAGCTTATCGCTGCCTGCAGCTATCGCCGCCTGCAGCAAAGATACCACGGGGAAAGAATTCGGAAGCAGACTGGAAAAAGAATAGGCTCTTTATTCTTGCTTCTTGTAACTTCTCTCTCCGGCTCCAACAACCTCTCCAACTCCAACCAACCTCTAGCCAACCTCACCCGGCTAAATACTTTTTGCCTTAACAAGTATACACGTTAACAGCTCAAACTTACAGGTGCGTCACATAGTGTTCACGGGCATAGAAAGATTCTTAGATAAATGCATGAATATCAGGTGAAAATACTGAAACACCTCTTATGGCTCTCAGCCACCATTTTAGCTATCTCCTTATTAGGGTTCTTACATCTACCAATACCTTAATATTGAATCTTAGAGCCAGAGGACCCAGCTAAACAGTGTTCAGATTGCTGACCTGCATTTATTAAACTGTGGGATAATAAATGTTATCCTGAGCCACTAAATTTTTAAATTAACTTGTTATACACTTATATAAATATTCAACAAAATTCAATATTCAACAATATTCAATAAAAATAGCTTCCAAATTAGTGATCTCATCTATGAACAAATGTTACTGATTTAAGAATGGGTGAATCCTTCTCATCTCCCCAATTCTTATTACCCAATTCCAGAACCTCAGTATTTCTCACTTAGATTTGTCTTCTTGCTTCTAGTTTTGTCTCTTCTGAATCTAACTGCTATAGGTCTAAGTCCCTCAAAAATTTATATGCTTATCCCCAGACCTTATTTGAAAATAAATCTATTGCAGATGGAACTAGTTAAGATGAGATCAGAATAGAATGGTATGGGCCCCTAATCCATAAGACTAATGTTGTTATAAAAAGGCTAAATTTGGATACAGACACATATACAGGGTATTCCATGTGAGACTGGAGTTGCTGCCACAAGAAAAGGAACTACCAAAAGCCAGGAGAGAGACTAAAACAGATTCTTGCTCAGCAACATCAAAAGCCTTGCCAATACCTTGATCTAGGACTTCTAGCCTCCAAAACTAAGACAATGTGTTTCTGTTAAGACACTCAATTTTGGGTATTTTGTTACAGCAACTCTATCAAACTCATACACTATATTCTATACAACTTGCCAAGATAGATCTATTTGAAATATGAATCTCAACTATGTCATTGCACCTATACATTCATTCAACAAATTTGAGCCTTTTATAGGCCAGCTCTAAGTTTGGCACTGTCCTTTAGCAGTAAACAAGAAATATAGTTGAAGCACACAGCACATTAGCACATAGTGTTCTTCCTTTGTACTTGGTGAAAAAAAATAATTTTAAAAAAGAGGGCCATCTCCAGTAGACAAACTGTAAAATGGCACCCCCTTGTGGGTGAGTTAGCAGAGAGGCGCAGTTAGAGACAAAAGCACCCCAGATACATAGACAAAATCCATGGTTCTATTGGGACAGAGTTGGAAAGGGTGTTCCTGCTGGATTTCAGCCTGTTTCCACACTCTTGGCTGGCTAATTTTTTAAGGCGATTATAAAACTGTTAATGACAGCCCTGAGTAAATGTCTGTACTTCTCTCCTTAAAGATACTGCAAAACTTAAATGCCTTCATGGTTTCTCATTCATTCTTCATTGAAGATATCCAAGAAGCTAAAATCCTATAGTTAAAAAGCCTGGACAGTGATTAGCTGGAGCCAGCTCCCACAACAGATCTCCATTTTCACTGAATAATCCAGAGTAGCAGAGGAGAATGATAGAATCTTTCAAAGGTATACAGAAACAACCCACCTCAAGCCTGAGATTTCTGTCATATATGGCTTTTCTTTGAAAAATAAATGCAAATTTTGAAGACTACTCTAAGATATATTCATTCTATTTTAATAGAAAGATAATGGATTTTCCTCTCAAATACCTGAGTAAACTGAAGCTATATCACGATGTGTTATGCTTATCATACAGCTTAGGAATGTATGTCAGTGTCTCAGAAATACAGATAGCTGACCAAAAGGCACTCTGTGACTTGGCCTCAGAGCTATCCTCTGAGGTAGGGAAACAGGACCCCTACAATGGCCTTGAGCTTTGAAGGATTTCTTTCTGCTTCTTATCCAGCTACATTTGTTCCTACAGGGAAAAAATTCTTGGGACCAAAGGGGTGAGCCCACCTGCAGCCCATGCATTCCCCTACCCTTTTAGACAATGTTCTGGATGTCCAAGGATACAAATTCCATGATCAAACAACCAAGACACTGGAACCCCTACTAGATCACAAAAGTCCATCATTCATTTTTCAGAACTTTTCTAAGTTGGAGTTAAACACAGTCATTATTAAAAATAAATTACATAAACTTAAATAGGTTATATTAATACAAAGGTAATAAAAACTCATCACTCCCTAATTATTTTCCTATTATTTGTGTACCTGTTTTTTATGCCTATTGCATCTGTATGGTGAAAATATTGTGCAATGCTGTGCTGCTGTGCATCTCTGCCCAACTCTACATTAGTGGCATCATGCTAATAGTTTAGAATCAGCCATGGTGACAGTATGCACACAAACCAGCAAATGCTATAAATTAGGATTTGATTTATTATTTTCTTGATTGTCTAGGCACGAGAAAGCGATGGAGAAAATGCTAATGATTCAGATTAAACTTTAAAATGTATTATGTCTATAGCCATTACATGTACTCACAAAAAAATAATAAATTGAGGAAGCATTCATCCAGTATTCAAAACTATTATACAATTTAGAAAAGAAGTCACACATATCATTGACAAGCCAGTGAAGATCTGCTTCGCTGTTTTACTTTTTCTTACTCAACATAAATAAAAATGTTAACCATTGTGCAAGTAGGCACTACTCAAGAGAGCTAGTGGGAAACATTTTCCAGCACCGGAGTATGACCAGAGTCCATCACCAGGGCCAATAGGGGCCTCTTCTTTGGTCTTTCCTCCTAGTGGGAGCCATACTACCTGAGGTGTATACTCTTACAGGACAGATGTGCACCAAGGGTGTTTATCCATAAGCAAAGTGCCCCCCTCGGGATGCTTGGCCAACTCAGGATAGGACGGCAAGAAAGTTGACAGTAAGATAGGGCTCAGGGGTGGGGGCTTGGGAGTGATCTTCACTCATCTCTGACCCAGTCCTATAGGTATCAGGGACAGTCCAGGTCCCATACCACAGTCTAATGGTCACGCCTTTTGCACACCAACAGCACTAGCCTACTTACAATTCCCCACGTTAACCACACCATGTTGTTGTGGCCAAGCCTGTCCTCACATTGCCTACTTCCATAGGCTGCCCCTTGATTTCTACCATCCTACCACTAGAACCTAATCCAAACCTGGAGCATAGTAGGACTCAAAAGTTTGATTTTAACTACTGAATAAATGACTTTTATGAACTCCAGTCTTGCTCCATTGTCAACTATGTGGCATTAGACAAAACACTGAAGTTCCTTGGATTTTCCTTTCCTCCATGGTAAATGAAGATAAATAAATCTCTCCTTATGGAAATGAAATATTATATGTGATAATTCTAGCACCTCCATTTATTAAGCACTTACTCACCAGGCTTTGTGCCTGGTGCTTCATGCAGGTTATCTAGGAATGGAGACACTATTGTTAGGCCCATTTCAGAAATGTGGAAACTGAGACTTAAAACATTTATATTCACATATTTAGGACCCAAGTAATAATTCTTCATCTACTACAAAAGCAATAAGATGTTTGGGTCAATGTTTAACTTGCAATAAATTCCAATAGAATGATGACTGAAATATTAATAAAGAAGTTGCTCATCTTTAATCTGGCCATATGTTCAGTAAATCTTGTACTGAAAAGCAAATATTACAGAGTCCAATAAAAACAAATTATAAGAAATGTAATCAATATAGATAAAGGAGATTAAATATGATTCTATCGTAAAGCTGGTTTAGACAAGAATAACAACCACACAGTAAGTTTTCAGTGAAGTCAATGCAATATAAATGATCTATTTCAAGGAATAAACCAGCAAGTTCTCCAGCCCCGAGAAGGGCTCTCTCCTTTTAGAATCAGTGAACTACAAGATAATTCTAGAAGTTCAACCCTTCCTTTAGATCTTTTAAATCTCTTGATACTGTATTTATAGGCATACTTCATCTTTTTTGGTTTCAAAAAATATAAGAAATTATATGCATTAAAATGCGTGTTTGAAGACATCAGTGATATGAATATACTTTGTATACTAACAGTGATATGTAAAAATGTGCTCATTATGTGTATTACAAATTGTAAAGCATACTACTGTTACATATACAACAACATTGAATAAAATAAGGTGTTTGTTAATAAATAAATAAATAAAAGTGGGCACTTATAAAAAAAAGAAAAAAGAAGAATACTCATGGGTTATAAACTATCTAAAACAAATAACACTGAAAACATAAACTCTTGGCATCATAAGCAGGAGAAAGTACATAAATTAAATTTAAAATAACAAATAATGATGTTGACAATTATACCTGACCCAAGACAAAAAAACTGGACAGTAGTAAGAATCATGCAAATTTTAATGATATTTAACTTTGCAATTATTTGCAATAATTTGTAATTATTACAATTACAATATTACTCAATGTTTATATTGAAAAGTGCTTTATCTGTTTTTTTTCTTTGAGTTACACAGTTGGCATTCCCAATATATGTTCTCCATAAAGCATAACCATTAAGAGCACAGACTCTGAAGTCTAATGGCCTGGATTAGAATCCATCCTAATTCCGACAATGTGTAACTTTCAGTCAGTTACATAACCTCTTTGTTCCTGTTTATCTTCAAAATGGGAGTAATAATGGGACCCACCTCATAGGATATTAGCATTATTATACATAAAGCACTTGGAATAGTGCCTGGCATATAATAAATGCTATATAATGGCTGTGATTATTGGCATTGTCATGAAATTAATTAACATCTCACAAGTCTACTTACTAAATTGGCTGAATTCCAAAAAAGAAAAAGAAAAAAAGAAAGAAAAGTAAAACCTCTATCCAAGGATCATGTTTATAAAACTATATTACATATTACTACAGTGAGGAAAGAAAATCAATGACTGTGTCCTAACTCCTATATGTACAACTTCATCTTCCTCTGATATTAAAACAATAAAAATAACTCTTCCTCAGAAATTCTAGTTCAATCTACTAATTAAATATATAAATTATGCTCTAATGGTTTTCTATTTATTCATTAATTGCTTGCCCTACTAGTTAATGAAAATTTTAAAAATTGATTATTTCAATTCCACATCTCATTCACCTATACTAATCATAGTCTTTTTTTTTTAATTTAGGAAACAGGATATTCAAAGATTTTATTTGGAAAGGAATATGTTTCAATTTTTAGTAGTTACAGAGAACCTTCCTCTTCATGAAAACTTATCTTCTTTCCAAGAGTTCAAGACACTGAAAATTAGTTTGGAGTAGATATCTAAAAAGAGAAGATTAGCTAAAAACTAAAATACATCTTTAGCTATGGTAGATTTAACTTGTTTTCACTTACATCATATTTCTCAAGTATCTGTCAATCTAACCAAAAGGTTATAACCATGATTTTCTTTAAATTATTAGGTAATGGTAAAATAAGTGAATAGAATCATAATATAACAATAAAACATACAAACAATTTAGAAATAGAAGTACCAAATGCAGGCAATTCTCTCTCTAGATGAGCTCCAATTTTGTTTTAAATTGTTCCACAGAAATCTGGAGTTCTTAAGGTCTTTTCTTTGTACTCGTATTTGTATCTTGAGCACTGATTTTGAAAAGTGTTTTCATCCTAACACTTACTTGTTTTCTGCTCTTTTGTGCTTGTCACTTTTGCAGACTAGTTCTCTCAAAGTCATTTTCAAATATTTTCTTCTTATGAATATATCCCTATGCCTTAGCAGTCCAGGATGTTAAAGAAGTGCAGTATTTTATTCTGTTTTTTAAAAGACTCTTTTGGAAATGCCACTGTACACTGGGCTCATCTTCTATTAATGGAAATTATTTGTCCATAGGTGTAAAGTTTCTAAATTCTGTTGACTCTACCTCCCAAATATGTCTTTTTATTTTTTTATTTGTTTTTTTAATTTTATTTTTATAATTTTTAATATGTACAACTCATAGTGCATGTATTTAGCATCTTTTTACATACAACTGTTTGTATACAATGTATATTTGTACAATTCAGGTCATCAATCATGCATTTAGGAAAATGATATCCCTCTCATTCAACCACCTTTTCTATTTTTTTTTTCTTTTCTCCCCCTCCCTCACCCTTGCTCCCTCCCTTACCCTCCCTTCCCTTTGACCATTCTAGTATTCCTCTAATCCTCCTATGTACACCCATCCAACAATACTATGAAATAGCCTCCTTATATCAGAGAAAACATTTGGTACTTGGATTTTTGAGACTGACTAACTTCACTTAGCATTATGTCTTCCAACTTCATCCATTTACCTGCAAATGCCATTAACTTATTTTCTTTTATTGCTGAGTAAAATTCCATTGTGCGTATATACCACATTTTCTTAATCCACTCATTCACTGAGGGACATCTAGGTTGGTTCCACAACCTAGCTATTGTGAATTGTGCAGCTACAAACATTGAGATAGCTGTGTCACTGTAATATGCTGTTTTTAAGTCCTTTGGGAATAGACCCAGGAGTGGGATGGCTGGGTCACAGGGTGGTTCCATTCCCAGTTTTCCAAGAAATCTCCATACTGTTTTCCATAATGGTTGCACCATTTTGCCGTCCCACCAGCAATGTATGAGTGTGCCTTTTTCCCCACATCCTCTCCAACATTTATTGTTGCTTGTGTTCTTGATAGTTGCCATTCTGACTGGAGTGAAGTGAAATCTTACAGTAGTTTTGATTTGCATTTCTCTAATTGCCAGCGATGTTGAACATTTTTTCATATATTTGGTGATTAATCGTGTATCTTCTTCTGAGAGGTGTCTTCTCAATTCCTTAGCCCATTTATTCATTGGGTTATTTGTTTTTTTTAGTGTAAAGTTTTTTGAGTTCTTTATATATTCTAGAGATTAGTGCTCTATCTGATGTGCATGTATTAAATATTTGTTCCCAATTAGTTGGCTCTCTATTTACATCACTGATTGTTTCTTTTTCTGAGAAAAAGCTTTTTAGTTTAAATCTATCCCATTCATTAATTCTTGGTAGTAATTCTTGTGCTACAGGATTCTAATTAAGGAATTTGAGGCCTAATCTGACATGTTGGAAATTGGAGCTTACTTTTTCTTCTATTAGGCGTATGGTCTCTGGTCTAATTCCTAGATCCTTGATCCACTTTTAATTGAGTTTTGTGCATGGTGAGAGATAAGGGTTTAATTTCAATTTGTCACATATTGATTTCCAGTTTTCCCAGCACCATTTGTTGAAGAGGCTATCCTTTCTCCACTGTACATTTTTGGCGCCTTTGTCTAATATAAGATAGCTGTAATTATATGTATTAGTCTCTGTGTCCTCAATTCTGTACCATTGGTCCACCAGTCTGTTTTGGTGCCAATACCATGCTGTTTTTGTTACTATTGCTCTATAGTATAATTTAAAGTCTGGTATGGTGATGCCCCCTGCTTCACTTTTCTTGCTCAGGATTGCTTTGGCTATTCTGGGTCTCTTATTTTTCCAGATGAATTTCATGACTGCTATTTCTATTTCTTTGAAGAATGACATTGGGATTTTGATTGGAATTGCATTAAATCTGTATAATGCTTTTGGTAGTATGGACATTTTGACAATATTAATTCTACCTATCCAAGAGCAAGGTAGGTATTTCCATCTTCTGAGTTCATCTATAATTTCTTTCTTTAGTGTTCTATAATTTTCGTTATAGAGGTCTTTCACCTCTTTCGTTAGGTTGATTCCCAGGTATTTTTTTTTTTTATGCTATTGCAAATGGGGTAGTTTTCATCATTTCCCTTTCAGAGTCTTTGTCGCTGATGTACAAAAATGCCTTTGACTTATGTGTATTGATTTTGTATCCTGCAACTTTGCCAAATTCATTTACTAGTTATAAAAGTTTTCTGGTAGAGTTTTTTGGGTCTTCTAGGTAGATTATCATTTCATCAGCAAATAGTGCTAATTTGAGCTCTTCTTTTCCTATCTTGATCCTTTAATTTCTTTCATCTAATTGCTCTGGCCAGAGTTTCCAGTACTATGTTAAATAGCAGTGGTGAAAGAGGGCATCCCTGTCTTGTTCCAGTTTTTAGAGGGAATGCTTTCAATTTTTCTCCATTTAAGATAATGTTAGCTTGGGGCTTTGCATAAATAGCTTTTATAATGTTGAGATATGTTCCTGATATTCCTAGTTTTTCCAGTGTTTTGAACATAAAGGGGTGTTGTATTTTGTCAAATGCTTTTTCTGCGTCTATTGAGATGATCATATGATTTTTGTCTTTAAGTCTATTGATGTGATGTATTATGTTTATTGATTTCCGAATGTTGAACCAGCCTTGCATCCCTGGGATAAACTCCACTTGATCGTGGTGCACTATCTTTTTGATATGTTTTTGTATCTGATTTGCCAGGATTTTGTTGAGGATTTTTGCATCTATGTTCATTAAAGATATGGGCCTGAAGTTTTCTTTTTTGGATGTGTCTTTGCCTGGCTTTGGAATTAATGTGATATTGGCCTCATAGAAAGAGTCTGGAAGAGCTCCCTCTTTTTCTATTTCTTGAAATAGTTTGAAGAGCATTGGTATTAGTTCTTCTTTGAAAGTCTTATAGAACTCAGCTGTAAACCCATTAGGTCCTGGACTTTTCCTTGTTGGTAGCTTTTTGATGACGTCTTCTATTTCTTCACTTGTAATCGGTCTGTTTAAGTTGTGGATAGCCTCCATTTCCAGTTTAGGCAAATCATACGACTCAAGAAATCTGTCAATGTTTTCAATATTTTCTGTTTTATTAGAATACAAGTTTTTGAAGTAATTTCTAATTATCTTCTGTATATCTGAGGTGTTTGTTGTGATATTCCCTTTTTCATCACAAATGTTAGTAATTTGAGTTTTTTCTCTTCTTCTTTTTGTTAGCATTGCTAAGGGTCTGTCAATTTTGTTTATTTTTTCAAAGAACCAACTTTTAGTTTTGTCAATTCTTTGAATGGTTTCCTTAGTCTCAATTTCATTAATTTCTGCTCTGATTTTAATTATTTCCTGTCTTCTACTGCTCTTGGTATTGGTCTGTTCTTCTTTTTCTAGTGCTTTGAGGTGTGATGTTAAGTCATTTATTTGTTGGGTTTTTTTTTCCTCTTAAGGAATGAACTCAGTGCAATGTATTTTCCTCTTACTACTGCCTTCATAGTGTCCCAGAGATTTCTATACGATATATCTGTGTTCTCATTTGCCTCTAGGAATTTTTTAATCTCCTCTTTGATGTCTTCTTCAACCCCTTGTTCATTCAGTAGCATGTTGTTTAGCTTCCAGTTGTTGGAGTAGTTTTTCTTATTCCTTGTTTTGTCATTGATTTCCAATTTCATCCCTTTATGGTCTGATAGAATGCAGGGTAGTATCTCTATTTTTTTATATTTGCTGAGAGTTTCCTTATGACCTAATACATGGTCTGTTTTGGAGAAGGAGCCATGTGCTGCTGAGAAAAATGTGTATTCGTTTACTGTGGGATGAAATATTCTATATATGTCCGTTAGGTCTAAATTGTTAATTGTTTTAAGGAGGCTTAAAGTTTCTTTGTTTAGCTTTTGTTTGGATGATCTATCCATTGGTGAGAGAGGTGTGTTGAAGTCCCCTAGAATAACTGTGTTGTGGTCTATTTTACTCTTGAACTTGAGAAGAGTTTGTTTGATGAATGTAGGTGCTCCATTATTTGGGGCATATAGATTTATGATTGTTATATCCTGTTGATGGATGGTTCCCTTAAGTAGTAAAAAATATCCTTCTTTGTCCCCCTTGATTAGTTTTGGTTTGAAGTCTACCTTATTTGATATGAGAATGGAAACCCCTGCTTGCTTCCGCAGGCCATGTGAGTGATGAGACTTTTCCCAGCCTTTCACTTTCAGTTTGTTGATGTCTTTTTCTATGAGGTGTGTTTCTTGGAGACAGCAAATTGTTGGTCATGTCTTTTAATCCATTCTGATAATCTGTGTCTTTTGATTGGTGAGTTTAGACCGTTAACATTCAGGGTTATTATTGAGATGTGATTTTTATTCCCATCCATTTTTATTTGAATTATGGTCTTTAGCTTGATTTGGTTTCTCTTCTGGTTGGTATTTCCCTTAATTTAATATCTCCCTTTGTTGATTTTCGTTATCATCTTTCTCTTCTTCTTCATGAAAAATGTTGCCCAGGATGTTCAGAAGTGCTGGCTTTCGAGTTGTGAAATCTTTTAACTTTTGCTTGTCGTGGAAGGTTTTTATTTCATCTTCAAATCTAAAGCTCAATTTTGCTGGATATAAGATTCTTGGTTGACATCCCTTTTCTTTCAGAGCTTGAAATATGCTATTCCAGGATCTTCTTGCTATTAAGGTCTGGGTTGAAAAATCTGAACATAATCTGATTGGTTTCCCCCTATATGTAATCTGCTTCCTTTCTCTTGTGGCTTTTAGTATTCTCTCCTTGCTCAGTGTATTAGGCATTTTCATTATAATGTGTCTTGGTATGGATCTGTTGAGATTTTGTTTGTTTGGTGTTCAGTATGCCTCTTGAACTTGGTTTTCCCGTTCATTCCTCAAGTTTGGAAAATTTTCTGTAATTATTTCATTAAATAAATTACTCATTCCTTTGGCTTGAAACTCTGCCCCTTCCTCTATGCCAATCACTCTTAAGTTTGGTCTTTTTATGCTGTCCCATAATTCTTGGATGTTATGTTCTTGATTTCCAACGAGTTTTGCTGTATAGTCTAAATTCTTCTCTAGGACATATATTTTGTCTTCATTGTCTGAGGTTCTTTCTTCCAAGTGGTCTACTCTGTTGGAAATGCTCTCAATTGAACTTTTATTTTGGTTTATTGCTTCTTTCATTTCTGGAATTTCTGTTTGGTTTCTCTTTAGAGCCTCTATTTCCCTATTGAAGTAATCTTTTACTTCCTGTATTTGTTTTTGGAGTTCTTTGTCAAAATGATCTTTTGCCTCCTGTACTTGCTCCCTCATCTCATTTTTGAGTTCATTTTAAGTTCCATAAACATTTGGAATATGTAATTTCTAAATTCCATCTCTGGCATTTGACCAACTGTGCTTGCCATGAAATCTACTGATGAGGTATCTTGATTTGTTTGTGTCACTTTCTTCCCTTGTTTTTTCATGTTGCTTGTGTCTTTTCTTCCTGCACTGTGGGACCTTGACTATTTTGATTTTACCTTAAAGCCTTACGTTGTTCCTTTAGTACAATGCTATCAGATCCCCTTATAATTCCTTTAAACTTTAAAACCTAACATTTTCTATTCAGAAAATCCAAGTTTGATCACAATGTACAGATTTGGTTAACCCAGATATTATTTCCAATTTACTCTGTACGCTTCTGATGGGGTTTTATAGCTTCAAGTATTGGATACAGAGGTGTTATATTTAGGAAGAAGGAAGTGTCTTGAATTGTTGTTTCTTGGAAAGTATGAAAGGAGAGTTCTATTGAAGTGGTTTAGTGGAAGTGGTTTAGTATCAGTAGACGAGAGAAGAAAGAGAATGGAGTAGACAATCAGGTGGAAAGACCAATTTATATATAAAGTTAGGTGGAAAAGAAAAAAAATGATAAAAGAGTAGGAATTGGTGTAAGAGAGAGGAGAGAGAGAATCAAGAAAATAGAGAGTAAACAATATATATTACACCACTTTGCTATCCAGTTCAATTGCGCCGGTTCTAGAAATCCCAAGTTCTGTGTATAACTTGTTTTTGCCTCTGTTTAGTATGCACTGACAGGGTGTAAACATGAAAGATGAAGGAGGAAGAAAAGATGCAAGAGTGAGAAGGAAGAAAAGAAGGAAAGAAGAAAAAAGGAGCAGAAGCAAACAAACACACTGACAATCAATGCAAAAAAAAAAAAAAAAAAAGTCGAACCCCAAGTCTCAGACAAAACAGGCCCTGGGAAGCCCCCCTCTTTTTTCCTTTCCAGTTTAAGCCAATTGTATCAGATCTCGTCTAGACAGTCTGCAATCCTGTTAGTGGAATCAAGGCTGCACCTTAGGCCAATGGCAGAAAAGCTCAGTGGAAAAGTGGCCCAGGGGGTTTGTGTGTCAGCAGATGAATGGCACCGGGAAGGGGACCCTCCAGAAGGCACCCTTTCCCCACGCCCACCCACAGTTGCAGCTTCTTGTGGCCGCTGCGCTGGCCTCAGACATGCCCTCCCCTGCTGGCCACCCAAGCCTCACCCAGGTGTGCATTGTCTCCAGAGCTCTGGCGGGTCCCTGGATGCCTGCAGCCGTCCCTCCCCTCCGTCTCCTCCCCTTTGTCTCGGTCAGCCACTGCACCTCTCGAAAATGGCGGTGTTCTCCTCCCACTCAACAGCAGCTCCGCAGACCCCCATGTCCTCACCGATCAGTTTCAAAGAGTTGGGTGGATGTCTCCTTGCCAAGATGGTATTGGGCAGCCGAATCTGTAGCGCAGACAGCGCTGCTTCGTACTGTGGACTGCTCCTACTCTGCCCCTGCTTGCTGTTGCCGGTCTCTGCGCCGCTCTCTCCGGGGCCCTACTGCTGAGGGTCGCGTCCCGCAGTGTGTGGATTCGAACTGGTGTTGTTGTCCCGCGGTCTTCTGTGGTCCCCCAGCACCAATTCCGAAGGCTGTTTTCACTGGCTTCACACTGGTGTGCCCTGAGTATGGCTGGGGTTACAGTCGCAGCGTGGTCTCCCCACCCCCAAATATCTTTTGAATGCTATTCTTTAATGCTGTCCTTACTGCTATTGTTAAACTAAGCCCTCGTCAATTTTCATCTACAGTATGCCCTAATTTCAGAACTATTCCTGCTTTCAATTCTCAACTCCTTCCAATTCATCCAACTTTCAAGTATAAAAAAAAAATCCAAAACAAACATCTAATAACATCACTATCCTACTTAAAATGCATCAGTGAACTTTTTCATCCATAGAATAGTATCAAATATTTTAGGCCAATATATTGCACTACTATGGAGATTCTTTGCAAGTAACACAAAAAAAACTTTGAGCCTTGGAAAAGACACAGAGTAGGTATTAAACTCAAAGGAAAGACTGATGAAATAGGCCGAGAAAAGGAAACTCTGGAGTTGCAGAAACACATGATTGATCCCTTTAGAATGTCAACCATGTCAGTCTCTGGGTCACTTAGCTTATATATCATGAACAAATGGGCATATATCATGGACAGAGAATATGTTGGCCTGGGTTAAAGTTGTGACCCAAGCTAGTAACAAACAAGACAGTATCCAATGGGAAGCGAAAGCTTTAATGTCAGAGACTGACTTTAAATATTCTGTTATGTCTAACTTCACATATAATCCCTAATAATAAAGACTGTATCTCATCTTCCCACACAGAATATGATCATGTAACTAAATTGTGGCCAATTTAAGATGAGTAGAATCACTCTTAAAAAAAATAGACACATTTGTAGTTTAAGTAAGCCATGGTATTTGTGGCTTGGCCATTACTTATGGTCAAATCTAATCTGAATTAAAATAGTTCTTCATAGTCAACTCAATGTGTTAATAATGGAAGAGAGAGTAAAATAATAGATTCCCTCTGCACACAGCCTTTCAAGACTTTGTCTCTACTTTTCCATAATTTCATGCAGCTCCTCTCTAGTTTGAGTTGCTCTTTTAATGAAAACGTTTGGCTACTTGGATTGCTTTTACCCCTTCATCTGGATGGCTAAGTTCTACACACTCAAAATGTCAGGTCATCAAGTATGATTTCCTTATTATTTTCTGAGCTCCACTCTTCAAAGTCAAGTTCTCACCTTCCCTCTAAGTTCTCATGTGACTCCTCAGTTCCACCATCGTACACTTCCTGTGTTTGAATACTAAGTAAAAGTTTGAACTCCTGAAAGGCAGCATCTTAGATTGATTTCTCTTTAAACCAACTCTCAGAGAGTTGCATATGTAAAGTCCACTGGGATGTAGTCTTAGAAGACATACCTGGAAGAAAGTGGGGCAGCCAGGACTGGGCAGAGAAATACACTGACCTGCAATGCAGTTGTGACTAAAGCCTCAGCCAGTCCTAAGAGAAGCTCTGGGGCTGATGTTCTTCTCAGTTGTCACAAATTGAGGCAAGGAACACACATTGCTATCCTTCCATCAGTCGGTCATTTACTTTCCTCCTACCTCTTCCCTCCCAGATGGATAAATTTTGAATTATAAAGATCTCTGTGGCCAAGGGAAAATCCCAATGGGAGACATAAATATGATCTTTCAGTAGCAGGCATTCTCAACACATGGGACGTGGATGAGTCCCACAGCATCCAATATAGTCAGAGGCAATTTGTTTATTTGTGAATGTGTAATGCCTAAAACAACAAAGCAAATATTTTGTTTGGGATGGATGAATTGACGGACAATAAAACCATCAATAATGATGTCTGGTTTTAGGCCGGGGGAACACACACACACACACACACACACACACACAACTATAGGACCATCCCAAGAAATCAAGGGATGTGAATAAGGTAGACTTTTACACAGGGATTATTCAACCATGCTAGAAGGTCAATTAAAGTGAGATAGCAATTATTGTTATACACCAGGTCACAATATTCAATGATTAAAAGAAAAAAATAATTTCTGGAATTTTCATTTCAAAAATATTATTCTACTGAAAATACATATAAACTGAATTTATTTATTTAATATAGCCCTTTCTTACTATATAAAGTCAATTTTAAAGGAGAAAATAAATTTTCAGAGGGTTTTTCCTCTTTAAAGAATTCAAGCAACATTGATTATAAGATCTTGGAATTCTTGGAGAAAACACATTATATATGAATCATCTTCTTTTGTTTGTTTCTCTTTCTAAAGATGTGTTATAGGTTTGCAGAATCCATTCAGAATATGTTTTCCTCATGGGACATAAGTTACATTATCATAAGCAGCAGTAGCAGCATCTTTATCATTACCTGCTACCTGATATGTTTATAGCACATCATTGTTTGCAAAGGGCTTTACATGCATCAAGCACTAATCCTCCCTGTACACTTGCAAAAGAGGGGGGAAAAATTAGACAAGTGACTCGGGCAAGGCCATAAACTAGAACATTCCCGTTCCCACAGTAGAACCTAATCCTCTACCTCCTCCTAGCCAAGTACTCCTATCTCCTTCATATCACACGCTATTACTCAAATATCTTCTTTTCTCTGCTATGAATAATTCCTATTTCTGAAGGCCAATTTAGCTATTAAGCATATATTTCCTTATCTTCCTTGAATTACTTAAAATTTATAAAGTGCTCTGATTAGGAAATGCCCAGTTGAAGAGGTTGCACTGTATTTACTAGACAACGCTGTTCATTGTCATAACAACTGTCAAGCAGGAACACAATTGCTGCCACCATCCTTAGTTAGAAAACAACAGAATTTTTGCCTGAGGTGGAATGGTAAAATGAAATTCCAAATTGGCAATAAAAAGCTTCAGAGGAAAATCTTGGCACCAATCTAATAAAAAAGTATAGCCAAGAAAGAGAAAAAGCATTGCTTTCCAACATTCTGTGTGAAAACATAAGAAAGCACAGCAACACTTGTTCAAAAAGTCATCTGAAACATATTCTTGAGTTCCAATTAGCAGAAAATTCCCACAGATCTGAAATTTCTACTAGCTGGTTTTTTTCCATGATCTTCTTGAGGATTTGCTTCATTTTGCTGATAGGTTTTCACAGATCTCAAGTTCCTACGTAAAAGGAGTATTAGTACCATACTTAACTACACCAAAGTTCATGCAAAAGGAAAACTGTCTTTACCCACTCGACTACATTTAAATGTTTGCACGGGGCTGACATTGAAAATAAATAATAATCCCAGTGCATCTTTCAGATATGCATATTAGGAACAGCATGTAAAACCAGAGAAGCAGCGGTGAATCTAAACCAGCCAAAGGCCAAAAGCAGGAACTCTTCAGACTCAAGCAGTTTAGAAATAATGCAGATAAATCACAGAGCAAGCAAAGGGGAATAGAATGCATTTCAGGTTTGGCTCAGAGGAAAAGACATATGAGACACACTCGGGGAAACTAAATTTATACAGTCTAGAGAATGAGCTTCAAGGAGGGAACCTGATCATGATCTATAAATACCACCAAGGTAACACCATAAATAATTAAGGAAAAGGATTATTTGTTGTCTCTAAAAATGAAGTTTTAGATTTACTTCTCCTTTCCTTTCTTCTTGGCATCAAAACATGTTTGTATTGAGAGTCGTTTGCCCCTGCCTGGGATATTTTGTGGCAAAACACCAGACAGATAGACACTTGTAGCTACTTTGCCCTGAATGAGGAGCATAACTGCCTCCCTTTCCCTCCAACCATGCAGCTCAGACCTGCCTGAAAATAACACCATAAGAGCAGAAGGATAAGACCTCTGTCAATCAACACTCCTGAGACCTGGATCTGCCACTCCAGGAAGCTAAGACATCCACACTCTCCTACAACCCTGAGCTTTGTGGATTTCACTATTATTCTGAGACAAAGATTCATCTATTTACTCAAATCAGTGTGTATCATATATTAGGGACACTGCTTCTGAATCTAAGTGCATGTAAATCACCTAGGACTTCCTTAAAATGCAGATCCTGATTCTGTAGGTCTAGGGTGAAACCTGAAATTCTGCATTTCTAACATGCTTCCAGATGGCACTGATGCTGTCCATCTGCAAATCACACGTGGAATAGCAAGGGCCCAGGGCTCAGAGTCCCTTGAGGCAGACAGACACAGAGGGATAACTGAATGCAACATGTTGGCATGCCATAGGCAGCTAACCCAGCTTTAGACGGAGAGAGAAAGCAGGCTTCCAGGAGAGGACAATCTTTCAACTGAGTCAGAAAAGATATCAGTGCAATTAGGTATCTTGAAAAAGCACCCAGAAAATTCCCATGATATTTTCATTTGTAATATTCATAATCAATATGGATAATCCAGGGTGAGAAGATATTCTAATAAGTTGCTGATTTTCCTTCCATGGCCCATAATTTTATAGTTTTTAAGCAAAAGAAAGTGTAAGTAAAATAGCATAGGCTTTGAAATGAACTCCTCTGAACTTCTGTGTCCCAGTAGTAAAAGAGTAGGTTGTAATAAAGCCTGCCTCTGGGGCTTTAGCAGGGATAACAAATGTAAGTTCTTAACAAATGTTAAACCTCTTTTCCCCTTTCACTGGCATATAAAATAAACTGCATCTCCCATCTCGCCATAAATGCTTTCTGCTTCTGTCCTACATATTTCTAACTACTTAAATGTGCTTATGTCTAAGAAAATGACATTGAGTTTACAAACTTTACATCTTTTTTAAAATTTTGCTAGGTGCAGTGGTACATGTCTGTAATACCAGCTACTTGGGAGGCTAAGCCAGGAGGATGACAAGTGCAATGCCAGCCTGCTGAACTTATGGAGACTTTGTCTCAAAATAAAATAAAAAGGGCTGGGGATGTAGCTTAGTGACAGAACACTTGCCTAGCATATGCCAGCCCTGGGTTCAATCCCCAGTATGCTTTAAATAAAAAGAAAAGTAAATTTGTTGAATATATTCTTCCACTTGCTCACTGGTTATCTTTAAAATAATTGCTCATGAACCTATTCTTTAACAGAAATGTAGCTATGGAAATCATACACCCTGGGTTTTTCAAGGCAGCTCTGATTTCAAATATTCTGCCCACTCATCAAACAACCTTCTCCCATTTTTGGCAGAAAAATCTGAATTGATGTTACAATTTCTGGAAATGTTTTACTAAATCTTTTAATCAATAAGTTCCATTGTTTACTTTAAAATTCCTAAAGCTCTCCTGGGGCAAACCTACAAAATTATGACACTGTCCCTGTCCTCAAGTTGCACATGTGCTACTGTATGATCGTGTGTATGCAGGGAGGTAGTCAGCATGTAGTGAGAAATATCTGCCTGCTGTGGCACTGAGGGGTTTTAGTTCCGATCTTCTTTACGTCTCTAGCCCATGACAGAAAAAAAACTGAAATAAAAAATATGCCTAAATGCTAAAGTAATTTCTAATATCACATACTTATGCCCCCTGGTTCATTTGTACTTAATGTCTGCAGCTCAAAACTGAATCTTCCTAAAACAGATACAAAATGGCATTTAAGGGCTATACCTTAGAAATAGGATATGCTCCCTGAAATGTCTTGCTAGAATCTAGAACTCACCCCTAAGAGAATATAAACCAAATGTTCATTGATTGGAAAGCCCCTAAAAGTACACACTCACAATAAACTAGACTTTGAGTGAGAGTGGGTTTGGAAAATACACTGTTCTTGTCCCTTTTCCATCATGAAGGATCGCATTGAACCCTATAGCTGCTCTTTAAGTCATTTTTTACTGAAGAAAATTTCTGGCAAGAAAGGAAAAATCTACAAATGAGTAAAGTGTTGACTATGGCAATTATGATGATGAATGATTTGCTGAACAATATATTACTCAGAGATTTTTACTCTCTATGAGCACCATAATGTTATTTTATGCAGTGCCCCTTGAAATACAATTCTAGAAGTAGAAACCACTGTTGCTCTTCTCTCTCCACTTTAAAAGAATTTAAAAAAGAGAGAGTAATTAGGAAAGCCATGCAGAGGACTCTCAATAAACCTAAAATGATATCCATTCCACTAGCTATAGAAAATCAAAAGGTTGACTTTAATCCCCAAGTAGCTGGACCATAAAAAATCACTTCTCCCCATGCACTGCCACTTAAATTTGAATTATCCGGTGTAATAACGCTTTTTTAAGAAACCTATGTTTCTTGAGTAACAGAACTTCCAATGGGAAGTCTATGCACCCTCAGTAGAAAAACATTACTAGATGACCAAGACTCAAAATACAGTGGTCCACATTATCCTTGGGGAATATGTTCCAATACTTCTGGTGGAAACCTAAAACCAGAGGTAACCAAACCAAGTATGTACTTTTTTCCTATGCATACATAGCTATCATAAGCTTAACAAATCAGGCACAGTAAGAGGTTAACCACAACTTGCTAGAGATTTTCGCAAGCTCAGCATATGATTATTAATTTTTTCCTTATCATCAAGAAGTATCACCTTTTCACTTCAAGGAAGCACTTTCCAGCTTCTCTTTGGCATATCTGATTTGCCTACATCACTGCTCTAGCATGTTGGAGCCATTGTTAGGTAAAATAAAGGTTACTTGAGCCCAAGCACTATGATACTGTGACAGTCAATCTAACAATTGAGACAGCCACCAACAGCAGGACGCACGTATAGTATGGGCATGCTGGACAAGACTCTTGTCCCCAAGAAGAGGGGTGGATGAAGAGGACTTCACACTACTCAGAACAGTAATCACAACTCATGAACCATTTGTTGCTGAGGTTACTTAAAATATTGAGACTGTGGCTGACCTTGGGTAACTGAAGCTGCAGAAAGCAAAACTGAATTTGTGCTGACCACTGTAACATTTCACCTCAACCCCACATCCAGATCACTGACTGTGTCTGGTGGCATTGAGATAATTTTGTCCTTCAGAAGTGTTTTCAGGATACACAGGTATGGCACAGACTTTAGACAGGTTCCTGTCTATTCCCTTAATCATTGAGGTTTTTGAATTTCCATCTACTGGGTCTCTTCAGCCCATGAAGAGACACAGCCCAAGAAAGCTTCAGGTGTGCTGAGCAGTTATTATTAACCCCATTATCTCCACAGTCTTTTCAATATCTCCTTCAACACCCCTTCTTTTCTAAAACTAGACCTCAATTACCTTTGCCTGGATTAGTATTCACTCTTATTCCAAATTTTCTATTTTTAACATTTCCCAATTCAGACAACTTTCAAAGCTCCCAAAAGGATTTTTCCTTACCATCTTTACCCTGGTTTTAAATCTTAGACTAAGACATCTATACCTATAGGTAAATACTCAGAACACTCCCTGTTTTCTGGTTTAATTTGTATTGTTTTCTCCATCATGTGAATAATCTTCACTGGGCACCACCATTTACTTTGTTCGTTCTAGGGAATGTACTCATCTCCTAATCCAGACTACCCTTCACAGAAAATGGGAATTTCAGTGAAAAGGGCAAAGTGCTAAAATTTGAATTACCTAGTACCACTCAAACATTAATACCTTTATAAATGGCCTTGGAATTTTGTTTACATGCAGATTTTGATTCAGTTGCTCTATGATGGACCTGAGACTATGCATTTCTTTTTTTTCCCAAATTTATTTTTTATTCTAAGTTGTTAGAAATGACAGCAGAATGTATTACATTTCATATTATACTTGCAGAGCACATTTTTACATATCTCTGGTTATATACAAAGTATATTCACACCACTCGTGACTTCATACATGCACTTAGGGTAATGATATCCATCTCATTTTATCATCTTTTTTTTTTCTTCACCCTTTTGCCCCCTCCCTTCCCCTCCTTCTCCATTGGCCATTCTAGTGTTCCTCTAATCCTCCTATGCTCCCCATCCCAACCCCACTGTGAATCGGCCTCCTTATATCAGAGAAAACATTTGGCATTTGGCTTTTTGGGATTGGCTAACTTCACTTAGCATTATATTCTCTAACTTCATCCATTTACCTGCAAATGCCATGATTTTATTCTCTCTTATTGCTGAGTAATACTCCATTGTGTATATATACCACATTTTCTTTATCCATTCATCTACTGAAAGGCCTCTAGGTTGGTTCCACAGTTTAGCTATTGTGAATTGTGCTGCTATAAACATTGATGTGGCTGTGTCCCTGTAGTATGCTGTTTTTAAGTGCTTTGGGTATAGACCGAGGAGTGGGATAGCTGGGTCATAAGGTGGTTCCATTCCAAGTTTTCCAAGGAATCTCCATACTGCTTTCCATATTGGCTGCACCATTTTGCAGTCCCACCAACAATGTATGAGTGTGCCTTTTTCTCCATATCCTCTCCAACATTTATTGTTGTTTGTGTTCTTAATAGCTGCCATTCTAACTGGTATGAGATGAAATCTTAGAGTGGTTTTGATTTGCATTTCTCTAATTGCCAGAGATGTTGAACATTTTTTCAAGTATTTGTTGATTGATTGTATATCTTCTTCTGAGAAGTGTCTGTTCAGTTCCTTGGCCCATTCATTGATTGGGTTATTTGTTTTTTTTGGTGTTAAGATTTTTGAGTTCTTTATAAATTCTAGAGATTAGTGCTCTATCTGACATGTGTGTGGTAAAAATTTGTTCCCAATTAGTAGGCTCTCTATTTACCTGATTGTTTCTTTTGCTGAAAAGAATAGCCTCTTCAACAAATGGTGCTGGGAAAACTGGAAATCCATATGCAAGAAAATGAAATTAAACCTCTATCTCTCACCATGCACAAAATTCAACTCAAAGTGGATCAAGGATCTAGGAATTAGACCAGAGACACTACACCTAATAGAAGAAAAAGTAAGCTCTAATCTCCAGCATGTTGGATTAGGCCCCAAGTTCCTTAATAAGAATCCTGTAGCACAAAATTAATATCAAGAACCAATAAATAGGATAGATTCAAATTAGAAAGCTTCTTTTCAGCAAAAGAGACTATGCATTTCTAACAAGCTCTGAGTTGATGCCTATTGCTGATGTGTAAGGTCTCTGAGGGCAGTGCTTCTGCCTGCCCTTCATGTCTCGCTAGTGCCTGGCCTACTGTCTAGTATGCAGCAAATATTTAATAAATAGATTTAGAATAAGTAATTATTTGTGGGCAAGACATAACCAAGAAGTAAATAAATAAGTAAATAAATAAATAAGGAAGAAGTATATCCATTTTAACTTTCTCTTAAATAGAGTGGGTCAAATCATTTCTAAACTCAGCTTCTCATCCTGGATATCAACCTGATCCATATTTGACTCACCATCCCTCTGCTTTTCCCCATACCCTTCCACTCGGGTTGGCCATTTTTGTTACTTCATGCATACAAATGTACAACAGAACATCCCATAGCTTTTCCTTATTCCCTTATAAGCCGAGGTCCACCAACATTCTCAGCTCAAATTCCACCTCTTCCATGAAGTCTTGCCCAGACTTCTCAGCCTCCCTGACATTACCCTTCCCCAAAAGTTTGTATCTCACAATTCTTTCTCAGTGTTGGAAATACAGAAAAATGACAAGTGAGCAGCTCTATAGCAGAGATAATTAGCTCATTTCATGGCATAGTAATGAAATGTCTTTCTGTCAAGGTAAAATTCACTGAAAGAGTTGGCTGTCTTGCATTTGCATGATCCCTGCTAAATAAAAAAAAAATAGTCCTCTTCAGTAGCTTTTTCCATTCATTTTCTTGGGATACAAGGACAAGTGAAAATTATGAGTCAAGCTATATAAAAAAGATAAAACACTAGCAAGCATGGTGCCATGGTGGCTAGAGCATGGGTTTTAAGATCAACCCTTAGGCTCAAATCCTGACTTCATCACTTGCATATCTATATCTCTGGGCAAGTCCTTTGGTTTGCAGGAGCCCAAACCTGCATCATTTCAAGGAAACGAATGATATACTAAGAAAGACTTGTAAAGATTAAACAAGATAAGGCGTGAACTGCTTAGTAAAGTGCCTGACATATAGCAGGAACTCAAAATTTCCATTGTCACCGTTGTTGCCAAGGTTTTTTAGGTAGGCAGTGGTTCTCAAAATGTGACCTTCAGAGCAACAGTAGCAACATCACCAAGAAACTCATTTGAAATGAATATTTTCAGGCCTCATCCCAAACTTGTTGAACTCAGAATGGAGCCCAGAAAACTGTTTTAACAAGCCTTTCTGGGGAAGCTGATGCACACTGAAGTTTGAGAAACACTATTCTGAAGATTACAGAAACTATAGATGTAAACCACCTAAGCTTAGTGTCAGGCATAGGAGGGGATATCCACTAAATGGTTCATGTTATTCTTAACAGGTTATGATTTGTGCTCTGAAAGTACTGTTTTCCCCTACTTCTAACACTAAAATGCCCTGCCCCATGTATGGAACTTCCTAGTTCCTTTAGTTATGGAGCTGCCTAATTGCCAGCCTCTGAGAGTGCCCCCAAACTGCTGTTCACAGAGTATTTAATTGCTTATCCAATTGCCTACCTAGAAACGCCCACGAGTCTAATTACCAGCCACTGACCCCTAGCTGCAGGAGCCTGGCCGCAGGCTCCTGGCGCCTCTGAGAGCAGCGCTGGAGGCTGAGCACCACTTGCCCAGCTCCCATCTGACACTTCACACTCACACAGAGAATGTCGCCTTGGCCACATGAAACAACTGCACGCATGATGCTGAACTGCTCTGGCTTTCTTGGGCCTTGATTGTGGTTTTCGATTTTCCTTTGCTTTTATTTTTTGAGAATTAGAGGTGGGGGTTGGAGAGAGTAGCTTCTGTTTCCTTAACAGCAGAACAGTAAAACTTTTCCATAAAAACTGTGGATTGCTCAAGGCCAGACCGTCAAGCAGCTGGGGCATGTTGGGCACTGCCTGTTACTGATTTTATTTCCTTTTCAGTGCACTTGCAAGCAAGTAATTTATCTTTAAGTTAGCAAGCAAGAAATGGGAAATAAAAGAAATATGTTTTATTTAAAGCAGTGTTTGAGGCTCGGCATGAGGAGGGAAGCGGGCATAGCCTACACTGGTCTCCATTTCATTACAGTGCACTGACAGCGAAACCATTCATCTTTCTTGGAGTCTCACTTTCCTCTGCTTCCCTATGTTTCTCTGGGTTCCTTTCCTACCGCACCTTTATCCAACCCATATTCTTAAATATGGATGAGAACAAGTTGGTGGAATCCAGGAAAAATTATTCTTTCTGGTTTCAAGCCCCAAGATATCCTTTTCTTCTCTATAGGAGCTGGCATAGGAGAAAACAGCTAGCATTTGTGGTATAAACTGGAGGATAGGATAGTCGGGTACAGAGCACACCCCTGTAATGCCAACGATTCCAGAGGCTGAGGCAGGAGGATCACCCATTCAGGGCCAACCTGAGAAACTTAATGAGACTCTGTTTCAAAACAAAAAAATTAAAATTGACTGAGGATGTAGCACAGTGGTAAAGCACCTCTGCGTTCAATCCCCCAGTGCCAAAAAAGAAAAAAACAAAACTGGAGAACTTCTTTTTCCATTTCAATGAAACAATCAGAGGAAATGTTTCACATCCACCATTTATTAGTCTTTAAAATAGATATATATGATTCTGCCATCTATTAATACAACCTGTGACATAGTAAAAAAAAAAATTGAAATGAAGTAGAAATTTCCCCCAAAACCAAAGAAATCAATGTTCTTTGATAAGTTTTCTTTGCTTGTTTTAAAAACATTATAAAACACCTACTTCAAAGGCTTGGAAGGAAATGGTATTGCATTACTAACATAAAGGACACAAATGGGTTCAATGCACTGGTTATCATGATTATAATTCTCTGATTTCTAAAGATCTTCTCGAGATAGACCCAATTCACATTTCTAAATCAAATGGGATTTTTTTTTTTTTTGCTGCCTAAATTTTAATTGATGAACATGTTTTCTTCTATTTAAACATTAAGGACTGGTTTATCTGAAGTGGAATGCTAACTCTACCATAATGTCCCCTGCTTCATTTGACTCTTCTGTGATGTCCTCTGCTTCATTTATTATAGTATACAATGTATGATAAACACTGATTTTCTTATCTGTCTCCTAATTAGTCAACCATGAGCTAGAAAGTGCTGACTAAAACCCCAAATTCACAGCAAAACACAAGAATATGGCAGGTTCTCTGTAAATAGTTCCATGATGGAATGAATGAATGAATAAGAACCCTATAAAACTTTAAGGCTATTTTCGTATTTTATACAGATATATTTTCAGTGATATCAGAGAACAGAACCAGAGAAGAAGGATAAGTTTATTATCCTTACCATACGTAAATGTAAGTTCTTAATTAGCTGTCAAACTAAGTATTATACATAAACCAAAACAAATAATGAATTATTTACTCAAATTGAATCTGGCCAATTAGAAAAATCCTTTGAAATTATGTCACCTGAAACTAATAGTACAATAGGGCAAAGGGAACTAAAGAGAAACTTTTATTCTACATAAAATTACTTCATCCTATGTAAAATTAAATCTTGTCATGTTAAACCATTTCAAAATGTTTTTGCAAGTGCAATTATGAGGCACATATACTATAATTTCTAAAATACAAAATGGCAGAAATGTATTAAAACCTCAGTAGTGTTTAGATTAACAATGATCTGCATGCCTCCATCAAGGCCTCCAAACTATATAAGCACAAATTGCTTTCCTATTTAATCTTTCTAGATCATACTAAATTAAATCATCAATAATCTAAAAGTAAATATAAGAAGATTCCTTTACACTTTATGTTCATACACAAGCATTCTTTAAAAAGAGAGAGAGAGAGAGAGAAATGTGAATGTTATTTGCAAAAGGAATATAGATAAAACTTAAATTTGAACCTTAAATTGTAGTAAAGTGACCTATCACAGGGGGAAAAAAAGTAAGCAATTATTTATGATGTGTCTATATTATAGTTTCTGTTTTAAATATCCTTGAATGCCTAACCTACCCCTACCATGAAAGCCTCCATAGAAATCTAACTTTGGTGGTTCAATCCCCAGTACCTCAAAAAAGAAAAGCAAAAAAGAAATCTAACTTTAGTATGTGTCAATACATAGCAAAATGGACATATATCAAATTAGCATCAGATGGACTTTCTGAGTCTCAGAATTGAAATTTCAACTTCAGTTGATATAATTCATAACTTGACATGGTTTAAACATACTAAGCCAGCTCTCTCCCTCTGACACTCCTGGGTCATTTACAACACATGTCAGTACACACAAATTAGAGTGACTGGTGTCAGTTAGACAAGAGCTAAGCAATGACAATTACTAAAACTGGGATACGTGCCCTGTACACACTGCTACTAAGAACAGTAATGAGGAAATATGTCAGCGACAGTAGCAAAAAGAAGCCTGAGAACAAATTCCCAAAACAATCTCTGAAAGTCAAAGCTAGTTCTTTTACATTTACAAGTCCGATATGTAATCAAATAGCTTAGGTGTTAATTTTATGTTACATCTTTTTTTCCTTTTAAAATTAATCCCATAAAAGAGAACAACTTCTAAGAACTAGTTTCATCTGGGATTTAAGGAGCTTCAAAAGAAAAAAAGAAAGTGTTCAAGTCTACAAGCAGAAAAAGGAAACCAAAAAAAAAAAAAAAATCCTAAAATGATACATAACATCTCTTAATGGTGGTCTCAGAGCAGTTTCCTCCATTGGCAATGTCACTATGAATATAGTGTTGAATACTGAGAAGAAATCTCTACAGCCAGTTTGGTGATTCGATGTGTTCTACTAGATGATCAATTAAAGTAAGTGCAAAGAACTTAGTGAGACCCTGTCTCTAAATAAAATACAAAAATAGGGCTGGGGATGTGGCTCAGTGGTCGAGCGCCCCTGAGTTCAATCCCTGGTACCAAAAAAAAAGAAAGAGTAAGTTCAAAGATTCCTCATATAAAAATAGTTTTAGAACAACATAAACATAATCGAAGTATTTTAATCAGGAAAAAGACTTGTAAAAGGGGGCAGTCATTCATTTATTCATTCACTGACTCATTCTCTCAAACAGTACTTACTAATTCATGAAATTTTCTACACCCTATTTCTATCACTGCCCCAAAACCAGACCCCATCTTTCTACCTCATTTTCTCAGAATTTCTAATATGAATTTAGGGATAATAATGAAGACTCCCCCGCGTGGACTTCATTCCCACTAACTGGAGCGTCTGCTCTGGGTCTCCACCCTTTATGCCCTTCATTCTCACTGAACATGTCACCTCAAACCATTTTCTGAAATATATTTGATTTTGTAGACGATATGATAAAAGTTTACAGGGATTCATGAGGGAAAAAAATTCAAAGTTTGATAATGGCCCTTACTTATTTATTTCATTCTCTACCCAGTAAAAAGTATGCTTAAAGGAACAAAACTTGGAGTCATAAAAATCAAAGCACTCTGGAGCTTATAGGGACAGACACAGATATAGATAGATATATAATCATTTAGCCCAGAGGTTCCTAAATCTGGGTCCCAAGGTTGCTATCACTTCTTACAAAAATGTTCACAATTTAAATTAAAGTGAGAAAAGTAAAGCCAACGTGGTAGATTTTTACACAGCTTGATTTGTTCATTTTGGAGAATCACTGGTTATTCTGAGAATGTACTTCCTACTTTTTGTGTGTGTGTGTGTGTGTGTGTGTGTGTGTGTGTTAATATATACTTTCTAGGATAGAATGGAGGCAATAATGGTGGTGGTTTGCTGGGGAAATTGTGATTACTTGGAAAACTAAAAGTTTCCAAGTCATATTGGTTACACAACACACACACACACACATTTTTTTCTGTTGAAAAAAATAAATTTTGTGTGAATTCTCTTAAGCTTGGAAATTTTATTTAATCCAAACAGTATTATTTGATAGATGCAGCCTGGTAAAATAAAGAAACTTAAACAAAATCATATGGCCTTCTAAATGTCGTAAGGGGACATAGGATTAGTCTCTTTTGACTACAAGTCAATACTTTTTGTTTTTGAATCACATAGGTATCCTTTAAACATAATAAGACTATTTTCCTTATAAACATGAAATGGTTTGTGGTTAAGAAGAAAGCATAGACCTGTTGTAGCTGTTCTAATGGTCTCTGTACAGTTGGTTAATGAGGTCAGCTACTTGGAGTACCGGACTGATAATTGCTTTGAGTGGTCTACAAGAAAAAGATTTTTCTCCTCCAACAAATTGGAAAGTTATTTGGTTGAATATACCACATTGAATGCTCAGTTTATAGTTAGCTAAACCAAGAATCAAATTTTGTATAGAAGCAAATTTAAAAACAGGTAATTATCCAGTTATTAATTTAAGCAAAAAGTCCCAAATCTATTATTACAAAGAGAACCAGTTTGGCTATATTGTCAGTTTCACTAAATAGTTCCACATTTTAAAGTGATTAAACTTGCCCTTAAAACAGGAAGGTTTCACATGGTGCTTGACATAGAGTCTTGGCTTAATTATCATTGACTAAAATGTCCCTCCATGAATGAACAAATAAAGAAAATGTAGAGCATGTACACAGTGATAAACTATTGAGACATGAAAGAATGTTTTGAAAAATGTGCAATTGTGTCATTTGCAGCAACCGGGATGAACCAAGAGGACATCATGCTACATGGAATAAACCAGGTACAGAAAGACAAACTTTCTGTGAGCTATCTGATCTGTGCAATCTAGAGGATGATCTTACAGAAATAAAGAGTTGTGGTTACCAGAGTCAGGAAGAGGAAGATAAGGGAGAGGTCTGGTCAGTGAGCAGTTCTGGAGTCCTGCCACACACCAATGATCATGGTTAACAAAACTGTACTTCATATTTCAAAACAGCTAGAAGAGAGGATTTAAATATTCTCACCACAAAGAAATGACAAAAGTATGAAATGATGGATATATGAAATACCCTGGTTTGATTATTATCCAGTGTATACATGTATAAAATATCACTGTGCCCACGAATGTCAATTAAAAGCAAAGTTTGAAATTTTTCAAAAAAATCTCTGAAAGGCTGAAAGTAACACAGATACATTGAAAATACTTCTGGTAAAATATGCACAAAATACTTCTGATAACAGGATAGTACTGTTTTAGTCAGCTTTTTCACTGCTGTGACTAAAGATCTGACCAGAACAATTGTAAAGGAGGAAAAGTTTATTTGAGGGCTCACGGTTTCAGAGGTCTTAGTCCAGAGAAGGCAGGCTCCATTCCTCGGGGCTCAGGGTGAAGCAGAAAGAACATCATGGCGGTAGAGTGTGGCAGAGGGAAACAGCTCACATGGTGATCAGGAAGCAGAGAGAGTCTCCACTTGCCAGATACAAAATACATACTATACCCCAAAGCCACGCCCCAATTCCCACTGCCTCCAGCCACACCTTATCACTTCAGGTACCACTCAGTTAATCCCTATCAGGGGATTAATCACTGATTAGGTTAAGACTCTCATAACCCAATCATTCCTCCTCTGAACTTTCTTGCACTGTCTCACATATGAGCTTTTAGGAGACACCTCACATCCAAAGCATAACAAGTACTCTCTTTTTTGTCAGTCATTTTTTTCCCCCAGAAAACAAAAATCTCTTGTTTCATTGTTCTTATTTGCCGTATTTGCATAGCTTCTTTCTCCTAAAGCCTCAAATTCTGGCTACAACAACAAAATTGTTATTGTCATTTGTCTTTATACAATATAGTTTGGAAAGCAGAATTGTTCATTTGTTTTACTGACTTTCTATCCCCAGGTTTTTCCTTTCTGGGATTTGAATAAACATGTAAAAATACATAAATCTCTGATGATGAAACCTAAATCTTCTTAGTGGGCAGTGCTTTAAAATACATGGAAAATTGTTAAGAGAAGAATGGTGACTATGTGAGAGTAAAACTGGAGGGTACAGGCTTAAACTGAAGAAAATAGGATTTAATTTAGAATTAAGCCCTTTCTAAAATAACAATGTTTTATCTACATAACAAAAAATAAGGGTTTTCTGAGGTTAAAAAAAAAATGGAGCAAATGACTATGGGCAATGTCTAATGCCAAAAAATTTCCACTGAGTCTTATTTTGTTTTTCTTTTTTAAATCTTTTCATTTTGTTTCAAACAATTTGCTCCTTTTTTGTGCTCTCCATGAGAGGAATATTTTAGGCTGAAAGTTCCCAATTGATGATCAACACTTCAAATGCACAACTTACATTACATGTAGTGTCAGTACCAACAACTTCCTGAAAAGTCAAGCCATGCTCAAGGTCTAGAATGATGTTTGTAATAGAAAGGTAATTTATCATCACTTAGATATAGCTATCCATTGCTAAAGTTTGAATGTGACTCCCCAAAATTCATGTGTTGAAACTTAATCCCCAAGTGAATATGTTGATGGTATTTGGAAGAGGGACCTTTGGGAGGTCATTAAATGGGTCAGAGGAGACCATGAGGGTAGGACCACCCCATGATGGGATTAGTGGCTTCGTAAGAATAAGAAAGAAGCCGGGCATAATGGTGCACATCTATAATCCCAGCAGCTTGGGAGGCTGAGGCAGGAGAATTCTGAGTTCAAAGCCAGCCTCAGCATCAAGAGGTGCTAAGAAACTCAGTGAGATCCTATCTCTAGATAAAATATAAAATAGGGTCGGGATGTGGCTCAGTGGTTGAGTGCCCCTGAGTTGAATCTCAGTACCAAAAAAAGAAAAAAAAGAGGAAAGAAGACTGGCATTTATATGTGCTTACTTCCTCATTATGTGATAACTCCGCCACGTTACCACGTGGCAAGAAGGCCCTCACCAGATGCCAGCACCTGATATTGATGTCCCAACCTCCAGAGCTGTGAGAAATAAAGTTGTTTTCCTAAATTACCTAGTATCAGATATTTTGTTGTAGCAACACAAAATAGACTAAAGACACCCAGTAAGGAGCTTTATAAAATAGTACTAAAACTGCTGTAAAAGGCCTCCTTCTGTTACAAAAATCTATAGATAGAATGAAGGTCTATCTAAAGAATCAAAGGGAGGAAAATATTCTACTCTTTCAAGAGGAACTTTTCCTCAACTTTTCTCAAATTCATTGTTTATAAAACAGAATTCCACCCCTCTGATTGCTCCACAGATCTACGCACCTTTAGCCATGTCTCAAGCAGGGTACTGTTCCCTCATATCCTCTGGAGTCTGAACTCCCGGGCCTAACTCTTAATCCTTTGTATGGTGACTCCTCTGACAATATTTAACAATATGGCCCTCAAATATTCAGCACATATCTGACTTTTCACCTGATTCTTCCCCCAATTATTATTCCCTTTTATACCCATCATGATGTCTTTACCTTGATGTGAAAGGCTCGTCTCTCCTTCACTGCAAGTCCTATAACCAGTACCCTCAACTCCTCAATGAAGTCTTCCTACATTCATGAAGATCGCATGCAAAGATCAAGTACTATGGCATTAGGCAGACCCAGATTCTAGTCCTGATTTGACACAATTTATTTATGTATCAACAGACTAACTGCTATGGGCCTCAGATGCCTCTAAGGTTCTTGTCAGTTTTTAATCGATGCTAACAAACAGCAAGTATCTAGTAGATACTCACCAATTCAAACTATTTTGATAATCCCATATTCACTGTTTAATTTCGTAAGACTCTTTGGTTCCAAGGAAGAGAAAGTGAGTTGAGGGGCTGATGCAACCAGGTGGATTATTGTAAGGATAAACATGTGCAGAAAATGCTGAAAATCTGCTATCAAGGAGGATGGGAATTACAGTAAATCTTGGTCTTAAAATCACAGAACTGTGTGGAAAAGCTGAACCTTGAGGTTTTCAATGAATGTACCACCATTAACATAACTCAGGCAGTCATTCCGTGTCTACTTTCTACCTGTCCCCCTTTCTCAGCCAGATCCCTCTTTTCTGTCCCCTCTACCCATAACTTTATCTTGCAAGAGACCTATCATAACTGATCTCTCTGTATATCGTGACTGGCTTTCAGCTTCAACTCCCACAAATGCCTCATTCTGTAATGATTTCCCAGTTGAAATGTACTAAGAGGAACTCTGAATGGCCCTGTTCATCTATTTGCACCAAGTCATGCCACTAGTCAGTTGTAGCCTGGTCAAGTGCCTCATGTAATCCAGTCAGCTGTGGAACTGGAGTGAAACGGTAGGGTCAAGATCACATGGAATAGACATGCCTGCAAAGGAGCAGCCTTTCAGAGGCATGTGGGAAAGACCAACCTTGAGAATGACAGCAAGTAGACCCTTGCCCTTTTCTTAGAATCCATACAACATTCAACACTGAGGGTTCTAAACCTTATTCTGTTAGAATACACTCCAAGGGAAAGCACAGAGTGGAGTTAATCTGAAAAACATGGAGTTAATCTGGGTTATGTGTAGTTAATCTGAAAAATTCTGCTCTACCCGAGTGATTCCAATATGATCCTCTCTACCATCCACATCCAGGTTGAAAACCTCTGCTAAATAGGATCTAACTTATGTCTTAATGATACATCACTTCATATTGTTGACTGCTTCAATTTTAGTATATTCTCTCGAATTAGTTTTAACCTTAACTGTAAGAACTATTTTTTAGATAGACACATTTTTGTAACCCTTTTCTTTTCTCCCAAGATCAGAGACTAATATTAAGTACTAAATTAATACTTTCATATGTTGGAAGATAATAAAACTGCTTATTCCGTATCATACAGCTAATACGTCTAGGTCAAGAATCCAGGTGGGCTAAGGTCCCAGCCAGTGCTCTTAAACCCCCTATATCCATTGTTGATTGATACACAAATGTGAATAACTCAAGTCCCAGAAACTCACATATAACAACTTAGCTATCACTGAATTTTTCAGGTGTTACTTTTAGTACTAAAGTAGATTCTGCAAATCTGTGTGCATACTGAAAATAACAATTATCCCAATATTCTGATTAGTCACAGTAGTTACATTCTATAACATAGCTGCAAACACTAAATTAGCAAAATCTGACTGATTGCCCCTAGGGAAAATACAGAGTAAGTTCCTTTGGGGATCTAGACATAATATTTTTGTCAACTCAATACATAACCTTGTTTTATGTCTGACTCTACCAAAGACAGCTTGCTTAAGACATATCTTTCATTCATTAGCATTGTACTCATTGTCAATAACACAATAACTCAGCTTGAAAAAAGTGTATCCAAACAAATATTTTCTCTGTAAAGCATATGGTAGCTTTCTTGTACTTAGGAACACAAGACAGCATTCAGCTTGGAGGTGACTTTAAATATGAACTCATCAGCAGAAAGCCCAAACACATACCAAAATACTAGAAAAAAAAAAATTGGCACAAACTGGACCACGAAAAGGACACGTTTACAGTGTAAAAGCTGAAATAATGGACAGCATCCTCTTGTTCAATCTCAGCTGAGAACATTCACATCAGGTGACTCAAACCTTCACTATTATGCACATGTCCATGAATGACCATGAAAGTGGCACAAGTACTTATTTGGGGGTTACAAATAAATTTTGAGCCAGGTGCAGTGGTGCACACCTGTTATTCTAGCAGCTTGGGAGGCTGAGGCAGGAAGATCAAGAGTTCAAAGTCAGCCTCAGCAACTGTGAGGTGCTAAGCAACTCAGTGAGACCCTATCTCTAAATAAAATATAAAATAGGACTGGGAATGGGGCTCAGTAGCTGAGTGCTCGGGAAGGAAGGAAGGAAGGAAGGAAGGGAGGGAGGGAGGAGGAAGAACAAAAAAGAGAAAGGAAAGAAAGAAAGAAAGAAAGAAAGAAGGAAGGAAGGAAGAAAGAAAGAAAGAAGAAAGAAAGAAAGAAAGAAAGAAAGAAAGAAAGAAGTTTTGGCAAGTAGAAGGATTTTCAAATAAGAAATCTGTAAATAATGAAGTTGGCCATATTTGTATATAGTTTGGGTGACTAAATTTTGTCCTATTTTCTCCCTGTTTTGTGATCTATCCATAAGAACTACTATAATAAAATAAGAAGTCGATAGCTCCTTTGATGTTAGAGGAACACAGCCTCCAGGACTACCAGGGGTTTTGTGGTTATTTTCTGTTTTGTTTTGTTTTTAATCACTTTGTTATCCTCAACTAGGCAGAGAACATCAACACTAAGCAAAGTTGTACATTATTTATAAATGATTATTTATAAACATTGCTACTTTGTACCTCACAACCATGTAAGCCTTTCATTTTAATACATACTTCTACAATGCATTTATAGTAAAGAGTTTCTTTTAAAAACAAAACCGAATATATTTAGAACTCAAAGTATAGATTTTCATGAATATTCACTGAAGAAAAGGCTGTGTAACACTTGGCAAAATAGAAGCACATTTGCTTTCTGAAATGAACTTACAAACATATTCTCCTTTGGATCTATGTAGCCTCAAACCCAAGGTGAGTTTTAGAAACATAAATCCGTATTCAATTTAACCTGAACAATGTTATCCTACTAGATGTGGTTTTTTTAATTTGAAATTAATTGCCAAAAGATAGAAATTGTGATAACTTACAAAACTCTAATTTTCTACATTTATTTTTGAGAAAAATCATCTGTGAACACCATCCCAATCTTCCCTGGCATTGGAGAGTAGTTGCCTCTTGAACAGGGCACCTGCCCTCTCTCATGAGCCTCTGTTTCTGATACTTTTTATTGCCCTTCATGCTGTGGCCAAGCATTACTTTCCATTGTCCTATTGTATATTGAAGACATAAGGAAAGCACTTCTCTTATCAATACCTCTACCAAAATGAGACCAAAAAAAAAAGAATTGTTTCTTTTTCTCACATCCTACTCATTCATATTGGCACTTAAGTTGGTGATTCCTGTTCTAAATTCACAAGATACTCTTGTGAATCAGTTAAAATAAAGTTCTTTAAGTTTTTGATGAACATATAATAATTGTAGATATTTACAGAGTTCAGGGTGATATTTTAATACGTGTGTACAATATTCTTATATCCAATCAGGACAATTAACATTTTCATCTCCTTATCAAGCTCCTCTCTTCCAGTTTCCATAAAATATTTAATATGTTATTGTGAGCCATGGTATCCCCACTGTGCTGTACAACACCAGACCTCATTAACACCATCTCACTATTTTGGTAAGGAAAGAAAAGTATTAATTACTGATTTGATCATGATAAACTGTATACAAGTATCAAATTATAACACTACACCCCATCAATTGGTATAACTAAAATATTAATTGATAAAAAGAATCAAATAGTGATTTTATGTCAATGTGTGAAAATAAACATAAACAAAATAAGATCTTTAAAAGTTAAAATATTCTCCACATAAAATCAAAACTTGGATAACAATCTTACCTATATAGCTCTTCACAGTTTACAGAGGCTCATGCATTATCTGAGTTAATCCCTGTAATAAAGGTAAGATGAGTAGAGCAAGTATTTTCAATCTCAAGCTACCAAGAAATCCAAAGCTCCTAAAGATTAAATGGCTTGCTCAAGGTCATCTAGCTAGTAGCAGATCAAAAAGGGTGAAATCCAATCTTCTAATTTCAAATCTAGAGCTTTACTGAATACACTGTGCATATGAACAGGGCTAGCACGTTTTGTCATATATTACATTTTTAATATATCCTATCATCAAGGTAGAACTCTAGAATGTCAGGAATTAAGATATTACTTTTATATTCCATACAGTAGAGCCAACTTCACTTAATAAGAGTACTTTTATCCACATAGTTCCAAAGTTGATATTAAAAAAACATTTCACCTGATTTAAACATTACACAAAATACACACGTATTAAAACACCACATGGCAACACATTCATACATCTAATTTTTGTTTTTATGTGTCAGTTAAAAATTTAAAAGTACGGGTCTGGGTACATAGGAGGATTAGAGGAATGCTAGAAAGGCCAAAGGGGAGGGAGGGGAAGGTAGGGAGCAAGGGGGGATGGAAGGGAAAAAAGGTGGTTGAATAAGATGGATATCTTTATCCTAAATGCATGATTGAAGTTTGAATGGTACGAATATACATTGTATACAAACACTGTTTTGTAAAAAGATGCTCTATATGTTTACTATGAATTATAATGCATACTACTATTATAAATACAACAATTTTGAATAAAAAAATAAATAAAAAAATTTAAAAGTAAAGGGGATAAATGCATATGCCTTTGTTATAGTTGAAATCTGAAATGTCCCCCCAAAGGCTCATGTATTGAAGGCTTGGTTCCCAATGCAGCAATATTCAGAAGAAAGGGTTTTTGTGAGTGATTGGATCAAATAGGTTCCAAAAAAATAATTTGTTTGGACTATTGGAAGATAGGGGTATGCCCTTATGTTATCTTGTCCTACCCCTTCCTCTCTCTCCCTCTACCTCTCTTTCCATGTCTGTCTGTCTCTCTCTTTCTCTGCTGTGTGTGGGGGTAGGGGGGGCGGTGCAATGCTTCCCAGCCCCCTGAGGTAAGCAGCTTTGTTCTGCCACCCTCTTCCATCATGATGTACTGCCTCACCACAGCCCCAGAAACAATGGAGCCAGCAGACCACGTATTGCAACCTCTGAAACCATAAGCCAAAATAAATCTTCCCGCCTCTTAGTTGGTTCTTTCCAGAATGCAATGCTGACTAACACAGACTGTGTGAGGGTGTACAACTGTGCAGATGTGCATATATATATACTCCTCATTCCAAACAAAAACTGAAGCAATTTAGCATTACAAGAATACAATAATTGAGGAAATTATGTGTATGTGGGGAAATAAAAGCAGAGCAGATAAAATAAAGCCAGAGGTATTGTTGGTACCATAATTGTATGCCTTAATTATCAGATGCTTCAGTCAGGACCACATATTTTATTCTGGACTTCCCAGCATCAGTGCAAAGAGGGAAACATCATCAGCTATTCAATTCATCATGTCCAGGGGAAAAATACATTATTGATAGCTACAAAAATTTTCCCACCCAAGATTCCTCATAAAGTAAACTTTGTACAATATATCCACAATGGCAGAACAGTTAATAAAAATAAATAAATAAACCATGGTTCTTACATGTCTCAGTGAAGGCTGATGTAATAAAGTCAAATCACAGTTCAGTGAAAGCAATCCTACTAAGAGTGATCATAATGCAGTCCCATTATTCAGCAAATCTGATGTCATATTAATAAAAACAGATGATAATCAATGACAGATTGATGGATAGATGAAAGTATCTATGAACAACACAACTTTCAGGCATTCATACATCCTTCTTTTTTTTCCACCTATGTTTTGATTAAGTATTGCCCAGAAAAGAGTTCAGGGTTAAAATTCCCTGATAAAATCTTGGCATGAAAATTCTTCATGTTGTTGATTAAAGCCAAATCCATTAAATTTTGAGAGTCTACTGAGGTGGACCTAGGATTAACAGTACATACGAAGTAATAGAAGCCACTTCCCCAGTCCTAAAGAGTGGAGTCAAATGAGGACCCAAAGACAAGGTCAGTGGTGCTGTTATTCTCACCTAAACAACTGGCCTCTCAATGGGAGATCAGAAAGTGACAAAGGCCACAGCACTTGACCTCTCCCCTGAGCTTCGGTCTTATGTGCTCAGCAGCCTGCTGAACATTTCCATCTGGCCATACTGTCTGCCTCTCCATGTGTTTTTCTACTTCTCTACGGTGACCCCCCTTCCTACCCATTTATCCAACCAAGAACCACAGGGAAGACTTTCCCACTTCCTCTTCCTCCCTTATCTTTTCCTGACTATGTCCTCTCTCCATACATACTTCCAGGACCCTCGCCAAGAGACTAGGAGTCTCATCTGCCTCCCAGAATCATCTTCCCAATAATTTTCCTGTTCTATTTTTCCTCACACCTACCCTCTTCATTCTAATAATCATTCCATCATCATCATCACATTTATTGATTGGCACTTAACCACATGCCATGTACTCTTCTATGTACTTTACATACATTATCTCATACACTCCTCATAACCCTTGGAAATGGTCCCATTTTCAGATATGGAAATTACAGCACAATACTGTAGTAAATGCTTTTCAAATGTCACTTAGGTAAGATATAATAGAGCCAGGATATAAAAAGGTTCCATCTGAATTCATACACTGCACTCCTAGCCACTGTCAAAGAGAAAAGCAGCTCCTGACATGAGGGAATTAGCCAGACATTTACAGCTGGGCTCTTATCAGGAGAAGCAATCTCAGTACACATGACTATGAGCCAAGGTCACTACGACTGTGACTAAGTCAGGTCAACACCAAGACTACTTCATAATCTTGTCTAAGCACACAAACAAGATCACTTGTGCAAATCACAAACACATCAAACATCCCTCTCTTCCAGCTAATAAGAGTGACTGCTGATTCTTAAGTTACAGGTTTAGACATGCTCCTGTCTGCCTTCCTTCAGGAGAAGATGCATTTGAGTATTAAATCATAGAATTACCCTGTTTCCTGATAAACCCTAATCCAGAATTAACCCCTACTTGTTTGGACCCTCCCTCAAATCACCCATCCACAACCCAAATCAACTAAGTTCTTTCTAACACACTTACCAGGATACCCACTGCTATCCACAGCTCTAGATTTTCCCACATCAAAACAAGCAATCAACCCAACTTAAACAATTAAATATATGTTATTGGTAATCTTTGTCTGAAGAACATCTCAAACTGCCTCTGATCATGACTCTTCCATGAAAGCCCTTTAATAGCTACAAATTCCTACATAGAAAAGTCCCAGCTTATTCAGAGGAAAACAAAGTCCTTCATCCTCTTATTCATGCCTATTTCTTTAGCCATGTTCCTACCACAGTCCACCTCCCTCCTGCCACTCCACCCCTGCCGCCTATACTGAATGTCTTACTATAGCAAGGTCCTGCAAATATTCCATACCTGTACACATGCTGCTGTTCTGCCTTGAGTGCTCTCTGTCCATTCCAACCTACAATTCATTTCTTTCCCTGTAGGGTGTTGGTGTCCTTCCTTCATGAACCTACAGTTCTCCTACCTGTTGCTAGGATTTAAATGTTTGTGTGTTGTATCCTTCCAAAATTCATATTGAAATCTAATCTCCAATGCAAAAGTGCTGAGAAGTGGAACCTTTAGCAGGTTATTAGGAAAACCCCCATGCATGTGATCAACACCTTTAGAAAAGGTCTTGGTAAAGCTTGTTTGGACCTTTTCACTCTTCCACTATGTGAAGACAAAACATTTGGTCTTTCTGCCACGTGAAAATAAATGCAGCAACAAGGTGCCATCTTGGATAAAGAGAGTTAAGTCCTCACAAGACACTGAATCTATCAGTACCTTGATCTTAGAATCCCCAACTTCCAGTTGGTAAGATATAATTTTTGTTCATAAATTTCAGTCTGTGTCATTTCTTTATCATAGAAGGAACAGAGTACGACTCCATATGTAATTTTTATCCACCACTTTAGAATTCTTATTTAATTTGTCTGCTTTGCCCACTTCAGTCTCCAACCCCACAGAATACAAACTCCAAGCTCACAGGGATAATGCCTTAGTAAACTAAAAGAACACAGTAGCGAAACCATGAATTTTAAGTCAATTCTGCCACTCACAAGTCGTATAAAAATAGGCAACTAACTTTAGCTTTCTGAGACTATTTCCTCACTTCTAAAAAATGGAATATAACTCTCTAGAGTTGTTGGAAGAACTAAAGGCAACTAATATAGTACCTGATGCTCAGTATATGTTTAATGAATTTATAAGTCCAGAGTATGACAATAATGCATGATTCTTCTTTTGATATGTATTATGCTCAAACAGCTCCATGTTAAAAAGTTGCTATATCCTACTTTCTCAGGAATAAGAGCTGGTATTAAATGCTATCCTATAAGCTTCTACATGATAAGCATGTAACTTATACATCAGAACATGTTTCTCTAAACGATCATTCAGGTATAAACTTCAGACCAAGGAGAGAATACAGAATTACTTCATCCAGTGCACTCTTGCTTTTTAAAGAGATAAATCACGGTGTCTTCATATATGATGGAATTTTTTTCTATATGTACCAATATAAGTGAATTTTATAAACACATCAGTAAAATGAAACAAGTCAGAAACAAAAGATAAATGGATCATTCCATTTACACAAGGTTAAGAAACACATGAAGACTAGTTTCTGGTGATAGAAGGCAAGACACTACTTTCCTCTAGGAAGAAGAATGGGTTGGTGATTGAGAAAAGTCTGAGAAGCCTGGGTAGGTGCTGGTGGTATTCAATTTCTTAATATAAATGGAGATATCCTGGGTATTTTCACCTTGCAATAACTCAGAGACATAAGCATATGACTTAGGCACCTTTCTATATATATATTTCAATTAAAATGTTTATTATTTTAAAATGATAGCCATAAGCATTTAGTCATATCCTGTGGTAGCTTCTGAGCTCCCAGTGATACCTGCTCATGGGCAATACACTTGTTTTTAAATGAGAAGTATGCAGCAGCATAAGTAACTATCCCAAAGTCATATAACAAATCCATGACTCAGAACTAAAACCTGCAAGTACTGATTTTCTTGCCAGAGCTCTTGATTTATGTGTATATAATGCTATTCCAAGTAAATATATCAGTGTCTTCTCAAGGAAAAAGTTCCTTGGACTTGTGCATTCGGAAGCTGGAATAGAATATATTCAATGAAAAGCTGCTCTTTGGCCATATCCCAGCTATTACACTGGCTGCTGGCAGAACATCCTCTGAATTTGTGAAAATTTGCAAATCAAGGCCAAGCCTCAGTCTGCAGCTGGCACAACATATTTCTGTTTGAAATGAAATTTAGTTGCATACCCCCCCGCACTAAATTACACATAAAGGGGAAAAATTTGTTGCATATCCATTTAAAATAACCATAATTTCAAGGCCACACAATACAATTAAAATGCTGCAGAAAATCAGGCTACATGCAATAATGCTGCATTGCCAGCTCTCCTTTTCCATCCATATTAAGAGGCTGATCAAAGTAAGACAGGGGCAAGAGGGCATCAGGTTGTCCTCCCTGACAGGAGAACTCAAGGCTGAATCAAAAGGAGAACATGTCCCCTGGCAGCCTCCAACCTAAGTCCCAGGCTCCAGTTGCCAGCCAAATTCTCTAGCACCTCTGCAGATGTGCTTCTGAGAGGACGTGATTTGCAGATCATCTGCTCAGGTACAAAGAGAAAGTCCACGTTGTAATTTTACAGCCATGTGTCCTAATATCCTGGAGCACTTTACTGTTTAAAGCATTTAGGATGCAATAAGGCTGGAGCTATGCATAACTAGATGCTGATTAAAATGCACAAGAAATCATGAGTTATGGCACAGATGGCTGCTTGACAAAAAAAAAAAAAATCTAAAGTAGATATGGACTTCACAAAATTTAAACTACTTGTTCCATAAAATATTACCACCTTGAGGAACTTGTTCAAGACCTGTTTTTTTCAATTTTTTCTCACAAAATTAATAGAAAACAACTCTTACCCATCACTTTGAAATACTTCCTAATATCACTAAAATCTAAGGTAAAAATTTATCTTCTTAGCATAAGTTATGAAAAAAAGGTCTTGAGGCAAGTAGCTAAAAAACTTTCAAACAAACCCACCTCTTTTTTTAACATAAAAGACACACTTTTCCTTTAAACAAAATGAAAAATATTATTTTAAAAAACTAATGGTAAAAATACTCTAAATAAACTATATAAGACACTATCCTAATGTAAATTATGTAGATTGACCTACACAAATAATTGATTTTTAACTAGGTGGCACGGAATTAATCTGATACATTTGCAGTGAAATATGAGTTGTATAAAAAGCAAACTTGCCATTTAACCAACACTTGTCTTAAGTGTGTGTTAGTGTTTTTTTTGTTTGTTTGTTTTTGTTTTTGTTTTTGCTTTGATGGGGCAGGGTCTACCAGAGATTGAACTCAGGGGTGGCCGACCACTGAGCCACATCCCCAACCCTATTTCATATTTTATTTAGAGACAGGGTCTCACTGAGTTGCTTAGCACCTAGATTTTGCTGAGGCTGGCTTTGAACTCACAATCCCCCTGCTTCAGCCTCCCAAGCCACTGGGATTACAGGTGTGCACCACCACACCCAGCAATAAAGTGTTCTGAAGAGGCTTTTAAAATGTAATCATACTTCTAAATCTTGATTCCTAATTTCCAGCATTTACTCTTGGTGATGCTAAATCTGAGAAAAAGGATAAAATGCCAAAGCAAAATATTAAAACCACTGTCACCCATCAGCTATCCTTATTTTTTAAAACTCATGATTTTTTATGTACTTGCTACATTTCAGATATAAACTTCTCCTGCAACTCTTTGCAAGAACAACGGGTTGAACTCCACAAAATCCAAACTGTGGGTATATCAAAACCAGACCCATTTTCCCTTCAGTGACATTCATTTGAAACAGTAGCAATTTTATGCAAATAAAATTAATTTCATATTCATGTACTGCGTCTACAATAAATGCTGCCATAGAGGATAATGTTTCATAAGACAAATATTATAAGTGAATGGTTATTTCTCAGTACATTTAACTTGTAAAATCAACCCGAAATTTGTAGTAACAGA
Source organism: Tamias sibiricus (assembly GCA_025594165.1). Classification (NCBI taxonomy): domain Eukaryota; kingdom Metazoa; phylum Chordata; class Mammalia; order Rodentia; family Sciuridae; genus Tamias; species Tamias sibiricus. Next base: position 129,906,173 of record CM046661.1, on the reverse strand, counting down.
TTGCAAGTTTGCAATTTATAAGGTATTTGTCTTAAAAAAAAAAAAAAAAAAAAGAGGAAAAACCTGATGCTCTAGTGAATTCATTTCAGCTTACATGTAATAAAATAGGTTTTGGTCAAGAACTACTAACGGTCTGAGATTTTACCACAGTTTCATAGAGGCTAGCAAAAAGCAAGAGACCTCAAAGTCAGAGATTAATATATATATTATAACCCATAGAAGATCAGGCAGCAGGAGTGTGATTTACACATGGGTCCCAGCCTCCCTCCTGCCCCTGAGATGGATGGGCACTGCACACACAATGGGTAATAGAAATCCCAAGCTTGGGAAATACCCAACTTCATAACAGAACTGCACCCAACTTGGCCTGACTTTTTTCCTGAGGGAGTTTGACTTGGGAAGAGACGGATGTGTCCTCTTCCCCAAAGGGAGAGAGTATCTCTAGTTTTGAAAGCCGTTCGGTAGGCATACATTCTTGAACACATAGTACAGAAAAAAAAAAAAAAAAACTGTCAGAAGACTGGTAGAAAATCATTGTCCCCCCCCAGTCTTGTGATATTTTTTCCATACTTCATCAAAATTATTTCTTCTACATTCTTCTATGCTTTATCTAAAAATAAATATATTCCAGTTCTAAGAGTACATTTTTTCAGTGATAAAACAGTGCAGAGTTTGATGATGAAAAACAGAAAGCAATAGAATGCCCTTTTGAAGGTAGAATTAATTTCAGTATAATAAATATATTGGGTGCTATATCTTGTACTACCTCATTATATCTTATAAGCACAAAACACCCTTTCTAAAAAAAAAAAAAAAAAACTTGTTTGAGTATTTAACAAGCATTTAAAATTGTGTATTAATATTTGACCTATCAAGTGTTCTATAATGCAAATAAAATCTTTGAAAATTTTAAAAAATCAAACAATACTCTGAAAGGAGCTTACTATTATAGTTTTGGGGAAAAAAGCACAGAACTTAATCTGGCTCTCTGACTTAGTTGTTTAAAACTACAATATTGTCTACTAATGAAATAATGCATTTAATAGCTAGAAGTAATTTTAATGTCTAATCAAAGACAATCTAAAGGCTTATAGCACAAGAGTAAAAATATTTCAAATGGCTAAAAGCAAAGGAGAAAAGTGAGAGAGGAAGGAAGGAAGGAAGAAAAGAAGAAAGGGAGGAAAGAGAGGAAAGGAGACTTCTTTCAACAACCAAAAAGATCTTTAGGAAAAGTTGTGCTTCACGATCCTCATAAGATGTAGATTTCTTCACGTATGTTCATAGAGATGCAGAAAGAAAGAGAGGAAAGGTAAATCGTCATAGAAGTATAGGTCACTACTTTATTACTTTTACAATTCTTGAACCAAACATTTTTTTTTCATTTCCTAAGAAGCCAATATTTACCCCATTTTTTAAAAAGCAGCATAACCTTAGGAAATTTACATAATTATAGCCTTCATGAAATTTTATTAAGGCTTGAGAGGATAATGTAGACCAATGAAATCTGGTAAATTCTTGGCCTGTCGGAAAATGTGTTCATCTTCTCTGTGAGTGGAGTAACGGGAAATAGTTCTAGGCTACCGATATTACCTTTTTAACACCCACCACATTGTTACATAATAACCAAAGTATCATTTGTTATGTTATTTATTATTTTTTATTATTTTTAAAACAATGGCTGAGTGCTCTCAGACCATAATTAATAGCAGGCTGGAGAAGATCTGGTCATTACTTTACAGGAAATGCCCGACCTAAAGGTCATCATATTTATTATAAGTTGTTCTAACCTGCTAAAAATAGAAAATGAAAAGCAATTCCTGTTATTTGTTGAACAATTGTACATAATCATAAAGTTGATGTGCTGTGAGCCCTATCAATACGTTTAGCCAGTAAGTAGAACATAAGAGATGACACTGGAAAAATTGTCATGCAGCCAAAAAAGCAGCAATACAGGAATCAGCAAGGTGAGGGGCAGTGACTGGGGCCCAAGGGCAGACCTGATTTTATCAGCTGTGTGACCCTGGACAAGCTTCCTTTAAGTTTACTTAACTGTAAAACAGTGATAACAAGACTCGGGTATCAGAATTTCTGTGATTTGTAAGCAAGACAACAGTTAAAAGTATCTATCACACACAGGGCAGCAACTCAGCAAATGCTGGTTCATTTTGCTTCCCCATCTGCCTACATCTATGCTAATGCTACAATCCAGACACTGCAATCTACACATAGTTCTAACAAAGAAAATAAGAAGGAAAAAAAAATAGAAGAAGCCTTTTTGAAAGGAAGGTACTAAATGATTTGAGGCTATCACAGCAGATAGTTAAATAATGGATTTCATTCTCTTCCATGTGTTATGTTAAGAATTTATATTGCACCTCAATTGACCTTTTGCAGTCAATTTTGTTTTCTCTGTTTTCTGTGTTACTGCACATCTACAAAAATGTACTGACTCAACTGTCGCACTCCAAATTGGACACTGTAATGGACAAAATAGGTTTAATGCTTTTATTATCATCATTCTTATCATACAGATTAACCAAGTTTCTCCCTGGCAGTAGGTAAAGCTATTTAGTTAACATTCCATTAAAGTATCATTTATTTGATGAACAGTCAGCAATATTTACTGAGTGGCAACTGAGAAAGACAATCTTTCTGCGGGTCTCTCAGCAATTTCATGAGCTGATCCCATCTAGGAAGATCACGGCACTGGCCCCAGGTGAACTGAGTTATGAATGAAGCCTTTGCCCATGTACTCACTAGCACCATCCTCATCCAACTGCCATGGCCAATCTCAAATACACACACACATTCATATATTCACACATGCATAGACAACGAGCAAATCTGCTATAATTAGTAATGAGGTCCAGTAACAAGTTTCCAGAACCTTCTTAAAAATGGCTAATTAATATAAATGACATCCTGAAACAGACAAAACAATAATAAATATACATAGTAAATATGTTCTGAATATGTTCAATATAAATATATCAAATATATAAATATATGAAAATATGTATTTTACTTTTGTAAAATCTTAGAAGTAAAGATAGAGATAGAATCAGTGGTTGCCATGGTCTGGAGATCAGAAGGGACTGAAGCATAAAGGAACTTTAGGGTATGAAGGAAATGTTCTATATCTTAATTATGGTGGTGGTGAATTACTAAATACTCATGTGTGAAAATTCATAGAACTATACACACAAAAGAGTGAGTAACTATTACTATATAAAACTTATGTAACAATGACATGATTTTAATAAAAACTGACCAACTAGAAAAGGTAGAAGAAAGTAAAGGGGGACACGGTGACAACAAATGCTATAACTTTTCCCACACTAGTGCTCCATGAAGCTAAAATGCAGACTTGTCACAAATCTTTAAAAGAACTTGCAACATTCTGTACATGAATAAATTCTTGGACTCCATACCATTAGAGGTCAGAATCAACTGAAATTGGTATTGATCAGGAACTGTCAAATTTCAGCTCCACATGCTAAGGCAGAGCAGGGAAACGAGACCCATGAGAAAAGCAAAAGTTTCACCTTAATTCGGAATTTAAATGGCAACCCTTCCCGCCAATATTTTTTTTCATATCTACATGTAAAAAAAAATACTCATATAAATATATAATCAAAATTATTATAATAAACCCCCAAACATTTCCAATTCTGAAGGTTGCTCTACATTTATGTCACAGCATTTCACATTTGTTACTTTATATTTCTCCATAACTAGAATACAATTGATACAGTACTTTCTATAGGAATATAGTGTTTCAGGGTTAAGGAGCACTTTCATGTATACCATCTCCTCCAACTATCACTAGAACATGCACAGTATGTTATTAAACCTGGTTCACCGATGAGGTAAGTGAAAAACAATAGGCATTGGCTAGATGGTTTGCCCATAGTCACAGACCCATGCTCTGAATTTAGACATGAAACTTGAATTCAAACTTCAAGATTCCTAGTCATAATAGCTAGACATAGCTACTGGCATAAATTATAGCATTTAATATTCCCAACTGCTCCATAATGTGGAGGCTATTGTTGTCTTGCTTTAACAGGTAAGAAAGTTGAGACAAAGGGGCTAAGTAACTTTTCCAAGATCCCACAGCAGAAAATTGAGGGACCAGAATTCAAACAAAAGCAACAGGGCTCCAGATTCCATGGTGTACCACCAGGAAACTTCCTGTGTCACAGAATTTTCCACGACTTCTAAATGATATACCTACTCCTCATTTGTTTTAATAAAATAATTGCACTAACAAGTAACAAATTAGAATGATCAGTGTTTCACTATTTTTTTTTCTTCAATAGGGCTTCAGAGTTGAGAGAGAAAGTGCAATGTTCTTCACCCTACCCTCACTCCTGACTCTGACTGGTTTCCTGATCTATTTAAATGTTATGGTGCATAACTCCTATAAACATTCAACGTCCTGATTCTCCTGTCCTTTCTCTGCACCCTCCTTGCAACTCTTCCCCAACTTGGAAAAAAATTCATCTTCTTCTTCCTTTGCAGTTATACCCTGGCCACAAAGAGGTGAGAGGAGGAAAGTCTTCCATGTGATTGGCTCCACCACAATGTCTTGACCTCCAGTGTCAACTGGGACATTAACACCACTCATGATCCTCGTCAGAAGGACAACTCCTGCTACCATTTCCCCACAGTTGCTATTCCAAAGCCTCATTATTTTCCTATTTTCCTCAGGCACCTTTTCACTCCTCTATAACTCTCAACGGATGAACTTTCCTTGCACTTGACTGAGGAAATTGAGCCATCAAATATGAACTCTTTAACTCTGTCTCCAAGTATAGTAATATACCTATTATCTGCTTCATCTCATACCACCTCACCTCCACTTTTTGAGCAAAAGCTGTTTTTCCTCCTGTTTCCTGTTACTCTTCCAATTGTGTTGTTACCCCAGCCCCTCTTATCTCCTTTGAAGCCTCTTACATCATTGATCTCAAAGCCTTCCATAGCTTTAAAATCTCCTCCATTGCTTTTCCACTCAGTGCATACACTCGCTAAAAACCTTTTTTAAAATATCTTCCTCACGCGGTGGCGCACGCCTGTAATCCCAGCACTTTGGGAGGCTGAGGCAGGAGGATCGCGAGTTCAAAGCCAGCCTCAGCAATGGCGAGGCACTTAGCAGCTCAGTGAGACCCTGTCTCTAATAAAATACAAAAAAAAAGGGCTGGGGATGTGGCCCAGTGGTCGAGTGCCCCTGAGTTCAATCCCTGGTACCAAAAAAAAAAAAAAAAAAAATATCTTCCTCAATTTACATCTGACTCCCTCTCTCTCTTAGGCTTACTCTTCACAAATATCTTAAAAGAATAGATGCTGTCTCCTCCTCTTTGTCTCTGAAATGAGTGCCATTTGTCTCCCACCTAAAAAATGACTTTACAAAGCTTGTAAAATTAAACTCAACACAGTAGTTGCCTGGGACTAATATAAAGGAAACAAATTGGGAGGTGGGGGGGCCATGGAAATGATCTCTATCTTGATTATAGCAGTGGTTTCACCTCTGTCAACGCCCAATGAATTGTACATTTTAAAAGAGTGCCCATATTGAAAATAAATTATATCTCAATGAAGTTGATTAAAAAATAAACTCAATGTGACAAGAGTTCTTACATTAAAAAAAAGAATAAGAAATTAAGTAAAAGGAAGTGGGTTAGAGTTACAAAAAGGTGAAATAAGATAAACTATGCAATTGAGATGTTTCTTCTCAACCAAGTCCAAAAGAAAATAATACTGGTTTAGAGAAAGTACTTCTTGGTATAGTAATTCAATAAGTACTATATCACCTAGTCTTTATAGTTGAGATTTGGGGTAAAATAACAGCTTTAAAAAACACAGAAATGTTATTTAATTGGATATTACATATATTATCTTCTATTCTAAAAATGAACATGTAACATTACATTATTACCCAATGAAAGCATTTCTACAGCTACTGTTATAACTGGGATTGATTTTGTTTCTTTCTGACAATATAATACACCATAGGAATAGATAAGCATTGAAGAAAAATCGCCTTCCACATTCCAGATACTTTATATATGTAATCTCATTTGATCTAACCTGCACAATGAAAGCTTATTAAATGAAATAAGAGTACTTATTTGTAGGGATTATATAACACACATAATACACAGTAGAACCAGAATCAGTTATAGAATCTTTCAATCTTGAAAATCCTTCCTCTATGCCAAGCATATCCACTAATCTGAAGGAGTGGATTGTCCACATGCCCATCAGACAATTGCTCCCGAGATTGGTTGTTTGAAGAAGTCACTGACAAAAGCTGGGTCTTGGGCATTTTGTTCTTACATTCACGGATGCAGGCATGGAGTAGTAATAGTGTATGGGACTGGGGAAAAAAAATAAATATACTTTTACCACTAAGAAAAGCAGGAGTTAGAGTTGCCCTGACCTGAGAGGCCAACTTGGATTCTGTCCTTGTCCTCCCTCCATAATGGCAGGAATCAGGGGAGGACCAACAATAAGGGGGAAAAAAATGTTATTAGTCTTGATTCTGCTGAAGCCTTCAGGCAGTTATTGGCTGGATGTTCTGCACCATAAAATATGCAAGAGACAGGGATGACAAAAAGAGAACCTTGACCAAAAAGCATCTGATTCTTAATAAAAACTGCATTTTTATAGGTGAACAGAAAATGTGTTAGCTGCAAAATTCACCCTCAAAATCTCAATTAATTATCTTGTTGAGTGCAGTTACTTAGCATTATCCATTTAGACAATGGAAAGATTTCAATTTTAGTTTTAGCTGAGCCGATTTAGAACTGCTCTCTCTGACAGCAATGAGCAACTAGCTCAGCTGTTCCCTGTGTAACCTCAAAATTGTAGATATCATATTAGCATAAAACAAACTGAGAGGATTCCTCGAGTTCTCTCATTTTCTCACAACCCATATCCAATATATCATGAATTCCAGCAGCTCTATCTTCAAAATACATCCCAAAACCCACTATTTCTCCACACTCCACTGCCTACACTCGGCAGTAAACACTTAGCTAGTCTCTCTGCCTCTACCCTTACCCCACTACACTACACTGCCACATTGCAGCCAGGGGGCCCCTTTTGAAACACAAGCCCCAATACTTCTTTTTTCTGCTTGAATGCTTTCCAAGGCTTCCTGTTTGATTCAGATTGAAAACAAAAGTCCTTATAATGACTAATAGGGCCCTACCTACACATGCACAATCTATGTACACAGAGATCTGACCTCACTATCTACCATTCTCTTCACCCCAAAGCTGTTATTGCAACACCTGCAACACTCCAGGCATCCTCCTGCCTTGATCTCTTGCACCAGCTCTTCCCTCCTCCTGGAATCCTCTTTCCACAGATATCATAGACTCACCCTCTCAGTTCAAGCTTTGCTCCAACATTCATTTTTAGAGACCTTTCCTAACTATCCTATCTGAAATCACACCAATCCCTTTCTATGCTGTTTTTCCCCCTAACTTCCCTTTTCACCTGATGTGTTATATATTTCAACTTTTTTTTTAATTTGGTCAATCTTACTCCTCAAAATAAAATGTAAGTTCAGTGAAACTTTGTTGTGTTCATGGTTGTGCCCCCCAGTGCCTAGAATGGTGTCTAGGACATTTGAAAATTTTTTTCGATTTTTAAAATTTTTTATTTGTTCTAATTAGTTACACCTGAAAGTAGAATGTATTTTGACATATTATGCATATTCATATGTGAAAATTTAAGCAAGCATATGTTGAGTGAACACTACTGTATGACTGAGTAAATAAAATCATGATATAAATGCAGAGAAGAATGTATATCTTATTTTCAGCTAATGCTGAAATATGTAACCTACTTCCTCTAATACTGTTGCCAAGTTGTTTAATATAAATTTAAAATGAATGAGAAATTAGGGCAAAAGTCTGCTTTACATGGTTGAGTAGTGGAATTTTGTGTATCATAAAATGATTCCTGCCCTCCTTGATTTAACAATGTTAGTATTATGCAGATTGTCAAAAAGCATTCACTAGCCTGTGATTTACATAGATATGCTTAGCCCATAATTACTTTCTGACATGGAATTAAAAACTGATGGGAGATTGATGAAAATTATCCTTTAGTTTGTTTTCAGTGAAAACTACAGGTATGGAAAACATCCATAAGAAATAGATGGGCCTAAATCCTACTTATGCTCCTGCAAAATATTAGATTAAGTTATCTAATCTCAACATTTCAAAAGAAAAACTGAGAGTTTCTATTGGATAGCCACCAGCAGAACAACCTCTCAGCAATGAAGTAGGTAGAGGGGCAAAAAGGATGATAGAACAATTTCAAATAAATGGGACCTGTCTTTGGACTAGTGTATCTCCCTGGAGTTGTCTGTACAACTAAGATGTCCATGTCAAGTTCAAATGGACTAAAAGTAGTAATAGCCAAGACACAGAGAGGTAGACCACTGGAATGTCTTCTAAGATTTGGAGTTGGTGGGGTGGAGGCAGGAGGAGTGATACAGCCATAATTGAGGAGAAGAAAGGAGATTTAGGCACAGAGCCGGGTAGATCCAGTAAAATTGCTAGGAAAAAAAAAAATCTACTCTTCTGTGATTGCACCTACTCATTTAGACAAACCTTACATCTTCAACAATAAAAATCTCATGACTGTTGAGAGTCACCCCCCCCCGCACCTCCCCCCACCCCGGCTTAGGCATGCCCAGTTCTTTCATATTACATCAGAAAAAGAAATGCCCATTTTCTAACTGCTGATACACACTAACACAACTGCTCTCATACTATTAGAGGGAATCCTATTGAATCTACTGGGAACTGTTACTGAGGAGGTAAATGATTCTTACAGCTAACATACTCCAGGATGCATAGTCACCGTTAGGTGGTTACTTGATTTGTCATCATAAGCAACTTATGACCCTGGGATTTCATTGGCAGAAGTGGTACCTGAGCAACAACAATGTTCTGCCACCATCCTCTGTCACTGTCCATCATGACCCAGCCTGGACACTGAAGTGGAATTCAGTAGTCCATTTTTCAGGAAGGATAAATTACTGAAATAAGTTAACCTAACTTGCAAATTTAAAAAGAGCATTGTATGATATAACATTCAAGTAACTATCTCTTAAAATAATTAAGAGTTTTCAAGGTTGAAGAAATTGGGGGGGTCTTTTTCTTTTGGTGGAGTATTCTAATTAAAAAATTAATCTCAATCTCTCTGTCCCTCTATCCTCCTTTTCTTTTTCTCTTTTTCCAAATCTTTATCTAAACCACAAGATAAGATGACAGACACATGGGACAATAAGACTGATTTCTGCTTAACTATGACCCTTGTAAACCTGGCTTAGGGAAAAACCACCTCCCAAAAAAGACTAGCATGCTATGAATTACTGTTTAAAAGATCAATCACAGACTTAAAAAAATAGATTCCCTCTATTACCAATTTCCTAAGATGTCCCTGGTCCATTTATGCATAACCTCTGTATCAGTGATACTGTTGGTTAAAAGAAATCTACAGAAATATTGTAGATGAGAACAATCGCATCTAGTGTGGACCTACGTCTAGAAGCTCATTACTAACCAATATCTTGAATAGATAGACATTGCTCTAAGACTTTTGAGAGACTGCTATTTGATGATGTCATCTCCAGATGATAAATAAACTTAACCAGGGATTTTTTTCTGCTTGATTTATAAACAAGCTCTCATGGAGAGAGACTAATATATTTATAAAAATCCAAACCATATTTTCTATGGATCATGCTGTGGTAGGATCACTGTAAATCCAAAATTTCCTTATATTTATGTACAATCCTCTGGATTATTGAGCATTATACACTCAAAATGTTATCAAGTTTATTTTCTGCAGCTGACCCCACCTTATAGTGGTCTTTCCTTTCCCCACTTAGAAGCAAGAAAACAGAATTATATTTTAAATTCAGAGTATAGAGTAGAAAAATTCTAATAAAATCTGAAGAACAAAGGATGATCAACATTACTATTACCAAAGAGAATCAAATATATTTTGTATCTAAACCTAAGGAATCTAAATACTGTATCTAGTGCATTACTTGGGGAAACTGAGGTAGTTCAAATAAATTATCTCATGGGAAATGCTTGTGGTACCAGATAAAATATGTTTAATATTTTAGCTCTAATAGCCATCAACTATATGACACTAAGTGCTAAGCCCTTCCATATTCCATTTTCTTATCTATAAAACCAGGATACTGAAAACAACAAGAAATCTACAGAACAACACATTGGTTGCTTTTCCTTGCTCCTGGAAAGCCTTTACTGTTCAATATATGTCTGATGCTATTACTGTGTTTCAATAACCATCCATGGTGATGAAGAATGCTAATTATCTACCAATGTCCATTCCTATGATCCTCAGTTTTAGAACCCCTCATTTTAAACTTCACCATACAGCCTTATGGATGTTGACCAACATCCCTTGCAGCTATGAGAAAATTATGGCTAACAGGAATTTAAAAGAAATGCTCTGTATATGACTTCCAGGACATGCCTTTCAAAGGAAGAAGCCATGTTACAAAAGATCCTTGCAAACAGGGAGCATGGGAAGACAAGCTTCTTCCCAGGCTTTATATTCAAGAGTGTGCATTAACTTCCAACATACTCTCAAAGTTGAGGCCCCAGATCTGAAGGTTCAGTTTCACTAAGTCTAGAGTCCCTAGGTAATTCTAATTTGCACACATAATTTAAGAACCCCCGCTGTAAGGCTTCATCAAGTCTCATACACCTAGAATATGAAGAGTGAGAGAACACTGATCAAACAGTATGTTGGTAACACAGTAAACTGTACAGCACTCAGGCTATCCCTAAAATATCCAAACAACCCCTGAACATAGCATGTGGTATAAAAACTTATTTGTTTGTTCTACACATGGAGCTATTTCCTTTCATTGTTTTCATTTTCAATAACTATCACAAAGAGATATGGACAACTCTGTCTCTTATTTCGACTATTTCCCATTCCTACAGTTGCTAGTGATATATTCTGTGCAGCTTTCTGTCACTGTGACAAATACCTGAGAAAAACAACTTGGAGAAGGAAAGGGTTATTCAGGCTCACAGTTTGAGAGGATTCAGCCCATGGTCAGTGGGTGCCATTGCTGAGGACCTGAGGCGAGGCCGAACATGATAGCAGAAGGACATGGCAGAGGAGAGCTACTCAGTTCATGGCAGCTGGGAAGCAGAGAGAGAGAGAGGGGAAGGGTCTGGAGAGAATATAATCCCTTCCAGCACATGCCCTGAGTGACCTACTTCCTTCAACTACGTCCCACCCCCCTCCCAGTAGTCCATTCAGGTTTCAGTGGATTAATCCACTGATAAGGTTGGCGCCCTCCTGATGCAATCACTTCCCAAAAGCCTCATTCTAAACACATGAGACTTTGAGGGACATTCCAGATCCCCACCACAACATTTTAGATTTCTCCTAATTGCATTTGTGTCCATGTTTATCTGCCAAAGTAAGATAAAGTAGACATCAGTGCGTGAAATAAGTCTTGATAAGCCCTCTGCCATCTCTTGGATACATTCTCTAGATTGGCTGCACATCTCTAGATGCAGCCACCTCCATACGTTTTCATGTAGTCATCCATCATAGATATCATTCTTCTAGAGCAGCAGTCCCCAACTAGGTGGGGTTTTGCCAGAGATCATTTGGCAATGTCTGCAGATATTTCAGGTGTCACAGCTGAGTGTGCTATTGACATCCAGTGAGCAGAGACCAGGGTGGCTGCTGCACATCCTGCAACGCACAGGACAGACCCACACAACAAAGACTTACCTGGTCCATAATGTCACCAGTGTAAAGATAGAGACACTCAGTTCCAAAGAGTGTGAAGGAATCTCTTTCCCTAGAGATCTGTGGTTAGAATGCCCAATATATACTTTCTCTGAGAAGCATCTCACATCTAGCTAAAAATAATCTCCATGAAGACAGACATCAGGCTTGTCATGTTCACCCCTATGGCTGCCCTTAGGGACTCAATTTTAACTTGTGTAAGGCAGTACAGTGACACAACAAGGAACAAGGGCTCTGCAGTCAGACCTCCTGAGCTGAACCTCAGCTCCAGGCTTTACTAAGGGTACGGTATGCCATCTTTGAGCCTGTCATTCTTATCTATGGAATATAAGAAACACTGAAGAAGATTCTTCATGTAATTATGAAAATTGAATGGATAATATGTGTAAGGTTCTTAAAACAGAAACCTGATATATAAGTGATTAATAAGATAATTGTATTTTAAAATAAAATAATTGGATAAATGATTTTGGTGAAGTTTCATTAAGATAAAATTTTTTTCTTTTCCATCTTTTAATGTATACATCCTTTTCCTCCATCCATTCTTTAATCATAGCCCAAGAACTAGCATGATATAACTTTATTTTTTTATATATGGACATTGATGACAGGTATATAGACATCTTTTTATAACTGGTTTAATCTCTCTCTCTCTCTCTCTCTCTCTCTCTCTCTCTCTCTCTCTCTCTCTCTCTTTCTCCAAACACCTTTTTTTCCATGGCTTCTGCCTGGAAACAATTTTTCCATAAACCTAAAAATATTCCATCTTCCTACATATGACAGAACCATGGAGAAATATATCTCACATACATCTCACTTCCTCTAATAATTAGGTTATAAGTCATTTGTGCAATGTTGGTAATCACAAGGAAAAATGAATGTCACAAATTTTTGCAACATTTTTCACAGTGACATTACACTGGGAGGTCTAGATAAAATGGCAATATTTCCTGTCTTTACCTCCTAAACAATGCCTCCTTGCCCTCTGAAAACCACTTTTTTACTTTGTTCCCACAAAGGCTCCCATTTTAACTACCTATGCTCATTTTCCTCAACCCCTCCTCTAGTCCTAGCCTGCCCATTAGTAAGACATAAACTTACTAGTGTGGCCTGTATAACTGGCAAGTACTGAGTGCCCTCATGTCAGGCACTTGGGTGAGCATTATCTCTTTTCAGTTTCCCAACAGAATTACAAGGTATACACTGTTAGCCCTTTTTATATAAGAGACTCCAATTAAGAAACTTGCCTGTAATTACTGGGTGGATCCAAACTCCAGCCCCAATTTGCTAAATCCCAATGCTATTTCCACTAACTTTCTCTGCCCAGCCTGCGCTTACTGCTCCACAACCTTCTGGAGAACACATCCTTTAACAGAATCCTTACAATGTCAGTTGACTTATTTCACTGTCTCACTGTTCATATTGCCTCTCCCTAGGGGGAGGTAAGGTAAAAGGATTGCCTGCACCATGAGTACCTCTTACATTCCCACAGAGGCCCTTCTGAAGGAATTGCTCATTGTCTAATGAAGTACTGAAAAAGAGAAACACTAAGACCACTCTCCCATTCAGACAATGTGATACTGTTTCAGATGATTATTTTTTTCTCTATCTGAAATGCTGAGACACTGCTGCATTAATTCTAGGCATGTGTGGAGATAACCTAACTTTCAGCCTGACTTGCCATTTAAAAGATTTACATTTCATCAGAGAGACACATATAATAAATTTGCAATATTAAAAAAAAAGAAGAACTCCGTATTTCTTCATTTTCTCTCACTGGTATGACAGGATTGTGTAGTGTGAACTTTCAGGGAAAGAGAGGAAGTAAAAAGCTTCACTCTGGCCAGTCGTCTTCCTGCACCTGGAATTCTGCAGAGGAGAGTAGAAGAAAGTAAGAGAGGAAGATATAGAAAGCAAAGAAACTTCCAGAAGTAAGAGCAGGGTCCTACCACATGATCTACTCTGTCAAGCAAACTAAAACTTTGAGGTTTTCTTTGATCCACTGTTATTCCTTTATCACCCACATCAAGGCACTCTTCAAAATCTACTGATTTTCCTTCAAAATGCGTCTTATATCACCTATGCTTTGAATGTTTACTGAATGCTGTGGGCAAGGAACTTGCTGTGTACCACAGGGAGTATGTATGTGTGTGTGTATATGTGTGTGTGTGTGTGTGTGTGTGTGTGTGTGTATTACATTATTTTTGTGAGCTTCCCAGGATACACAGATTATAGATAGATAGATAGATAGATAGACAGACAGACAGACAAGGAGATAGACATGAGATAGATTTCTAGTATGGGTATCGGAGAGCTAACTAAGGTTAATCAGAAAGATCAGTAATTTTTCCTTTCCCTGTCACTCAAAATCCTACTTCAAAGTGAACTTACTTATTCTACATAGGCTGTTCTCTTTGATCTTCTTAATTATGCTGAATTTTTCAGATTTATCAGCTCACCATTAAACATAGTTGCACAATATATACTTGTGAATGAACAGAGGAATGGTTTCTATGATGCTCAGAAATATGGCAAAAAATATTTTTCAATTCCAAGTGAACAGTACATAGGGATAGTGATTGGTTCCAGGCATCTGCCAGTTCTTCCCCAAATTAAACCTAATCAGAAAACAGCAGCATCTCACAAACCCAGTGAGTTTCCTCCATCTGGTCTGATAAGGAAGTCAAGAAACATTAGTAGGTGGCAGTGGCTGAGGACAGGCAGTACTATTAGTACTTTTGATATCTTCTTCTATTCTGTATGTTCAACTTTATTTATCCATCTGAACATAGAGGCCTTCCAGGAATATTTGATTCTTCAGAAAATAATTTTTGTTTCCTACAAGTTCTATCCGCAGAAATATTAACATATCTTAAGCAAATATTGTAGTTAGTCTTCATGATATTTGACATCAAAACTCATAAGAATCATTTTGACCCAAGTAATATCAATCTTTATGGTATGATCTTGTTTGTTATGTATCATGGTTACCCAGAGATTTTTTTTCCTCTGGACTGCAACCAAATGCAAAAGTTTGGCAATATTTTCATCCCAACTGCCACCTAAGCAATTCACTCACACAGACATACATTTAAGGCCTATTCACTAATCCTCGGGAAAGTTGAGCTAGACAGGCATGGCAGCCTTCATCAAACAGGAAAAACAAATCCTGATCAAGTAAATTATGAAGAAAAGGAACTGACAGTCTTTTAACAAAGATGATGAAATACCTGGTATTATCATCATGCTTCTAGAAAAAGTTCCCAATACAATCTGAAACCCTCCCAACCTTAAATCTTTTAATGTTCCCTCTGCCTAAAGGATAAAGTCAAAACTCCATAGCATGACATACAAACGCCTCATTATCTGGCTCCTTCATACAATTCCACCCTCATTTCCCACCCCTGCCCTCCTTAATACTGTGCAAAAACTCTACCTTTGTAGATTACAAATATGTGGACAAAACAGTCCTCTAAAAAGTCCTAAAGTACTAGAAGGAAAAATAATCAGAAAAAGGAAAAAGTAATTAATCCTAAGTCAGAAGGAAAGTAAGTAGCACAGAAAGAAAAGGCAAGCCTTTTTTTCTATTATCAGATGATATGACATTGCTTTAGATATGCCACAACGATAGCTAAAAAGCAACTGAACTGGTAGCCTCCTCTACAGCCAACCAAAATCCTTCCAGGAAGACTAAGGGAAGAAGGATCGCAGCCACAATCATCTCCCTTCTCTCTACCACACAAGAAGTACACCTAACTGCACACCAGGCAATCTATCCCACATATTATCCAACACAAACATACCACAACCATGAACACTCTGCACTGGCCAAACTGCTCTACTCCGTAGGCTCATTTGCTTTTCACTTAAGCTTTTCCCTAAGCTTCTATTAGCCTCTTTAATATATAGATTCTTAAACCTCAGGGCATTTGATAAATTGTGGATTGTATAACAAAACCCATTATCGTTCATCACTGAATCCACCATCAGCCCAGGCCAGCCACCAGGGGATGGAGATTTGCTGAAGCACACTCCATTACACCAATGTCCCAATGGAAAACTCCAGGATGGATACTTCTATAAGCTCCTTCATTAACTAAATTTGGACTGCTCAGTCCTCCTCCTCTTCTGTTGTTAACACATCCCTCCAGTCTACCATTCCACCCGCTGTGTAAATAATCCTTATTTTCAACAGCTCTTATCCTTTAAACAAACCCTTGACTCCCACCAGGTACTTCTGCCCACATTCTTATCCTTCTATAGATCAGCTGTCACACACCCTCAGAGCCAGAGAGGGATGAGCACTTTCCCAGCTCCCACCATTACTGCTTTTACATCACTGTTCCTCCACTTCTATGGGGGGGGGGGGGGGGAACACCTCTTCATCTTTTGTGATTCATAACTTTTACTAATCCTCTTCCCCATCTAAGCCAGTGGATGATTCCCTCACACTTCTTGAATGAATCTGAAGTCTGGCTTATAGTTTTCCTGTGAACATTCTCAAGGATTTCCCCTCCAAATTATACATTTGTTCTAATATGACCTCACAGTTACTTTATTTCTGCTCACTCCATTATTCTATCTTCAGACCCTTCATCTAATCCACAGACGTAGAACTCCTCCAGATCACCCTGAAATCTAAAACCCACCTCTTTACTGTTGATAGACCATCTTTCCACCTCATCTACCTCATCTGTCCACCCCTACCTCTTATTCTTATGGTTCTATTTTCCAACCCTCCCTCTACATTGATGAATATCACTCTCATTATGGGTTCACCTTCCTCGCAGCTTCTCTGGATACCATGGCTAATGATTCCAACAATGTCATCACTGAAGCTCTCGATGTTTTATACTCCTGACTGCTAGCTGTGTGTGCTTGTCAATACCCCAGGTTCAATCTCCCCATATCTGTTTTCTCTATTCCTATTCCTTGGTTCTTACAATTTGCAGGGAGGCACAAAAGAGCATTGCTATTTTCTGACAGACACAACCTACTAAACATCATACAGTCCTTGGCTATTGTCTGGAAATATTTGTTGTCTTCTAATAGATTCAGCTCTCCCATGATCTAAAAATTACTTGAAATGAGCTCTGCATGAATATATTCCTAACCCTTCACCTAATGATTCTACCAAAGAACTTGGTCTATAATCATTACATCCATTTCTTCACTCCATACTCACTCCTTAACAAAACCTATAAGCTCTTTTCCTACCATACTAATAACATTTCTAGAGGTTCAATTTTATAATTCTTAGGTGCTCAAATCCCTTGACTTTAATGATTTCCTGACCTGCACATTAGGCCTGCTCCCAACACTGCAGACCTGACTGGGTGAGCCTGGCTTAGGCATTTCCCTGACACAGCAGAGGTGAGCTGGATATCATAACTTCAAGACAGGCACCCACATGGCTTCAGACCACCCAGTCAACCCAGGCCCACCCAGCTACTCTGAGCTGTTGCCAGCCAATTAAGAATACTCATGAGACTTTCCTTTCCTAATAGAGAACAAAGACAATTGCTGGCCTATCATTTAGTAAGAACCACCTAATTTCTCCTCCCAGGTACCATTTCCTCCAGAAGCTCAACTCTGTACTAGATTCAGTTCCCCATTTGGTAGTAAAAGTTTGCACTTCAATTCTCTTTAAAAACTCTTTCACCTACATCTTCCTACAGAGTTCCCCAAAAGTAATGATATTGTGTTATAACATTTGCTCTTTATATTTCAATATTGTTCAAAATTATTGCTCATGATTTTTCACATCCCACATATTCAGCCTCATCAAAAGGTTTTGGAAAACATTGAAAATGTGATGACCTAAACAGAATCCAACATTTATTTCTCCAGTGGAATTTCACCAAGTCTCTACCATGTTTAACATACAATGTGATTTACTGATCTAACAAAGATAACTAAGACATGATACCTTCCTGCAAAGCAGCCAGTCTAGAGGAGCAAAGAATCCAGCAAGAAAAATGATGAACAGCAGAACAATGGCTATGAGGAATGAGAGTGCAAAGTATTCCAAGAGCACAGAGGAAGAAGATGACTAACTCCCCAGGAGTAGGCAGGAAGTCTCTACTTAGATTCTTAAATAGATTATAATCTGAATCTTCTGTTACTATTTCTTCCTATGTAGGCCATTATTACATTTGTAATGCAATCTAACCAGAGCGTCTAATAACAACAAAACTCCTATTATTAACATATTTTTTAAAAAGCTAAAATATATGCTTAGATACATTAATCTACAGTGTTCTTATTCTTGTAACAAAGTGAGAACTAATTTTGTATTCAGTAAGAAACTATACAGAATAATGGTTCCAAGATTTGAGTGTATATACAGAATCTCATCACTGGAACAATAAGCTTCAGAAATCTGCATTGTGTGTGTGTGTGTGTGTGTGTGTGTGTGTGTGTGTTGTACTTTCCAGGATGTAGGTATACATACATTTACACCACCACTATAAATTTTGTGTATCCTTCCTATTGTAGTCAGTCTAAACAACAACAAAAAAAAAACCTAAAAAGTGTATTTGGGGCATTTGTAGTAGTTCTTGTGCACAGTATCTCTTCTCTAGAAACTCCCTCTTTTGTGCAGCACGTATTCCTATCCACAGGTTGAAGCAGAAGATGTCATGTTCCTATCATATGATGCCACAGGAGTACTCTACACACAGAGACTAGAGATAATCACTTGACTCAAGCCACGGCAATCATATACGCTCTCTAGAGTTTGGAAACTGATAAAGGTCATTTTCTCTCTTGGGGTCTGCACAGCAATTGGCAAAACATGGGAACTTCTGGCAGTAATATTTCACCACAAGTATCAAAGATAAAAAGGCATCCTGGCCAACAAAAGAGAGTAAAGCAGATGAAACTCTGACCAGGACATGAAATGGGATTCCCAAATTCTTCAGTGTTCCAAGCCCCAGGTTTTCTTTAATATACCCCAATCTCTTCCTAGTGAGTTTCCCTTTTTGCTGGAGCTTAAATTGAGTTTTTATTATTTACTGGTTTAAAAAAAAAGCCAACAAAATTCTGTATGAGCATTTATAATAGAACAAGGGGGTCACTTGGGCAGTATAGACATGGCTCCAAGAGACATACTGAAGAAAATGAAACCCTCCCTATTTGCAGCAGCCAATCAAAAATCCACAGTGAATCTGGAGCACAGAATCTATAGAGCTGTTTTACCTTAAACTTTAAAGTCATTCTTGACTCTTTGATCAGCTTCCCTGACATTTCCTTTTCCTGTCTCTTGTCCCGTACCAAGTCCTACCAATTCTGCTCTTAAAATTCCTTTCATGTCTACACTATCCTTCCCATTTCAATTTTAATTACTCTAGTCCAAGGTTTCTTAGCTTAAATGGAACCCTGCTTCCAGTCTCCTACTGTCTGCATATGTTCTATGTCTTTCTTAAGTAGATTATCAAAATTATCCCTATCTTATCTCAAGCTTTTAAATTCCCAATGGCTCTTACTGGTAACTGAATAAAATGTTAAAATTTAACCAGCATCAAGCTCTTCCACCATCTAGTTTCCATCTACCTTTCAAACTTACATTTCACTATTCCCTTGTGATCACTAAATATATAATCAATTTAATTGTCATCATCATCAGAGTGAGTACTGTGTCAGGCGCTGTGCCTATAATCTTATATGCATATTTTCCCATAATATTCATTACAATTGTGGTTAATTATAAAAGGGACTGCAAATTCTTTAACAATACTCCCTTTGAAAGATGGGGTCTATATCCCCCTCCTTTAGAATCTGGGCAAACTAGATTGTAATTAATAGAATGTACTAAAGGTGATGCTGTTTGAATTCTTAGATAGGGTCAGCAAAACATACAGCTCTGTCTTACTTTAAAAGGAAGAAGGAAGAAAAGATGGTGATGAATACAATTTCTATAATCATTTATAAGGGAATTAACAGACAGTGTAACAAGTCCACCAACATCTGACCACCATGCTACAAAAAAGCTAAGGCCCCATGGAGAGACCACACATATGCCCCAGATGAGAGCCCCAATGAGATCCTATAACCCTATCTGGATCCCTTTAATTTCTTTCGTCTGTCTAATTGCAATGAGATGGATATCATTATCCTAAATGCATGATTGAAGATCTGAATGGTACTTATATACTTTGTATACAAGCAGTTGTATGTAAAAAGATACTATACTTGTGCATGATGAATAAGTAAATAAATAATAAAAAAATTAAAAAAAAAAAGAGATCCTATAACCCAAATGAGATGCATCAGATGACTCTGGCTCCCAGCTATTCTGTCAACACAGTCAAAGAGCCTCCCCAGGTGATGCCCCAAAATGTGAAGCAGAGTCAATCTTTCCCTTTTGTGTATTGCCCAAACTCAACCCATAGAATCCAAGAGCAAAGACAATGGTTTTTATTGCTGTTTTAGGATTGTTTCTTATTCACAATATTGATTGGAACCAGTTTTGGAAGAAGTTGGGTTCTGACATTTAAAAAAAACTAGAAACTTGTGAATTGGCTTTGGGACTAGACTGTGGACAAAACACAGAAAAGACTTGAGGGGATAGCCAATACACCTTAGGGGGGTGCTTCAAGGAGGGCTTAAAGGGATAGTAAGGTAAATGTTATTGAAAACTGAAGAAAGGATGATCTTCATTTCATAGTGAAAGAAAGTTTGGCAACCTTATTACTTAGAGTACCAAGAAAAATAAGAACTATAACTACTGAACCATATTTTTTAGCTAAAGGGATTTCCAGGCAGAACACTAAACATGCCCCCTGCTTCCTCCTATGGACCATGAACTTTATAAAAGAGAAGAAATAAAAAAAAAATTGTCCAGTTTTCAAGCAAAATTTAGAGGAAATATGAAAGAGTCAGGATTCACTGGATTAGAAATTAAAACTCTTCTCCTTCCTAGCTTCACCAGATGGCCAAAGATGAATAACGCAAGGAGCCGTTTCAAGGAAAAAAACAAAAAACAAAAACAAAAAAAAATACTGTTTGGAAAATATGGTGTGAAGATGCAGCCAAAAGCATTATTATCTTAAGACCTAAGAAACTCTTAAAATAATGCCCTATAACCTTTTCAAAAAACACAAAATGCTTTAGAAAAATCATAATGGCATGCATCATAAAGTCTCTATGTTAAATAATGAGCATCTAAGAATCCTTATTCCACAAAGCCTCAAAATAGACAAAGGTTCATCTTAAAGAGATCTGTGGGTATAATTTTGCCTAATGGAGTTGACATAACTTGATAGATAAATAGCCAATCATTTTACATAGGTATACTTTCTTAAAGTAAAGGAGTCAATACAAAATAAGAATTAGACTTTGGAACCCCAGGTTTTTACTGGTAGAAAGCAAATTGAGGGTATTCAATTGCAACACAATCTTCTTTTATTTAATTATTATTGTTTAATTGCAAGCACAAACTACTTTTTAATTGGATAGAAAGAATGCCTTCCAAAGCAAAACTAAGAGCCCAAAGGGTAGGGGCAAATGCCAAGAAAACAACTCCCAGGGAGCAGCACTGAGCCATTATTAATGAATCAGCAACATGTGGCCAGTTGGATTTCAGAACTGCTATGGACCAATGACTACTTTATCTTCTCATTTTCTTCATTCATAAATAGGTATAGCTATTGCAATAATTATATTCCAGTCTCACTGTTCTCTGTTGGGCTGGAGTGATCGGGTGGGGAGGAACATAAAGAAAAATAACTTGTTGATTTAGGTAATGGGTCACCAGCGTGAGATAAACCACATCCCAAAACCAAATCCAAGTCATCTCATCTGCACCTGGACTTAAATTGGCTGAAAAGATCACAGATCTCAAACATTAGCTTGATGTTATTAATGGGATCAGACCCACTGACAAGTACAAATTGTATATGGGATGAATGTAAGTGATTTGTGAGCAGAGAACAGGCTGTTAATTTTACAACAAGTCCACAAATTCTTTGACACTTCTCTCATCAAGATCTGGGATCTATGTTCTCTTCTGATGAGCCAATATGTCTTGTGATTCACTTCTAATCAACAAAATATAGTAGAAACAATGCTGTGTGACTTCTTAAACTTAATTAAAACAGGCCACATAGCTTCCACCTAGTTCTTCTGGGACACTTCCTTTTAGTAATCTGAACAAATGTAAGAAATCCAACCCTCCTGAGGCTACCATGCTTTGAGCAGGCCCAGGTCACATGGAGAGGCCACATGTAAATGCTGCAGCCAGCAGCCTCAGCTAACATCCCAAGAGACTAACAGCACAATTACCAGACACAGGGGGTTCCAAATGATTCTGGACGCAGCTGTCAGGTTGCTGTGAATCATCATGTCTCCCAAACTGAGACCCAGAAATCACCAGAGACAAGTTGCTCCCACTATGCCATTCAAATTCCTGACCCACAGAAATTTTTGAGCATAACAAAATATATGCCTCAAACATTTTGGAAGAGTTGTGGCATTCTGGTAAGCAGAACAATATTGTGAAGGAAGAACTCATATTTCCAAATTTTCAAACAAGAAAACCAGGACAAAGAGATGATGTTAAGTAATTAACCAAGGTCATAGGAAAGCAAAACAAATTCTGAAACAGACCTATGTAATTCCAAAATTCAGGTTTATAACCATAATGCTACACTATTTTCCACAGGGATATCCTTACCTCTATATCTTTTCTTACCAACATTTACCCTACCATGGATTTTATATATATGCGTTATCTGCTTCTCTAAGATCAAATCACCATTTTGGACCTAATTAACTCCCTTCTCTTCCATGAAGCCCATTCCTGGACTCTAACTCTTAGCAATTTCTTCCTCTAGTTTTAGTTATTTCCTACAACTTTCAATTGACAATTAATAAATACTAATGACACTAATTCACAATTAGTGAATCTGTTGCTTTTCCTATGTACATTCCCTGCCTGCCCTCCTGAGTTATGCTCCTAGACTAGATCTGGAAATTCAAATGTCTACAGGATGAGGTAGGTAATGAATAACAGCAAAGTGGAAAGCAGACACAGGAGAACAAAAGTGGTCTGGATTAAGTTACACTAGGATGCAAATGCCCTGTATAAATGATATTGATTTTATTCATAGCATACATCGCCAACTGCCATTTATACATTTATTTGTTTATTGCCTCTCTCTTTTCAGTAGAATATAAGCTTCTTGAGAACAGGAATTTCTGCTTTATTTGCTGCTGTATCATGAGAGCCTGGAACAATATCTGATATTCGTCAATAAATTTCTGTTGAAGGAACAAGTGAATGAAAAAACATTGCAAATGTAGGTCCAGTGTTATAAAAACTTTTGATTTTTTTTTAAAAAGACAGAAACAGTTTTCTGTGCAATCTCTCAATTTCTAAATGTTGACAACTAATTAGCAACATTAGAAGTCATTTAGGAGTGGGCAAACAAAACTTGTCTGCAGGTGTGAATTCAACACAAAGGTTGCATTTGCAATCTCTGTACTAGAGGGATCTTAGATGTTTATCTTTCTAATTATTTAATATAGTGTTTTGCAAAGTTTAGGTAGCTTGGTAAGTAATGATGGTGATGATGATGCCTCAAATATTCACACTTAGGGCACTGCCACAATTCTGCTCTGCATTATTAATATGCTACCTATGTTCCTTTCTCAGGGCTCAAAGAAAATTGTTTCAACTTCTGGTTTGAAATGAACACCTGGACTTCACACGACCATCCCATAGCCAAGATTTTGAAGCTCAACTTCCTCTCCTTTGCTTTTAAGGGTTGAAAAATGTCATTCCAGTGTGCTCCCACTAATGAAGGGGAAAGGCAATGAAAAGAAAATAGATTGAATTTCAAAGGGGTGACAGAAAAAGAGAGTCAAGTTTCAAACTGTATTTTCACAGTTGATAAACAAGAGCTCCCAATGGCAATCTCGTTTTCTTCTTTACTGATTTTAGTATTTTTAGATTATATAATCTAAAATCTTATTTCAGTTGACCTTTTGATGTTTTCCGGTAGTATGTTTTATCTTTTCTACACACAAATTATTAAGCAGAAAATTTTAAATGTTTACTAATTGCTTAGAGATTCTTAACTCCACAGAGAAGTCACATCTAAATAATTAGAGTGTGTCTGGTTTTAAAAATGGGTCACTTAGCAACAAGCATAACTGTGTAGGGCTGAGGGCACTTTTAAGATACTTTGTAGAAAATATACTAGAAAAAGCATTTTCAGTATACCTCATGCTAGCTGACCCACAGCAAGTCAATCATCAACTTTTGAACACGCAAAAGGAAATGAGGTGTCTTTGTGTTCCTTTTCTGTTTATGGTCCAATGAATACATCCTTAAAATGTCCATAGATGACATCAACAAACATCAGAGGAATTCAACATTTCCAATGATTATAAGCCCACAGGGTAAAATGCCTCCCAGCTGCCCTCTATAGTCTGTATTTAGGATATTATTTTAATGATTAAACAGATGAATTCACTCTATCTAGTTCTTCAACAATGGCATTAATTTTTTATGAAGCAGATTTTATTTTTTAAAACAGGTTCCACTGTGATTTAAATTAAAAGTAACAGCGAGAAAAATTTCTTTATCCAAAACTATTTTTCAAAATTGAGGTTACTGTAGAGCTATGAACTTTCCACAGATCAAAAATATAGATTTCTATTCTCCTATTCTGTTATGTTCAAGCAACATTGAACATGATGGCTGTGGGATGGGAGAATCACAAGCTGAGCTCTCTTACAGACACGTAGGCAAAACGGTGAAACAGAGTTCCTAGGGCACAGGAGGGACAGCACAATAATTAGAGATCAAACCAACAAATTTGGCTTATGACTCCATCATTTTCTAATTTTTTTGACCCTGGACAAGTTACTTAATCTCTTTAAACTTTAATTTACTCATTTGGAAAAATGAGAATTGTAATAGCTTGCTTTATGGTTCATAAGAAAATAAAACACATGCATATTTATTGTGTATACTACTGAAATGAGAAAGCAATTGTTAATCTGGCAGGGCCTGGCCTAGCATAACACACTGCAATAGTATGTGAAAAGTGCCTGGAACACCAAGGTGTCACAAGTGATAATGATCAAGGAGAATCCAATTGATCCTTATCATAAATTTACGGCAGACAATGCTCCCTGTATCTCACCCTTCCTAAGAAAATAAAAATAAACCGTAGAAGGACATCTATAATATAACATCACTTATGTCAAAATGTAAAGCAGGATATGTATTATAAAGGGACATATACATACTTAATAACTGCATAGAACCATGCATGGAAATGACAAATGGCACATTCACAGCAATGTTATCTCTAAGGGGGGCAAGGGAATGAGATCAGGGAGGGCCATACAGAGGGCTTCAACTCTACTCAATTAAATAAGCCAAAGCAAAGTTAGCAAAATATTCAGATTCTATGGATCAGGCTAGTAGGTATACGGAGCTTATTATGTTATTTGCTGCAGTTTCAGTACATTTGGAATATTTCACCATAGAAAGAAGCAGTTTACCCAGCCCACATGAGCAGAAACAGGCAATTTCCCAGAGAAGACAACAGCTGTTTTAGAAATACTCAGGAGAAGGGGTGGAAATAAGGAGGGATGATGAGGTAGGTAGGCTGAGGTGGTTAAAGGAATAAGAGGGCTGGGTAGAAAAGAAGTTTCTCTTTGACTCTGAAACCAAGCAGACACTTTGCCCCCAAGAATTAAAGAATTCAACTACATAAGATGTGAAGAGGTTATAAATGATCCATTATTAATCCAGAAATCAGGTTCATTAACAGAGTGTTCATTATCCCAAAACATCATTAGGTTGAGAATACTTACTACAACCCCACTCTTGGTGGTGGTTTCTCTGAATGTGAAGTTGCAAATCGCCCAGGCTAAATAATATGTGGACATGAGAGGTGTCTGTGAAAAGTGATCCGTTACCCATCCATCTTCCTCAAACACAGAAGTTTCCACTGGCATATTGGATAGAGATAAATAGGTTGCTTGATGCTTAATGCTGATTTTGAAAGTGGCCTTGTAGATTGGCTCATCAAAACATGGAAATGCCTTTCTGGCATGGGTAGGTGAAAACTGAGTAACACCAAGGAACCTGGAAAAAAGAAAATGACATTCCAATTACATTTTTGGCTTAAGTTTTGTCCACAATACATTCTTTTGCTGATACTATATTTTGCCAAATTGGAAAATGCTTTTTATTCTAATCCAAGGAATAGCATAAAAGCAAAATTCACATATAATATACTTCCCAACAATGAAAGTTCTTCAGGGAATTTTTTGTCCCAATTAAAGTAAATTCTCTAAATCCAGAGCAGTACATGTTAGATGAAATGTGTACACTCTACAAAAAAACAATTCACTGACATCACCTTGGCAAACACTGGGAAATAATGACTCTGCCTTTTGGTGGGTTTCACCTTCCTCCCTGAAGCCTGGGACATAAAAAGTATAAGGAAACTCAAACCCAAAAGTCTGGCTCCGTGACTTCCTTAGCTGTATCAGCTTGTGTAATTTCTAAACTTTAAGCAATTGTTCATTGCTTAAAAAGAAAATAAGCAAGTCTAACTGAAAAAGTACTGTAAAGCTTAGAGGGAGAGAAAAAGGGGGTAAAGGACTTATCACTGTGGACAGCAGGCCACAGGCAGGAGGTAAACCAGAAGTCACTGATGCATAGTATTCAACCTTTCTTGAAGCAAAGTAATATACGCTGATACTGAAATAGTGCAGAGATCATTGATTTTCACTATAGTAGTCCCCCTTATCTGTGGCCTCACTTTCTGCAGTTTCAGCTACACATGGTCAACTGTAGTCAAAAAATATTGCCATAGTACAATCATAAATTAATTTATTTTGAGAGAGCGAGAGAGACCACATTTATATATTTTTATTAAAATATATTATTATAATTGTTCCATTTTATTACTAATTGTTGTTAATTTCTTACTCTGCCTAATTTATAAATTAAATTTAATCATAGGTATCTACATTTTGGAAAAAAAATAGTATATATAGAATTTGGGAGTATTAATGATTTCAGGCATCCACTGAGGATCTTGGAAGGTATCCCCCATGGATAAGGAGGACTATTGTACTGATAATATATATCATATTAATACATGTTAAAGTAAATACATAATTTCAAAGTGTGTACATATTAAATTGCATTAATTTTCAGATCAAGCTATATCTCATTAAAACTCTAAGTGGAAACAGCTTCTATATCCTTTGACAGCTTATAGTTAAAAATGAAGGCACCCAACTTAGGTACTTTGAGAACAATGTTCTTCTAAATAAGAAAACATTAATGGCAAAAGATAATTAAACTTTTAAAATAATACTAGTTATAAGACTTGAAAGCAAGTCCATATCAGACCCTTCATGAAACATGACTGAGTACTACAGCAATTTCTTTAAAAGGCTCTTCACTCCTTAAATAGTTAACTACTGCTCCCCTTTCCACCATCCAGGGTATACATGGCCAATCTAACAGGGTACACTTTCCATTAAACCCAAAACTTTGCCTCAAAATTATTCTCAGCACACAACTTCAAGCAGGTGCAATCAATACAGGTTGATTATGTACTGAATCTAACTGGCTATCCCTGGTTCAAACCATGAGGTGTCGATATTTATACCATTTTAAAATCGTCCAGGGCCCACTCTTTAAAGCTTAATTTTGAAATAGAGAAAAAGAAGACATCTTAAAGATAAATGGTACACTTATCACAGAAACAATATTCGAGAGTTATCCTGAAAACAGCACTGGGCACCACATACCAGCCCTTGTTAAGGTACTTAACTTCCTGAGCTTGATTTTCCCTAGTAGGAAGAAAATAGTTTCTAAGCCTTCCTCACAAAACTGTCAAAATGATAAAATGAGATAATATATGGGAAAGAAGTTTTAACTATAAATCTTTACACAAATATAAGATTAAAGATGAATGCAAGTTAAAAACAAATTGTCCCACTCTTATAAATTTCTTAAAAGAAAAACTAGATCCAGTAAGGTCAAGTGATTTGTCCAAAGACATACAGGCAATTAGCACAAAGTTGTGTCTAGAACTCGCATGTTCTGTGTCTAATGAAAAGCTAATTACATTTCAAAAACAGTAAAATTAACTCTTAGCCACAATTTATAAATGTTTTAATTCAACTGTAAGTAACGAACAATCTTCTTTCCACATGTGCCAGAATCATAGTAATATTTTTTTTCCAATTATTTTCTGCTGATAGTGATACATACCATTTTTCTTAATGAAATGTCAGTACCTTTTAGTTAAAAAGCACCCATTTGCAATTTTGTCTTCCTGTGCTTTTATATTACAGAACACTTGTGAATCTTATCTTTCAACATATTAATTAAAACATCTACTGATCTTGGTATTTCTCTCCTGGGGCTATTTAAAAGATATCCATGGAATTTTATATATGAGGAAAAGGGTTCCCTTTTAACACTCAAGTATCTGAGAACTCCAATTCCAACTGTTGAACAATTAGATATTGTCTGCTAGGTGTGAGCTTTTTACTGTTACTTACTTGATAGGATTTTTTTTTAAAGATCCAACCATCTTTGTCTTTAAAGTCCTCGCAATCTAATTGAAAAAAAAAAAAGTGTGTGTCTGTGTGTATACATATACATATATATACATAAATATATGAAAAGTCAACTAATAATATTAGGAAAGAATTCTTTAAGAGTTCAACAGAGAGGTTATAATTAGAATATGTTAGACTTTTAAGTAAAAATCAAAGATTTGACAGTAAGTAATTCATGGGTAGGAATTTATTAGATGTAGAAGATCTAAATACCTCTAGGCTAATGAGAAATTAATAAAGCAAATATTTATGCAGAGGAAACATCGTGCAGTCTCTTTTTGCCTTACTTACTAAGTAAATATGTTAGGGAAGGTAGCAATTTAAATCACTGATCCTCAGGGTTGAAAAGAACTATCAAGATCATCTAGTGACATTTTCTGCAATTAATATTCTTAATGAATTCATATACACAGTACATATCTATGCACAGAGGGCTACCATATATTCTGATAATGTCTAAATGAGGAAATACCAATTTCACAGTCTGGCACCTGAGGACGATTGCAATTGAATTTCAATTCAGTATTTAGAAAAATCAAAAGGAGTCCCTTGGTAAATAAAAGCAGTTGGACTAGATTACATTTTAAAGTCTTTTTCAAGCTCAAGATTTTATAGCTAGACAAAAATGAGAACTAAAATATTCCCTAAATTTGATGAGGTTCTTTTAAAATGTGAAATTACACTACTGATAAATAGATTTGTACTGCAGGTTCTATAATGCATTTGCTTCACATTCATTTTTGAGTGTTTAGTACTGGAGAGAAAAGGTCAATTTACATGGTTCCTTCCTGCAAGGAGTTTATACTCTAATAAAGTTAATTAAACCTACACTTAAACAGGTATTATACTAAAAGTCATGAAAAAGAAGGACAATGCATGAAGAAATTGCATTCTCCTTAGGCATGGTTTCTGGACCTTGGCACTACTGGCATTTTAGGCTGGATA
This sequence comes from Tamias sibiricus, assembly GCA_025594165.1. Classification (NCBI taxonomy): domain Eukaryota; kingdom Metazoa; phylum Chordata; class Mammalia; order Rodentia; family Sciuridae; genus Tamias; species Tamias sibiricus. Next base: position 129,876,779 of record CM046661.1, on the reverse strand, counting down.
ATCCTGTGCTGATCAAGTGGAGGGGTGGGCAGGACGTTGTTCTGTGCCCTGTAGGATGCTTAGCAGTATCCCTGGTCTCTGCCACTAGATGACGGTAGCATCCCCTCTGTACAGTTCAGATGACCAAAACTGTCTAGACATTGCCAACGTCTGCTGGGGGTAAAACTGCCCCACTTCAAAACCACTGGCCCAAAGAACTCAAAAAAGGGTCTATGGAGAAGGAAGAGTAAGAATTGGTCTTGAAACCAGGGTAGAAGTTTAAAGGTCAGAATGGGTGGTAAAATGAGGGAGTCAACTATAGGTAGCACAAAAATAAATCTTTTTTTTTCCCCCCCGTGGTACTATAGCTGGAACCTAGGGATGGCATACTATTACTGAGCTACATCCCCACTCCTATTTTTTTAATTAATTAATTTTGAGATAGGGTCTCCCTAAATTTCCCAGGTAGGTCTCAAACTTGCAATCCTGCCTCAACCTCCCATGTACCTCCCATGTACCATAATGCCTGGCTTAGAAATAAATCTTTAAAATAGCTTTGACACACATATTAACTCAGTGCTCTGTCTGCTGTCTTGCAGATTCTGGTTATTTCAGATCTCAGTATCCATCTCTAACTCCTCTCTCACCCTGATACGCTCCTTTTTAACAAAGAGAGCCAGTTTCAAGCCAGTACCCTTAACAGGCTACAGTATCTGTAGGATTTCAAAAATATAATTTCATCTCTACTGCATATATTTTATGATTGCCTTCAACTGGTGGAAGTGAGACTTCTTCAATGCAGACTGTCATTAAAAACATCAAAGAGGCCTTTAGAAAGGGTGGTTTAAAAAAATAATAATGATTCTTGGTGCCTGAGTGAATATGAGGTAAGTTTGAGGTAGTAGCAGGACATCAGGTATAAGAAATACAAAAGATTAATTAGAAGTTGAAAACATTTTAATAAATAGTATGGGTATGAAATATATGTATATGTGTGTAAATACAACAAAAAGTAAAACAAAGCAAAAGGTAATGGGGACAAGTATTTTGTTGTTTGCTTTTCTATTGCTTTCTTAACCAAAATTGGTGTTTTTTTGTTAATCTTTGTATATATCCTGTTATTACCATTAAAAAAAATTCCTCTTCCAAAAGTGACACTCTGGAAGTATCACTCCAAGAATGTCACTTTAGCATAACTAGGAAAATGTGAATAACACAGATGTATTTTAATTCTCTTCTATCTAAAATAAATTACCTGATTTCCTTAACAACTTGTCTATTTGACATTTTGGTTGAGCTAAGGAGGGCTTAAAGCGCTGTGTTGCCTCTGAAGGAAATAGAGAATTGATTTCTTCTTATTTCTGCGGAAGTTCACTAGGCAAGCTACTTGTGTCAAGTCATTATGATAACATTCAGCAGAAGTAATGCATTAACGCTGGTTGATATTGCCAACAAATTACAGTATGTGATACAAAACAATTTCTGCTCCATTATTTTGTTTGCCTTTTTATAACGGTAAAACATACAGAGGAAACAAACATTTGCATAACACTCTTAGTATTCAGATTGATTCATGGCTTTCCACCAAAACCAAGAGAACCTCACAAATGGCATGAAGCATCCTACAGGTTTCCATTTTGGCCACATCTATGCACACCACATGTACAGCACAGAAGAAAACATGATCTTTGAACTTCTATGGCAAGTGCAATTTGCCTAGTTTAAGACTGGTCATATAAACTCCTAAGACGTAAAGAAAAGTTCCCATGAACCATCTCGTTACTTTGTTGCTATTCAACTGACTGCAGTAAATGGAGTGTTACAGTCAAGGAAGGTACACATGTCCCATTGAGAATGAACCAAGTTACAAGGTCATGGAAGTTACACATCCCATTTAAAGCTAAGGTTGTTAATCAAAATGCAAATTGTTGCTCAATGACGAAACATCTTAAGTCAAAATGGGTCGTTGTTTAGACTGTGTATTTTTATGTACTTCAATGAGTCATTAAACCTCTGCCATTTCGGAAGAGAAGTACTCCTGCTGAATATTCAATGCTATAAGCAAACGTGTAGTCTATTTTTTAAATAACCATTCTAGTAAACTAAAAACATAATGCAATAATGCCAGCAATATGTATGTAGGAAGTGGTGCGTATGTGAATAATCGCGTTATAAAAACAGAGCACAATATTCGTAATTGTTTTCCCATTTATGTAGTTCTAAATACTCTTATCAAAAATGAGTATAGAATACTGGATCACCATTGATGAAGAGTGTAATAATGCACTAAAATTAGCTTCCCAGGTCATAATATTACATTTTCATAAGGATAAATAAAACTAGTGTCTGAGATTCATTTGCTTTATTTCGGAAAGAGGCAAAGTATTGTGTGGTACTATAAAGCACTTCTCCTGTCAAAACTCACATGAAGTCTTAGGAGCTATACCTAATGAGTGACACCCTTTTGCTTGGTACTGGAGTTTTTCTGCTTGCTCTACTGGTACTGTCCTGAATGTTTAGTCACTGGTTCCTGTTGTTCTCACTGCTGATGGACAACAGTGCCATAATCAGAGAGCTCTGAGTTTCTTTTGTTTCCCCAGTCTTTCTGCTCCCTCAGCTCTCTCCATCTCACAGAGTTTGAGTCATGCTTGGGTTTCTCTAGCTAGGAAATCCCACTGCCTATCCTCTCCCTCTCTTTGTGGTGTCTGTTCCTCTTTCTGCCTCTCTGATCTCTGCATAGGGGGCAATAGCCAAAGGAATAAATATAGTGTGCATTTCCCCAGAGCACAACCACTGGTCCTATACTACCTTGTAGCAGCCCAAACAGCAGATCTTCAGGCATGGAAATAACCTAATATTTAATACCCATAGAAATGTTTGCTAATTGTCACTGTTCTCAGGGCTCTGTTACCCAGGCCATCCTCACAACAACTCTATAAAAATGAGTATCATTATCCCCATTTTCCAGACAAGGACACTAAACAGAACAAACAGGAAATTGGCCAAGGTCATAAAACAAATAAGTGGCAAAGTTAGGGCATAAAGCCAAGGAGTCTGGTTGCAGATCTTCCACTTAAGAGGAAGAGAAGAAAACACACTAAACACATGGACAGATTCTCTCTCTCTCTCTCTCTCTCTCTCTCTCTCCCTTTTCCATCTAAGAAGTCAACCAAAAAAAGCTAGAATCTACTCTTAAAAGAATAATGATATAAAGCTAAAAAATAATCTTTTTCTGATTTGGGCATTTATGAGGAAAGTTCTAAACAATTAAACTAAACCTTCATCCTGCAAGTCAGCACAGGCATGCACAGGGAGAACTCCACTCCCACCGTCACTGCATGATTGATGCAGAGGTCCTTAAAGGTCAGGCCCATCTGGGCATTCAGATGCATGGAGGCCCTTCAACCCACTCAGCTCAAGAAACACACACTCTTATTCCATCCCCATAGCCCCACCACTACCACCCAGCTGTGCCCATTGAGAATCATCCCATATTGTCCAGGAAAGTGGAAGAGCAGGAGTATTTTGCATATTTGAATTTTCCCAAATTCACCTAACAACTCTAACTTTGGTAGACAGCCTCTCCTCTTTAGGGGTACAAAATAGGATGGCATAGGATTCTGAAAATCTCTGGGGGAGCCTGACCACTATCACAGATCTGGGAGGATGTAAAGAGCATGCAAAGAACTAAGAGAACAATATGATAGTGTTGTGTGATGATGACGATGAGGGTGATGGTGATGGTGATCATCATCACTGCTTCAGGATGGAGCATGAACATGGGGGTGAAGGAGATACCCTTCCTTATGGACTATCAAGTATGTTTTAAAGGTGAATTTTTTTCCTTACTGGTTTTGTTTTTTTGTAAATCATTCTTGGAAGTCATTCTTGAAAAGATGAGTCCTTATTCTTTCAATCGGATTGACCATCCTCAAGCAGACCACTACCCTGCTCCACTGTCTGAAGTCTGCCCACATACAGAGTGGCAACAATGAGTTTAAACAAATATGTTGTGAGAACCACAAACCAAACAAATGCTGGGAAAGCCAGTATCGGGCCCATCTTTGTTTGAAAGAGATCCAGAGCAAATAGGCTCTGGAATTGAAGAAATAAAAACACAGCAAACTCATTTAACTCTTTCAGAGAGGCTGTATGTTGTATTGCTATCCAGGGTGATCAAATCAGATGATAGCACAGAAAAACATAGCAAAAATATATATATATATATATACCAATTATATGAATTCTCCTCTCTGAGTGAGTCATTATTAAAGGGTCAGAGCTTTTATGAAATATATACACGTGTGTGTGTGTGTGTATGTATATACATATACATATGTATGTGTATATATGAGAGATTTGATTTATTGGTGGCCTTTTGGATTGCAACCAAAATCCAGCCCTGGACTCAGTTTAGCCACACAGCTGTGTGTGCCTGACAGGAAAACAATGACCTAAATCCATCATGGAATCACATAAAACCTTTTTCACAGAAACAAATGGTTCTCAAGATTTTTCAGTTCACAGCCCTCTACAGAAGGGCAAAGAGCGGCACACTCCCACTTGCACTGGTAAAACTATCTGCTTGCCAAAATGAACGGGAAAAACAAGGCTACTTTCAACATCAAAACCATGTGGTGGTTCTCTTACATTTATTATACATCATGATTATTAATTCATTCCAGAAAAATTACAAAGCATCAAATCATTCACACCAATACCACAAAAGAGCACGTGCCTACTCAGAGATAAATATCCTCTATGCTTTGCCACAAGATTTTTGGCAAAATGGTGGTCCCAAGTCTCTTTGAGTACCACAATTATTATTCTTCCACTTTACTCAAGAGATCATGGTTTTTCTCTAAACAATTGTTTTTAGAAAAAGAACTTCTATTTTAATTCTGACTTCTCTCACTTTGGCATGTTAGAGACCCAATCAAAGTTTGTCAAAGAAAAACAGTCTCCCTTTTGAAAGTGAATAAAATGTTCATTTACTTTGGGTAAATTTGCTCTTTCAATCTGACCATCTGGATCTAAATTAAGGTACCCTACTTTGAACATGGGTGTGCTCACCATCTGGTTACCCAAAAGCGACAATTACTTCAGGTAAATGAACATACTGCCTAATTCTAAGCAAGCTTATTCTCCTATAAGAGGCTATGGCGTAAACACACAGCCCTTCTATCCGCCTGCAACATACTTACTTGAGGAAAAACTGTATATGTGTTCTGCTTAATGAAGACAATTTATTGCTTGTGTGTAAATATTTCAATCTTAAGAGAATTTATTTATTTTCAATATTCAACAAGTGACAAATTTACCATCTTAGCTGAATGAGTGGAGCATTTGCCTGAAGTTGGGGGAACTTGGGGTTCAGTGGAAAGCTTGTCTTCTAAACTTTAGAGAATCAGGTTCCTCTAACAACTGGTAGGGGATAAAAGCCTTCCACAGGTCAAAGGTACATAGCACACAAGAGGGTCTAACCTTCCTCCCTCACCAAAATTCTCTCTGATCTCTGAGGAGTAACATGATCAATAAAACTGATAGGATATTAAAGAGTTATTATCTCCACAGAGGCAAAGTAAAGTGGACTGAGTTGTAATATTGCTCTTTAAAGTCTTTCAAGTTGCTCAATGTTCCCTTTTGCAAATTAAATATTTGTTTTCATCACAGAAATTATCCTATAATTAAATTGGCAAAAATGTCTAAAGATCAAGATATTCAGTCATTAATCAAATGAAAATTCACAGTTTGCATCTGTGTCCTTTCAGAAAGTTGGTTTTTAGAAAGTTGGTTTTAAAATGCCAATGTACATTGCATTTTGAGGTCAAAATCACCACCAATAACAGTCGAGCTCTGGTTGAGTTCCTGATATTGTTCTGCTTAAAATTGCTCCAAGTATCCATAGCAACAACAACAAAAGTTTAATATGTGGAATGTTGACATAATTGTGAAATGGTTTATTAGATTTCTCTTGCTTTACCAACTCTAGTAGAAACAGCCAAGAAATTATCAGATTCATTCTGGTATTGAAGTGGGGGGAGAAAGTGGTGTAAAAACTTTCTCTAAGATGCTGTTTAGAAATAAAACCATCCTGGGATCTCCAAAACATTGAATCCTATCCTGCATTTTTTTTACTGGGATGCAGAGTTTAGCCACACATGCATTATGTTAGACTTAGAACCAAGTTATTTACATCTTTGGGGAAAATTCAAAAAGAGAGTTTGAATACAAACATGCACTAGGAGTTCAAGAAATCAGTTATGGGTCAAGCTGAAACATCTGGTATTTTCAAGAGTCCTCTTAATTCAAAAGCACTGACCAAATCAAGCTTAGTTCTGCCAAATATATTTTGGCATGGAATGCTCAAAAAAATCAGGATTTGGGGTAGTACTTGTTTCACCACAGTCAGTAATTAAATTTAATGTCCCACTATTGACATTTTGACATGACAGGATTGTTTCTAAATATAACAGATAAATTTGCCTTCTATCCCTTTCCTACAAATTTGATATAATTGTGGGTTTAGAAATACTTTTAACCTGTATTCTTTAGAACATGCTGGATGAAGTGGTAGAAGGGGATCTAAATTATCCATATCTGATCTTAGAAGTTGGATAGTGAATAATTTATACTTAATAATTTATGCTTATACTTATAAGAGGTTTTAACTATCATACAACTACTAAAGCACTGGATATTCTATTACATGAGGTTACTTCATAGCACTATATAAGTAATAAAACTTTTGTGTACTTCCATAACACACTGAATTTTTCTCAGCTTCTTACACGATAACTTCTGAGAGTTTCCAAATATGATGAACCCTGGTCCAAGACTCAGAAATCCAAAATTCAAGTTCTAGCTCTTTAAGGACAAGCCTGCTGACCTCAGGTGCCCTGGGCTGTTCTTAGCTCTAGTTTCCTGCAGTTGTGAGACTCACCTGAGATCCTCTGAAGAGGCTCTGCCCCATTACTTACTAATGCCAAACTTCCCCTGCCTCTGAAGCTGGTGATTTCATTTTAAGTTCACTTGAGTTGCTCATCTGCCCTATGGTCAATTAATGGAAGTTATTTTAAATGCAATGAGAGAAAAGCAATAATCACTTATTCAACAGGAGCAAAAGCACATCATTCATGGTAAGCACACTATATCCCAGGCACAGGGCTAAGCACTTTTCAATGCACTGGCTCATTGACATCTGCACCAATCCTACATGGGGAGTGTTGTTGTTGTTCCCAATTTAGAATTAAAGATAAGGATTCTGAATCCAAACCACCTGGCTCTAAATCCCTGCTTTGTCAGCTGGCTCTGTAATCTGAGTGAGTTTGGGGACTTTCTGTGCCTCCATTTCCCACCTGTAACATAAGCAGTGCTGATAACTGCATCTATCCATAGAGTCCTAGCAGGATTGAGTTCACCAACCATGGGTAATAAGCTCTAGAGGTACCCAGTCATTGGCAATTGGTGAGCTAAATACTTTCCTCAATCTTCACCACGATTGAAACCGAGTTCTGTTGACTCCGAAATCAGAGCTCTAAACAAGTGGTGAAAAAAACACCTCAGCTTCTCAAAAAAATAAAAAGTAGAATACCGCCCAAATCTAAACTAAAGCGAAGGCACTCACTAACAAGGCATTTGAGACTCACCCACTAATGTTCCCTTCCTTCACTGTAGTTGTTTCCAGAGGCAGCGACTCAGAAAGAGTCAAAAAGAGTCGCCCAGTGTAACTGGAGAGTTCTCAGTGCCCGAGAGGTCACTACTCTCTGCCTTTGGCCACTGCCACAGCCCCCCTCACTCCCCGGACCCCTCAGTTGGTCCCTGGGAACTGCTCTTGCCGCTCTGATTCTCTAATGCCCTTTCGGAAAACTTCATATAGCCAAAGCCCATCTCTTCTCTCCGCCTGCCCTGGGATTAATAGTCAGGGGAGGTGGGCATGTTAAAAGGGTATTGCGCTACTGCCCCAGTCTTTGGTGCTCAAGTATTTTCCCTGACAGTAACTTGGCATGGTTTTGATGTCACTCTGGCATCGCTCAATTAGAAACTACTCTTTAGAAAACCCCGCACGCCCAGCTGGCTAAATAACTTTGACCTGAAGAGGGAAGGTCCCGACTAGAGGGGGCATTAATTTTTAGATACAAGCAAGTTTATGGAGTGGACAGCAGTGAGAGACCAGGTATCGGGAGACTCTGAAGGTTCTGGGTGACGGTCCTACCTCGCCTTCTCTTCCTTCCCCCACCCCTGGTTTCCTGGGTTTGGGAAGCCAGCCGGGTGCCTGAAGTCGCCGGCCGCCCAGCGGTGTGAGCCGCCTGGCGGGGTGGGGCAGCGCGGGGCACCGCCTCCCTCCGTACCTTCTCTCCCCATGGAGCACGTAGGAGCTGCGGAAGAAGCCCAGAAGCTCGTTCTCTATCAAGGCGTTGTAGATAATCTTCAGGTTGTAATTCCTCTGCGCGTCCAGGGTCCTATTCAGCACCACCACCAAGACCTGGGTTTGAGGGTAGAGGAAAAAGCCCGCTACCGGGACAGCCCCGGCAGCCCGGTCCTCGGCTATCTGCACCTTCTCCACTGCCACCCTGGAAGCGTGCAACACACGACGTAGCGGGTGGCGTTCCGGCACGCGATCTCCACGTTGACCTCCCCGGAGAAGGTGAAGTTCTCCATGAAGGCGGTGAGCATCAAATTGTAGTGCAGCGGCTTGAGATGGCCGGATAGGCGCAGCTGTGTCCAAGGCTGCCACTGCTCCCGCTCCTCCTCCGACGGCGGCTGGGCAGATGGGGTTCCCGGGATGCCCACCCCGCCCGTCTCAGGCTGCGAGGAGTCCCCGCCCGCTTGGTGGTTGCGCCGGGCTGATCCCGGGAGGCTAGCGTTGCCACCGCGCTCCGGGAAGCCCGCGGGGCCACCGTCGGCACCTGGCGCGGCGCTTGCCCCACACTCCTCAAAGCGCAGGCTGAGGAGCACCGCGAGCATAGTGACCGCGAGTAGTGCCACGATGGACACGGCAAAAGCCAGCACGAGCCGCTTGTGCACCGCGATGTGGCGCTCGGTGGTGCGGGGTCGCACTCCCACCGAGTCAGCCCACGGGTCCGAGAGCCCTCTGCTGCCTGCCCGGAGCGCGGCGTCGTCTTCTCCCATGGTGGCTACAAAGGGTGAGCTGCTCTTCTTGGCCCCCTCCTCCTTCTTCTTCTTCCTCTTCTTTTTCTTCTTCTTCTTTTTCTTCTCCTCCTCTTGCTCCCCCCGCTCGCCGTCCAGGGCCATCACACCGCCTCCTCCTCTTCCCCCGCCCCCTCCGGCACCCCCCGCGGGCGGGCCACCCGGGCCACAGCCAGTGCAGTCATCAGAGAGCGCACCCCGACCGCGGGCGCGTAGCGGGCTGGGACCCTGGAGATGCTGGACAGGGTTCTTTTAAGACGGGCTCTGGCCGCAGGCGACGGCAGCCTCAGCGCCCCCCATCAGCCCCGCCTCTCTCCGGACACACCAGCGGCCGAGGCGCGGGGCGACGAGCTCTGAGACGCGCCCAACTTGGAAAGCGTCTTTCTCACCCTGCGCGCGCTACTTCTCGGGCGATCACCCGTCGCCTAGGCACATGCTGCCCCCGCCCCTGTGCGCCTGCGGCTCCCAGCACTCCTCCCCTGCGCCGCGCTCTCGCCCAGTTTTCCGCGGGAGCTCTCCAATCGGCCCTCGGCTGGAGGACTGGGAGCGCTGGGGAGAGCGAGGGTGTAGGGAGGGAAGTTAGGGCTTCCGCTTTCTCCCCCCACTCCAGCGGCGGCGTTCAGTCCTCTGGGTGGGATGTGCTCCCTGTGGCAGTGGAGGCTGCAGCAGCACGAGAGGCACCCGAGCCACACACCCTGCAGCCCGAGAGGAAAGGAAAGGATGGCCGAGAGTGATGGAGGGAAACACTGGGGTGAAGCAGCCGGAGGAAGTCCCAGGGCGGCGTAGCTCTGCCGGGGATCTGCCCTAGAGAAGCCTTGTCCTCCACCCTGGACACTTTAAGCAGCCGTGGCGGCAAACGGCGTGAGGTTGCAGACCGGACAGCCAACCTCCCTGGTTCCGATGTTGCTCTGCTCTCCGGAGATGACAAGTGAGGAAGAAGTGTCCGGCCGGGCCATCCACTTCAGGTAGATGAAGGTTTGCTCCATATCCCCGGGGGAAGTGCCGAAGTGCGTGTGTGCGAGAGCGTGTGCATGTGTGTGCGCGTGTGTGCGTGAGTACACAGGCTCCAGGTCTAGATTACCAGGGCTACTCGAGCTGCATTCAGGGACTGAAACTCCCAGAGAAAGGCGAAGGAGAGAGCGAGAGAGCGCGAGGAGGCAGGGAAGGCGGGAGGGAGGGGAGCGGTTGAGCGGCAGAGGCAGGCACTGGGAGATTAGAGAGCTTTTCTCCGCTCTGTCACACCAGACACCCACAGCCACAGAGGGGGTTGCTGAGCCGCCTGCAAGAAGTACATTGTAAATCTTCAGCGCAACAAGCCCCGCAGTCACCCCTCTTCCTGACTCCTTAGCCCTACTGCGGCTCCCCAGAGGGGCTGTTGGAGCCTTTGGCTATTAACATCAAGAGCAAAGAAGATCCTGCTGGGGAGACTCGGCAGTGTCAGATTTCACATCAAGCTCACCAGAGGATTTGGAGGATTGTATGTAAATTGAAATAAATTCTCCAAAGCCTGGCTACATATATTATACTGTATGATGTGTCCAGGTGTGCAGTACTAAATAATGGCTACCAATGACGCTCTAAAATCCTCCGGAAGACCAAAAGAGACATATTCCCTATAGGATAATTTCTATATTTAGAATGGAAAATGATTAAAATACAATGCTTACACTCAGGAACCCTTCCTCCCCCCAAAAAAAAATCTGGTAAAAATCTGAGTCCCATGACTTTGGACTTACCAAAACAATGAACAGATACATTCTGATTGGTCAGTTTTTCATGTCCCCTAGTCACAATTACTTTTTTGAAGCTTTCTGGTGTTATCATGAAAATTGTTTAAACTTTGTTTAAAAAAAAAAAAAACTATTACCAATAGAAAGTGTTTGCTGGCAGCAGGAATCATCAAAATAGGTTCAAGCCTCTTGGCTGGCTATGGACTCTTCTCTGAGTTTATTGGAGTTTGAATTATACTGAAGAGTAGTCATGAGTATATGGGATACCCAACCCTCAGTATTTGTGTGAAGAACTATAATGAACAACATTCAGAAAACAGCCACCCCAAAGGTGACAGCTAATTTTTAACAAAACAAAGTATGCTTGGCATCAGAGTCAAAAATAAAATGCATAATATGAAGAAAATGCAGTAATTCATTTTTACATTTCTTATGTCTTTAAATCTTGATGGCATTTAAAAAGTCATGTCTATCATTATTTTCCTTACAAAAAGAAATGTTGAATGCTACTGGCTTTGGAGTACTGAAAAGGTCCAAATAAAATATTGTATTTGGCTTTAGAAGCATGACCAATGAGAAGAGACCAAATACACATCAACTTTAGCCTGCTAACCACAGAAAGCACAGCACTGCTTGAGGAAGCTCTTTTCCCTTTATCCCCAGATGGGATACATGCTCAATACCACACATTCTAAATGTCCATTTGAATCATTTTTAAGTGATGATGAAAATAAGTGCCAGGGTGGGTTTTTTTAAGCATGTTGTATGTGGGCCGTTAGCAACAGACCAAGGGAAATGCCACATTCTGTTCAAGTTACTTTTTTCTGCTCTGTTTTTAAATGTCTGTGCTCTTGCTGTCCATATGTATCTGGCTGTATGAATTTTAAAAGTTGAGTAATTAGGGTTCGTTAGATTGTTTTCACAGAATTAGGAAATACAATGTGGCAAGCCAAAGGAGCCCTGAGATCCTTGGGAGGTCACCAGTCTTCTATGACTTCAGAGCTTTAATTGGGTAATTCAGCATTACTGATCTAAGAAGCATAGATTCAGTGCATTTGGTTATCAGGGACCTCTGGAAACATCCCCAAGGATCTGAGAACTACACTGGTTAAATGAAGTTACCCACTAAGGGATCTTTAGGGCTTTTTCTGTATAAAATTATATTAGTCAAGAAAAGAGTCAATGAAGGCCTTTTCAGTTCTTTATATCTTATCAATGTGTTTATATACTCCTGAAAATTACTACAAGGCATTGCTTAAATATTTCAGAATTAAATAATATTTACCAATTAGTACAGATTCTACTGACTGATTAAATTAGTAAGTGGATTGTTTTTGAGACCCAAATGAAGCAGACACAAGTTTATTAATGTAAAGTGAACACAACTTATTAGCTTATTGATTCCTCTTAAATGCAACTTTACCCAATAAACTTAGTATCATGGTCAAGTAGGGAAATATTTCTTCTTCTCCTATCAATATTACAAAAGGTTCCCAGTGAGTTTTTCTTTTTTCAATTTCCAAAAATATATAGCCCCCTTTCCCTGAGAAGCAAGCACTTAGGACAAATAAAATTTTAATATTATTTTCATAGAGAATGTTCATTCTACTGTTAAACCAAAAAAAAAGGTTACAGAATTTCAGATCATGTATCTAACAAAAACAATAAAGAAATTATTCATGAATATTCCATTTAAAGTTGCCTTTAATGTTGTGATTCACTGGATTAGAGAAAGGCTTGACTTCTCCAAAGCTGGAACCATGTAGTGCTCTAAAGGAGGAAATAAGCCTTCATCCAGGTGCCTGATCCTTCTGTTAGAAGCATTTATTTGGTGGGAGAATTTTATGATTATTTTCTCTAATGAATAAATGTCATTAAAATAATTTTGTAGCCTTATTTGATTGAGGGACTTGTAAAAGTGAATAAAATCTGCATGTTTAATATTCATGAGGCCAAATAAGCTGATTATAATTAATCTCTACCTTGGTCCTGTAAATAATCAAAATGAACTATCATCCATGCATGTGCTGGTTCCAGAGTCTTTTTACTATTTTCACTTGAACTGCTTCTTTTTTTTCTTTGTACACTGGTTTGTAAGTACAAGCACTACTCCAATGTCCTTGTGTACTTAGTTCCTTCAAGTGTGATTAGCACTTCATATCCAAACACAGTTTGGCTCAGAAGAGCTAGAGCCTGCTCTGCCCTCACCTCCTTATATTATCCTAACCCACTTACTTAATGGACTCAATTTTTTGATGTGTTAATGTCAAGGATCCAAGGTAACCTTGGAGGTCTCTTCCAGCTCTCAAATTCTGTGAAAGAAATTCAGGAACATATCTGCCATCCTTTTTATCCTTTCCCAGAATTTTTAATCTTCTCCATGAAAAACAAGAAAAAATTCAATTAAAAACTAAAACTGTACTGGGTAAGGAGACTATAAAAAATACACCATACTAGCAAAAGCATATGGGCAAGTAAACAAACAAACAAACAAACAGTCTTAATATTCTGGCAGTCTAAACAGGGCTGGTTTGTTTTATGACAGACATATGTTTTTGAAGACTTCACACAACTGAGGACCAAAGCTGACAATAGATGGTGGAAGTCTCTCTTTACCAGCTAAAGTGGTGCCTCCATGTGGCAATAGCAAAGAAGCAGTTTGAAATTTGAAATAGTGATAAGTTGATGAAAATTTTAATTTAGGAAAGTTCATATTACTGGAAACTATTAACATTTTTATATTGCATAACTTCAAAATTTTGTAACACTTGTCCTCCTCCTCCACATCTATCATTGTTGTTTGGGAGGGGTTTCATACAAGACACCCTTCCAGATAGAACATTCCTTAAGATCTTGAGATGAAGAGAGAATTGTTTAAAATTAGTCATAACTGAGATAGTGATATTTCATGATGTCTGTCGTTTACCAACTAAAATTAGCACCTTGATTAAACTGTCAATTGTCTGACTTCTGTTCATTCAAAAAGATTGATCTGAATGGAAATTGCATTTAAATTTATTATTATTATATTAATTATATTATTATATTAATAATAATTACATATATTATATTAATTATATTAATCATATATTTCATTATTATTATGTTAATTTCATTAGTATATTACTACATGTTATTAATAATAATTACATAAATTATTATATCAATTCTATATTTCATTATTATTATATTAATTTCATTAGTATATTACTACATGTTATTAATCCTAGGAAAATCTTACAATTATGCTTTTAGGAAGACAAAACAAGTCTCACAGTATAAAGGGGGCCTCTCCGGATAGGAAAAAATAAAAAAGCATGACCAAATACTTTAGGATATAAGTCCCAATTCTAGCATTAAATGTCATATCCAGAGAGGACAGTATTCGGTTCCCAGAAAAGTTGTTTTTCTTTGGGGGGGGTCTAATGCTAGATTTAAACTCTTCAGAGTTCACACGAGCTCTTTGGTTTATGATCTCTATAAGAAAGCTCCATAAAAAGTAAAGTATGTATCATGGAAATGTTTATAGTTTATTCATGAAAGCTGCCAAGATAATATACACCAAAGTCTACAAGGAGAAAAGAAACCAGTTAACTTTCCAGAGATGTTTCCATTGAACTAGTCAATTTGTCTACTAGCTCAAGAAATGGATATAGTAAATAAACAAATCCAGTTGATACCATGAATTTAAGTTGCTGAAATCATGTTTCTAGAATATGGCAGGATGAGATGATGATGATGATGATGATAGCTAAGTTTTTAAAGGTCTTAACTGGTACCAAGGATTTAGGTGTTTTATGTTATCTTATTTAATCACAGAAATAACCAGGATGAGGTCAATGCTGTTATTTCTTCCATTTGACAAATGAGAAAACTGAGGCTCAGAGAGATTAAACATCTAGGCAGAGTCATTTAATTAGTAGATGGCAAAACTGGAATTCAACACCAGGCAGGGTTTCTCCATCACCTAGACACTTAAATATTATGTCATATTATTTCCTGAAAGGTGAGCCAAATGTAAACTACCCAGTTGCATAATTGATATTGGCTACATAAATTATGAAGTTAGTGCCAGGCTCAATGGTAGGGATATAGCACAGAACCAAATCCTGGTCACAGCCCACATTGCAGTGGACAGTGCCTGGCACATCACACATTCTGAGTGTTGGTTAAGTGAAATGAATGAATAAATAATAATGTAGTATGACCCTAAGAAGAGTAATAATTTTGTAAAGTACGATAGAAAAAGGGGCAGCACTATTCACCCTGGATTGAGAACTAAGTAGTTGAATGAGTTGACTGCAGCTTATTTTTATACTGCAGAACAAGCAGTCTACATGCCTTAGAAATCTTACCTCTTGAACACATCAAAAAATATATATTCAGCCCAGGCTTATTTGCTAGTTCAAAATTACATGATCTGAATGGTGCCTCACCTCTTTCAAACCATAGAAAGTATCTGCTTCCAAAGCACAATTCCATAGATATTAATGTAAAATCACATAAAACATGAAAAATCCTGTTTTATTTCTTCCACATGCACTTTCTTTTTTTTTTTTTTTTTTGGTACTGGGGATGGAACTCAAGGGCACTTGACCACTGGGCCACATCCCCAGCCCCCTTTTTTTTTTTTTTTTTTTTGCACTTTATTTAGAGACAGGGTCTCACTGAGTTGCTAAGTGCCTCGCCATTGCTGAGGCTGGCTTTGAACTCGCGATCCTCCTGCCTCAGCCTCCCAAGTGCTGGGATTACAGGCGTGCACCACCACGCCCAGCCCACATGCACTTTCTAATCCACATTTTTTCTCTTTTCAAATAATTTATTCCTGTTTCATTTAATAACAAAACATACAGTTTGTCTTAGAATCATCCATTATTCCAGATATACACACATATGTAGATATGTAAAATATATATAGATATTCATATTGATTATATATTCATATTGATATATAATCTAAATATTTATGTTGGTATATAAAGTATATAAAATTTCATATATATGTATTATATGTATCTCTATAGCTCTTTAAGCAAGGTAATAATAGCATTTTCTTGAATTTGAGTAGCAAGTGAACATTGTAAGGAGGTTGATAAAGAAGTTAGGGGAAATATAGTGAAGTTTTTCTCCTTTAGATAATGAAATATCATTGATATTGCCATATTAATAATATTACCATATCATATTAATATGATAATAATTATCATATACCTGTATATGAATTTTTAAAAGGTAATTTTGAACTATTTTGGTTCATTAGTTTTTTGTTGTTGTTTTGTTGATACTAGGGATTGAATTTAGGGGCACGTTACACTAAGCTATATTCCTTGCATTTTTTGTTTTTTATTTTAAGACAGGTTCACACTAAGTTGCTTAGGGCCTCACTAAGTTGCTAAGGCTGGCCTTGAATTTGAGATCCTCCTATCTCAGCCTCCAGAGCCACTGAGATTATAGGCATCCACCACCAGGCCCAGATGTGTTTTTTTTTATTTTTAATAGTATAACATATAATCTATAATACATGGGTTTGCTGAGTCTGTATTCTGATCAAAGTTGCATTCATTTCTTTGAGAACACATTGTGTATATTTATACAAATACATACATATAAAAATAATACTCAATAGTAATAAAATTCAAATTGCATTGTTTTTAAACCTCACTAAATTAGTACTTTGAAAGTAAATAAAAAGATGTATCACAATTTTTTTTAAGGTTTAGGCCTATACAAAAATAAGGTACCTTCTCAGTCATGACCTGAAGACTAGACTCTCTTTCTGGTCCATCTCTGCCCCTTGCTTATTCAGTGATAATGGCTAGAAGAAGACCTAGTTTCCTCCACCCCCAGTTACTTATAAGGATCCTCCATACCTCTTGAATTTCAGCATTAAAATCCAAGGTTAGGGGCTGTGGTTGTGGCTCAGTGGTAGAGCACTTGCATAGCACATGGGAGGTGCTGGGTTTAATCCTCAGCTCCACATAAAAATAAATAAATAAATAAAATAAAGGCATTGTGTCCAACTACAACTAAATACACACACACACACACACACACACACACACACATATGTATTTTTTTTTAAAGGCTATACCAGCATTCCACAATTTTCTTCTTCCTTCAGACAGGCTTTTCTGAGAGCACTTCCCCTTTCACACCTTTATAGGCTCAGAAAGGACTCTCCAGGTGCCTTTGAAGTTAAGGGAAGTATATGTGTGAGGGTCTAGAATTATTTTCGAAATTCTAACAATTAGACTTCAACTAAAAAGCTCTTTTATTAGTTGTTTAGAAAGTTAGTTACATGATATTATTTCAAATAGTCAAGGTCCAAATGTATTATTGTACTATAAAGAATGTAAAATTAAATATGTTGTGTGTTTTTTTTTTTTTTTTTTTTTTTTTTACTTTTATATGAAGAACAGTAAGTGCTAGGCCGTATACAAAATATAAGAGAAATGGTCATAGTTTATAACCAATGATGTCTATAGAATCCGTATCTGGAAGAAAAAAGAAAGAAAGAAAAGCCTAAGCCGGGCGCGGAGGTGCACGCCTGTAATCCCAGCACCTGGGAGGCTGAGGCAGGAAGATCACGAGTTCAAAGCCAGCCTCAGCAATGGCGAGGCATTTAGCAACTCAGTGAGACCCTGTCTCTAATAAATTACAAAAAAAGGGCTGGGGATGTGGCCCAGTGGTCCAGTGCCCCTGAGTTCAATCCCTGGTACCAATAAAAGAAAAAGAAAAACCTACCTATAAAATTACTACACTAAAAACAAATCGAATCACCAACTCTTTTGAAAACAACCAGCTGCTTGATTGAAAGAATCTTTCTGCAGTCTGTAGGGGAAAAAAAGCAATGAACCTGAAGATTACTGGAGTAGTTAACATATTAAAATGTGGATGATCCCTTCATAAAATAGGTTCAATTCTTATAAGAGAACTGATGTAATATGTAACTTGCTTGTGATCTTCATTATTGGCACTTTTCTCTTTAGTGCCACCTTGTGGGTTAGCCAGTAACAAAATTTTTACTTCAGGGTTTTGAGGTCTGGGGATATTTTTCCTCTACTGTGTTAAAGCTGGTCTTAGAAAGTATTGTGGAAAAACTCAGATGTGAGGCAATTTCTTTGTTTTCCCAGAGAAGCAGCCACTTCACCAGAAGATATTTGCCATAATTCTGCAATTGACCATTCAGGGCACCAGAACAATTTCTCAGAGATTGGAAATATTGGAGTCTACACAAAAATCGATGTTCATTTACAGGATAATCACCAAACTTGTCTTGGATAACATAAGTGGCAAGCTCTGACTTGTGATTTTTCTGTAAGAAAAATGTTTTCTTAACTCGGTATCATTGTTTCTACAATAGTGTCTCATGAGAATTGATGCTAGGTGATTTGAAACGCTGCTTAATCCTATTTTAGAAAAAACTCCCATAGCTGATTTAGTCTCATATGCAGCTTACTTCTAACATCAGACTGAATTTGCACTGAATTGCCTCACTCAGTTTATTTTAAAATTATGCTTCAGCTATAAGGGAATAAGAAAAAAGTCAGTACAGTGTGTTGAAACATCTCTTTTCATTGAGAAACAAAGGAAATGTGGTATGTGTTCTCTAACATTCTCCATGTATTAGAGATGTCATATTAATCTTTTGTATTGCCAGACAAAAAATAATAGTTTTACCAGAACATGTTGCTTTTATGACTAGGGGATTTTTGCATCATGGTGGTGTAATAAACTTTGAAATTGCACTCATGAAGTCTTTTCAGAACAAGTTGAAATCATATGTAATCTGGTCATTTTGAATAGGAAGTGTTCCTATCTGAACTCCTCCTGCCCTATTAAGAGTTGAAGGCTGTACCATGTGTTATTCAAAAAGTAATTTTCCCTGGATGTGCAATAAGGCCTCTGATGTGACCTATAACCTGGGTGTCATAAACCATACATTATCTATGCTGGAAGCACAGGAGCAACAATCAAAAAATTTTAAGTATTCTTACAGACTTGCCAAAATCCGATTATAGACCCAGGGCTGTCAAATACTACCAGTAATGCTGCAGAAACCTTCAAATTTAACTCCCTAGTCATTCTTAACTTGAGTGAGTGTTGTGCCTTGTCTCTGAAAGTAATGCATTGTGCTTTCCAAGTCAGGAAATGCATTTCAATTGTTAATTTTCACATCCTTTGATATTTGAATCTGTCCTTGACATTCTGACACAGATTCCGTTTCTCACAGATTTGGTTCAGGAGTGAATTAAAAGAGGCCTCAGAATGGCAACATTTGGTGTAGCCCTCCATTTAACCTTTGCATGGCTATCATTGAACAAGTCCTTGTTCTCAGAGCTTAACCTAAAAAATTTTCAGAAGGGAAGAAAAAAAGAATACTAGTGAAAGAACTCTCTCTCACCTAGGAACTATAAAAAGTTTTGGCCCTTTTCACCTCGTGCTTCAACTTCAGCTTTAATAGTAAAGCTATGCCTTCCATCTGTTTAAACTAAATAAACTTCTCTGCAGTGTCCTCCAGAAAACCCCTTGGCCGTGTGTACATTGCTGTATGGGAGCTGCATCAGATGCAATTATGTGCACCATTTATTCAACGTAAAACTCAATTGATGAACTAACTGTACCCTCTTCTCATTTTTATTATATTCTTGTTAAATATAGAAAGTTATTTTTAAAGAAGTTCCAAGAAGCAAAATACATTTCATCTTTACTCTGTTACAGACTCCAAATTAAGCAGATCCTAATTAATTGAGTTACGTTATAATACCAACAGCCTTTTCCTTTAATGTCAAAAGGCTTTTATGATCTCTTCTCTGTGCCTCTTAAAGTGAGACTGCACAAAATATTTTCTTGACATTTCTGAGAATTTCATTTTCCGTTTTGAAAAATCATTTATTGCTTTAATCTTCCAATGTGGGAAAGTAATGAATATTGATTCTCTTCTAGGAGCACTAACACTCAACTAGGCAAACTTAGTAAGTGATGGCTCTTAAGGTTCTCTTTGGTTTTCTAGACAGAAAATCAAAGCTATTTAAAGTAAAGGATGTGTTTTCAATCAATGCATGTCCACAAGTTAACATTAATGTTCACAAACATTTTCCATGATCATTTTGTCTTATTTGGGTGTGTATATGTCTTCATATATCTATATCTATATATAAAGATATAGATCTAGATAGGTAAGGGCAAGGGGTATATATGTTTCCATAGTCTGAATAAAAATGTTTCACATGTCACTGTGCTAACCTCTAGTGTAATAAAATGCACAAATAGTTCCTGTGCCACTCCTTCATTTTCAGTGCTTGCTAAAACGGTCAAATTAAACTGCTGATGTGATAATCATCCAAATATATAATTCTAATATTGCTATTATAGGGTTGTTTCTTTATTTCTATGAGATTTACCTACAGTAGCTCTCTGTTTAATGTGCAGCATTCTATAGCACTTCATTTTTAAATGTTCCGAGCAGGAGCTATACCTTCCAGGTTATGCAAATAATCAAGCCTTAGCAACATTATGAAATATAATCCACATTATGAATTGAACAAAATGAGCCCTCAGATCTGATTGCCTAAGGCTCAAAATGTTAATGCTCCTGAAACACCTTGTATGTATTAGCTAGTGGAATGAAATTGCACTAAAACAGGAGAACGAATCGTGGTGTGGACCTCAGGCTCACTCCATCAGTTTTGCCTGTTGCTGCCCGCCTGAGAAGGGAACTTCTGCTCTGCTGATTCTCACCCACTTTGTGTTCCCACACTTCCCAAAAGGATCAATCCTGGGTGTCCCGTAGTGAACCAGCTTCGCAAAATATTCCCCTAAAGTGTGACAATCTCCAGTTCCTTCTGGGGAATCCAAATTGAAGAGACAGAACCAAGTCTAAGTAAAAATGAAAGTTTTTTTTTTTTTTTTTTTTTTTTTTTTTTTTTTTTTTTTTTTTTAAATAATGATTTACACAGTAACACCATGAAAAGGCGCCTGGAATTTTTCAGTTCCCAAGCAATTGGTTTAAAAAGAAAATCATTCTAAATTATCCTCCTGCTCTCCTGTATTAGTGTTGCCCAAGGAATTACTTGCAGAGGTAATATGCAGATCATCACCAGGATTTATTTGCTTTTCTAACACCTTTTTGTTCACAAACTGAACAGAACTGAAAGCATTTTAGCAGCATAAGAGGGTCTGCTAGCAGCTCTAAGAAAGAGCTCACTAATAAACAATGAAGTATATAAGTGTAAAGGGAAAGAGCCAAATCCCACGATGAAAAGCCACATTTTTTAAGCCAGCCCCAAAAAACCAAAGGTGGAATGTTTTCTCTGATATGTAGAAGCTAACCCATAATAAACTAGTAGGAGGGGAGGAACCAAAGTTCAGCAGAGTAGGCAAATGGGAATTAAGGAAATGGAGTGGATATAGAACTAGGTAAGTCAATGGAATGAATCTGGCGTAACTTTCCTATGTTCATCTAAAATACACCACAGTGAATCTCACCATTGTGTACATCCGTAGACTGGGATCCTAATTATCATAAGATATATTCCATGCTGTATAAATGTCAAAATAGATTCTACTGTCATGTACAACTAAAAAGAACAGTTTTTTTTAAAGCCACATTTCTGCAGAAGGTTTCATAGACAGTATTGCTTATTTTTTTAACCATTTAAGAGTAATTTATAATTGCTTCCCAATTTTCAAAATAAGCTTCTGCAGCCAGGTAGTCTCCTTCAAAGAAGTTTGCCATAAAATAACCACCTAATTTTGTGAAGTTTGGACAACCCTACACGAAACTGAGTAGCTTTCATTGACCCAGTAGCTGTTCCAAAAGTGTGTAGGTAATGAACAGTAAAAAAGTAACAAATTAACAGCAGTTCAGCCAAAAACATTTTCCATACACTTTTGAGTCCAATTCAGTACCTTCAAGGTCTAGACAAAGGCAGCCAGTGTGCCCTCTGGCTTTTTCTAGGAAATCAGTATCAACTTCCTTGAAAAAACCAAAAGGAGAAGGGGAAAATGGAGGGGACATACCTTAGGTAGATCCTAAATTATTATCTTTCTTAAATTTTGTCTTTCAGATGCACAAAATATTGTATGAATGGGGTTTTAAAATAGTATTTAAAAATCACTTTCCAAGCCAGGTGCAGTGGCACATGCCTGTAATCCCAGTGGGTTGGGAGGCTGAGTCAGGAGGATCATGAGTTCAAAACCAGCCTCAGCAATGGCGAGTCACTAAGCAACTCAGTGAGACCCTGTCGCTAAATAAAATACAAAATAGGGCTGGGGATGTGGCTCAGTGGTTGAGTGCCCCTGAGTTCAATCCCTGGTACTCTCTCCCCCAAATAAGTCACTTTCCAATTTTAATTATCAATTGGCCTAAACCTTATGGAAAGTAATGGAGCAACAGCTATCAGAATTTATACCTGGATTGTAACTGTTGGCATGACTGACTTCTACTAGAATAAGAGTTTCTTCTAGGCAGGAAGTGTACATTCATTTATGTATCCACACAGCAAGCTGAGTCACTGGACATACGATCGGCCCTCTGTATATGTGGACTCCTCACAGGCAGATTCAACCACCATGGATCAAAAAGATTGAGAAACAAAATGTGTCTCTACTGAACATACACAGCCATTAATCTTGTCATTGTTCCCTAAACAATACAATATAACAATTATTTGTGTGATGTTTACCATTGTATTGGGCATTATAAGTAATCAAGAGATGATTTAAAGTATATAGAAGGATGTGTTATTTCCAAATACTATGGGTTATTTGTAATAACCCCTGGGTTATTTACAAATACCAGGCCATTTTATATAAGGGATTTGGGCATGCATTGATTTGAGCATCAATAGGGAGTCTTAGAAACAATCTCTCACTGATGTGAAGGAATGGCTGTACTGAGACCTTCATGAATGTTTGTTGAATGCATAATGCTCTACTTGGCAATATTTGTCATCAATTTCTTCAGCATTATTACCTCCTTCTCTTATTCCTGTCCTCCCTGTCCAGCACTTTTGGGGCCTGTGTGCCTGGAAAGGGTACTCTTCAGCTTGGCCTCTGTGAAGTTTTCTACTGGGCCACTCTTTTGGAGTTAGTCCTGTTATCAGACTCCACCCTTCCCTGTCTCTAGTCTAGAAACTCAATACCATAGTAGTAACTGAAAACATTTTTCTCTACATTTTAAAGGGGATAGACTAACAAAAATGATATCATTTTTCCCTAAAATAAGCCAGTAGTAAGTATGTTCTAGAATCAATATTTAATCCTCTCAGCTTCAGTTTTAGAAACAAAGTATTGTGTTCCCCTAGAAGGAGAATTTTACTAGGTGCTGAGACCATTTAGGCCATATATTGTCATCATATTTGACAGAGGATTTGTATTCTGAAGTGAGCATCTAAGGTAGAAGCACCTATGGTAAAATCTTCCCTGAGAAAAAGTGCCCCCAAGAGGCAGTAAACCATGGTTTTGTGTATCCTTTTATATGCAGCAACATGTATACAGAGATGTAGGAATAAAGTATGTACAAATATATAATACTTTCAGTATTCTTAATTAAGTTGAATTTGGGTCAGTAAAATCCCCATATGCTATGACTTTGCTGTTTTAATAACACTGCTAC
Source organism: Tamias sibiricus (assembly GCA_025594165.1). Classification (NCBI taxonomy): domain Eukaryota; kingdom Metazoa; phylum Chordata; class Mammalia; order Rodentia; family Sciuridae; genus Tamias; species Tamias sibiricus. Next base: position 129,853,301 of record CM046661.1, on the reverse strand, counting down.
GAATTCACTACTATGCTTATACAATGCCTAAATAGCCAGCCTGTGCTTAAGATTCAATTAAAAATAAAAGTAATGTCTGCCTGCCTTTTGTTTCAGCAACAAAAGCAGCCCAATGGAGTTAGGGCCTGGTCAGAGGCCGAGCAAGACCTGGTTATTGGCTACATGCAGATTGTCCAGTGTCTTAGTGCTGGAGAAGGTATGAATATGGAAGCAAGAAAGGCTCAGATAAGCCCTGTGGTGGGTGTTGGATTAGAATTGGAAGAGTGGGTGTAAATGTGTTTATACACACACATGTACAAACAGTCCCTCACTTTACTTACAATGGTTCAACTTGAGATTTTTCAACTGCACAATGGTGCAAAAGCCAATGCACATTCAGTAGGAACCACTCTTCAAATTTTGAATTTGGATCTTTTCCCAGACTAGTAATAAATGGTCAATGTTCTTTTACAATGTTGGACAGGGACAGTAAGCCACATCTCCCAGTCGGCCACACAATCACAAAGGTAAATAATCAATGGTACACCATGGTATAATGTACTGTATTGCTGAACTATGATGTTTGATAGATAAAGTGTATTAAATACGTTTTCAAATTGAGATATTTTCAGCTTTCATGGCTTATTAGGATATAACCCCATTGTAAGTTTGCCTCTCTCTCTCTCTCTCTCTCTCTCTCTCTCTCTCTTTCTCTCTCTTTCTCTCTGTCTCCCATTGTAAGCCATGCATCTGTTCTTTCTTTGTCACACGCACACATAAATAGGACATGTAAATGAATATAGGGGTATGGGTGTGTGAGTGTGCGTGCATATGTGTTCGTGCACATGTGCCCATTAAGAGTGCCTGGGAACAACAATACTTAGGTAGCAATGAGCAAGCTTAATGCCCAAGTCTTGTTTTCTAAATACATCTCTCCACTATAAGAAACCCAAACTCATTAGAGATTATAAGGATGATCAGGAAAGAACAAAATAAACTTCGAACGTGTCCATCTGCCAGAAAGCAAGAACTTTCTTGGATGAATAATGGGAACATAACCAAAGGATATAGGAGCCACTTTGAAGACACTCCCACTGACCAAGCAGGGTCTAATCTGAGCGATAAAACAAGTAATGAGAGTAATGGGTTATAATGCACTGAATAAAATATATACCCATGAATCCGCACTGATATAATAAACAGATGGAAGAAAGTGAAAAACCTTTCTTAGATTAACAAATGCCAATAAATGCAGAAAGAATTCAGGTAAGACATCAATGAATTCTAAAATTATTGGTGAATATGAGGTGAACAGGATTTTATATAGTATCAAAGTATCTTTCTACAAAAATCTTTTTTAATCACTAAGGAAAACAAAAGTTACCTTTATAGTGGACAAACCTAACAGACACCATCTGAATCAAGTGATCGAAGTTAACACAACTAGTTATTAAAGAGACTAATCAGTATCATATACCACCTGATAGAAGATGATAACACATCACTTCTCTAATATTGAGCCCCAAATTCATATCCTCGTTATAATCAAGAAGATATATCACACAACTGAAATTTAGAGAATTTCTGTAAAATATGTGACCTTCAAAATGTCAAGGCCATGAAATCAAGTAGAGATTGAGAAACTTGGACTAAAGAAGGATGGGGAGACACGACAACTGAGTACATTGTATGATATCCCATTGAACCTTCTCATTTATATAAGGATATCATTAGAACCATTGGCAAAACTAGGTCTCTGGGAGAAGTGTCCTCATCAACTTCCCATACTACTCATGCAACTATTTTTTGCATTTGAAATCTTTTTTTTTTAATTGAAAAACATCTATCTCAGTGCTTTGTTAAGCTCCCAATGTGCAGCTCTAAGGCTGTACAAGCAGAAAAGGGGATATTAGGTGAAACTAGCAATAATGACATCAGTAAGGTGGAAAAGAAGATAAACTAATCGTGCAATGTCAATCAGTCTTTTTTTAAAAAACGTTTTTTTTTTTTATTTGAGGGGTGGTATCTACTCTCCTGGTATCCTGTAGGCATCAGCTTTGCCCGTTCACCTTGCTTTCCTTTCACATAGCCAATGTACCCATTTTAAACACAGCAAAGGATATTTTGAGAATGCCTTCTGCAACTACTTTCATCTTTTTATTTCCTTTCCTTTTCTGTCTCCCTTCCTTCCTCCATTTATTTATTTTTGGAAGCAGCATCCACCCTGCCGAAAGAACCTACTCTAAACATAAAATACCTTGCCTCACCCTGCTCAGCCCCACGAAATAATTCAAGTGGCATCTGATGAGACTGAGAAGAAAAGAATAACTGCACACTTACCCTCTTCACCTTCATCACTGCCCAGCAGTCTCTCCTGCCTACCCTGTGTTTGGGCCCTTCTTCTTTATCACCACTTTCCTCCTTTCTTCTCTGGACCAGGATGTAAAACTGCTCTTGAAATTAATTAAATATAAATGGACCTCTAGCAATTTTTCTTGCCCTATAATCTAAAGTATTCAAATTCCTTATTTAAAACATGAAAAGAAAGATAATCAAGATGTAGACATCCCCATTTGAAAACTTTTCTAAGCCATCTTCTGCATTAAGTCAGGACTATACAACAGCCTGCCATTCCTAACAGCACTTGTCAGGAATGTGAGAAATTGTTAAAAGGAAAGAAACTTTAGAAGATCTAAATTCAAATTACCTTGACTATAATTAAAATAGCCACCATTCGTCAGTAATGACAAGTGAGGTGGAAAGAGAGCAAAAACAATCAAATGATTGCCTAAGATCTGGAGCAACAATCCTATCAGAAGATTCTGACAAATAATGGCCTCAGGTTATATTTGGAGAAGTATTTTAGCTCTGTTGCCTCAATCTGCCACATGGAAACTTAATAAATATACTATTAAGTAGTCTGATGCTTTCCTCCTAATAATCACTGCAGTGATGATGGTCACTATGATGCTGACAAAGATGGTTAAAGGCATGAAGCTAGGTTTCACTGATCATGGCCTTGAGAAAACCATTCATACTCAGTTATTCGTCACTTTTCATGATGCAATATGCAAACATAGCTCATATGATAGCTGGTATGGGTGATATTGTTCTGAGCAGCTAGAAGGATGGAGTGGACATTTACTGTAGGATTATTTTCTGTATAGGCTTGGACCCATCAGATTCTCTCCCCTTTCTTGCTTATAGCTCTCAAAAATAACTGTAGAATGTGCTGTGAATACAATGTCTTGAGATAAGGAGGAACTGCCTCAAATACAGTGTGGGCCTTGTTCCTTTCCTTCCTAGGGAATGAAATGTCCTGAGTTAGTGAGAGACTGCTAGGGCTAGCCTGTACTTCATTCTTGTCTCTTCTGGAAGCAGGTGTCTTTCTAAGCATTACTCCTTTAGCCATACTGTGTCTTGGGTTTACAACCTAAAGCAGGCTATTTCGCAGGTACCTTTAGCTGCAGTGCAAGTGGGGCACATGTAGTTCAGATGTCTCAGCCCTGGACAGCTTCTTGAGCCTTGTGGAGCCAGATCAAACGAATCCTAGACTGCTCTTTTCTTTTCTTTCTTTTTTTTTTTTTTCCTCCATGCTGCCTGTCTGTAATCAATGAACTCTTTCTATAACTTGTTGCATGTGAGTATGTCCTATGACACAGACTAGGCATTGGTAACACTGCAACCTAGAATGGGAGTGAAGGAATTGGTGCTAGAAGTGAAGGGGTGGGTCTTGTTTTGAGGATAAACAATTCATCTGTAGGAACCAGTAGGAATAGGGTTAAATGCGTACTTGCGGTAGTGGGTATTCGCTAACATTCTCTTCCAAGTGTTTCACTTTTTTAACAAAATAGGAAGCAAGATCATAAGCTGAGTGAAGATGAAGAAGAAGGTGTTAAAGGTTTGAGGAAAAAGGGGAAAAGATATGACAGAGTTATCTAAGAAGATGAGTAAATAGGAAATGAAAATTTGAGGCTTTTAAGATTATTGGGTCTAGGTACCCATACAATATTAGTGTTCACAAATTTAAAGTTTATCTGAAGCCATCCTCTGCCATGTGGGCACAGGCCTGGAGTAATTGACAGTTGGATTCAGTCAGATTTAGGTAACCTCAACAAAGGGAGAATGGAACGAGTAAGATAAAGGATATTGGCAAAAGAGCAACTATAAATATAGGCCTGGAATCAAAACTGGATGAGAATAAAAATAAAGGCATGAGGGGGTCAAGAATGAAAGATAATGAAAATGAGATAGAATGAATGGATTTCTTAATATTAGTTATTTAAATTAGATCAGTATACTTCAGACACAGTGAATCATAGAAAGTAGTGGCTTTTGTACCTTAATAGGTAATATATTCCCTGAACTCAAATGTACATTTTCTTTCTCCATACTATTATTTACTAGAATTCATATTTAATTCCACTGAAACTCAATTTTAAGATACAGTAGAGAATTCCTCTACTATTGTAAATCTGTTCCTTTGAACCTTATTTTCTTCCAATACTCCATAACACCTGGATTTCTATCAAGACTCCATTTTTCATAGCAAACCTCATCATAATAAGCCCCCAATTTATGGGATAAAGAGGAAGAATTGGCAGGCTTAAGAAGATTATTGTATCAATTAATGTAGAAAAAGCATTCAATAAAATCCAGTATTCATTCATAATATGAAAACTCTCAGCAAGTTAGGAATAAACAGGAACTATAAAGAGAATCTAAAAAAAATTCTGTATTATTTTCATGAATATACCACTCTGGGTGGGGAAGTGTTGATAATGGGGGAGGCCATGCATGTGTGAGAAAATGGGGTATATGGGAAATTTCTGTACTTTCCACTCATTTTTTTTCTGTGAGCCTAAAACTGCTCTAAAAAAAAATAAATCCCATTAACGAAAAACTACAGATATCATTCTTCATGACAGCAGACAGAATACCCTCCTAAGATAGGGAACAAGGCAAGAATTCAATTCTCACTAGTCTTATTCAACATAGTACTAGAAGTTCTAGCCACTGCAATAAGTCAAGAAAAAGAAGTAAAAGACATACAGTTTCAAAAGGAAGAAATAAAACTGTCCCTATTTTCAAATGACATGATTGTCTAGAAGACCTCATGAATTCTAAAACTCCTAGCATCTAAAAAGTGATTTCAGCAATGTCATGGGATACTAGATCAAAACAAAACTCTTTGTAATTTCTATATATTAACAGTGACCCTATGAAAACCAAATTAAAACACATTTAAAATCAATAAAAAGAAAATGCAATGCCAAAGTATACATTTAACAAAAACATTCACACCATTTATATGGTGAAAATTACAGATACTGGTGAAAGAGGCCAATGACAACCTAAATAAAAAGACATGCCATTTTCAAGGATTGGAAGACTCAATGTAGTAAAAATTTCAGTGCTGCCCAAATTGATCTATAGGCTTAATGCAATTTCTATCAAAGTTCAAGTAAGTTTTCTTTGTATAAACTAACAAGGTTATTCCAAAATTTATATGAAAAGCATAAAACCTAGAACAGTTAAAATAATATAAAAAGAAATATAAAATGAGAGAAATCACTCTGATATAAGTGCTTACTATACAGCAGTATCAATCAAGACTGCATGGTATTGGCAGAGGGATATATGCAGACATCAAGGGAACAGAAAAGAAAACCTAGAAATATACCCACACAAATATTTCTAAGTGATTGTTTTCCGATTGATTTTTGACAAAAGTGCAAAAGTAATTCAGTGGAGGAAGGATAGCATTTTCAACAAATGGTGATGGAGAAGTGGGTATCCATAAACAAAAAGAAAATGAACATCAACAGAATCTCACATCTTATACAAAAATTAACTCAAAGTAGATAATGGACTTAAATGTTAAATATAAAACAATAATTCTTTTGAAAAATAGAAGAAAATATTCAGGATCTAGGACTAAGCAAAGATACCAAAGGCATAATTTATTTTTTAAAAAGTTGGTAAGTTGGAACTCATCAAAATTAAAAACTTTGTTCTGCAAAATATCTTAAGATTTTAGAAAGAAAATAAGACTGAAAAAAAAATGATAAGCCACATATCTCACAAAGGACTAGTATGTAAAATAAATGAAGAATTTTCAATTTTTAAGAGTAAAAACACAATAATCCTTTTAGAAATTTGACATGAACAGAAATATATGTCACTGAAGAGGTTACACAGATGGCAAATAGGCACACTGAACGATTTTCAACTTCATAAGCTAATAGGGAAATGAAAATTAAACTCTAAGTTGCTATCACTATATTTTCTATCAGAATGGAAAAAAAAGTGACCATACCAAATGTCAACAAGAATCGAGAGAAGTTGAATTTTTCATGCATTGCTGATGAGAATGTCAAGAGGTACAGCAACACTGGAAAACTGTTTTAGGTTTTTGTTGTTGTTCCTAAGAAAAAAGCCGAATATGGTGGCACACACCTGTGATTCTGGCAGTTTAGAAAGCTGAGGCAGGAGGATCGTGACTTCAAAGCAACTCAATGAGACTCTGTCTCTAAACAAAATATAAAAAAGGGCTGGGGATGTGGCTCAGTGGTTAGCCACCCATGGGTTCAATCTCTGGTACCCCAAAAAACAAACAAACAACAGCAACAACAAAAAAAACCTTAAGTATGTTGGGCATGGTGGTGCATGCCTACACTCGGGAGGCTGAGACAGGAGGATCATAAATTCAAAGCCAGCCTCGGTAGCCTCCGGCTTCAATTCCTAGTAGCAAAAGAAAAACCAAAACCCTAAATGTACAGTTACCATACAACCAAGCAATTCTACTCTCCAACATTTAACCCAGACAAATGGAAACTTATGTTTATATAGCTTATAACAGGGTTATTCACAGTAGACCCAAATTGGAAATGATCCAAATGTCCTATAACCAGTGAATGTTTAAACAAACTGTGATGCAGCCATATACACATACAATGGAATAGAACTTAGAAATAAAAAGGATAAACTATGAATATATAACAACTTGGATAAATCTCCAGAGAAGTATGCTGAATTTAAAAAACAAACAAACAAAAAAACAATCCCAAGAAGTTATACACTATATAATTTCTCTGCAACACTCATCAAATGATAAAATTATAGGAATGGAGAACCGACGTTCATTTTCTAGATGGTATAAACAGAGGTAAGGGTGAGTGGCAGGGAAGAAGATGCAGATAAGAGCAACATAACAGATCCTTGTGACAGTGGGACTGTTCTAAATCTTGACTCTGCTGATCAAGTAAACATACATATGTGATAAAATTGCATAGAACTAAATACATACACACAAATAAATGCCTGTTACTCTAGGGAATCTGAATAATGGGATATAATCAATGTGAATTTCCCATTTGTGATATTATACTATAGTTTTGTATGCATTTGGGAGAAACTGGGATATAGATAAACAGTATCTTCCTGTATTACTTCTTATAATTGCATGTCAATCTCAAGTATCTCAAAATAAAAAGAGGGAGAAGTGAGTGCCTTTCGTATGGAGATCTGAGGTAATTTGAGGAATCTTGTGTTTTAAACAGGGATAGTATGCAATAAAAATAAAATTATATATCACATATGTAATTACAGAATTATATATCTGAACTATATTAAAACTGATACATGATTTAGGAAAAAGTCAAAGAATTAAAAACACTAACGATCACTTTTAGTTTTAACATTTATCTTTTAGACTATCTCTGGCTTTTTCTCTGGACAAAAGGAAAAACATCTTCAGATATACTCAAGACTTGACTAAGCCCCTGATAGCTTTTCAAAGCAGCTTAGTGCCAAACATTTTTCCAGCATCCACTGGAGTATGTTTACAGCTTGATAGAAAGTATTTTTAAGTTGCTTAACGTACACAATGAGTTCCCTACTTACATGGTTCCAATTACTCTTTGACCTTTAGCATAGCAGAGAAACATCTTTCAGCTCCTTACAATCTGTTAAAAATTTTAGATGAGAGGAAGGATCCTCAAAGCTGGATTATCAGACTCCCAAGCCAGTGAGATCTTCCTGCGTCTTCAGCTGCTTGTCATAGCATTCAGCCAGAACTGACGTTTCTATGTTCTAAACCTCCAGCCCTAAATGAACTCTCATCTCTAAACTTCTGTAACAATTATCACCTACACTAATGTGTTTATTTTATATTGAAGCATATTTATGCAATAAAAAGCACTAATTTTAAGTGCAATGCATACTGGCAAATGAATTCATCTCTGTGAAACCATCATTGTAATCAAGTTATAGAACATTTTTGTCACCACCCCCCCAACCCCCCTAAGAAATTCCTTTGACTACTTTCTCCAGATCCCAGTCCCAGGCAACCATTATTTTGCTTTTCATCACTATAGACTAGTTTTGCCTGTTCTGGAATTTTACTTAAATGGAAGCATAAAGGATATGTTCATTTGTGTCTGACTTCTTTAACTTCACATAATTTTTTTATATATTTTACCTATGCAGTTGGGTGTTAGTCCTTTTTTTTTTTTTTTTTTTTTTTTTTTTTTTTTTTTTTGGTTGAGTAGTATTCGATTTTGTTATATATACTGTAACTGTAAGTAGTATTCTGTTTTCTTCATTCACTCAGTTTTTCGTGGACATTTGGGCCACAACAGTTTTGAACTACTGCAAACAAAGCTGCTATGAATATTCATGTGCATGTCTTTTTATGGAGTCATATGCTTTCATTACTCTTGGGTAAATACCTGGGATTGGAATAGCAGAATTCAATGATAGGTGTATATTTACTTAATTTTATAACTACCAGGCTATTTTACATTCCTACCAGTAACATATTAGAGTTCTGGTTTCATTCTTCTAACATTTGCTTATTCTTTTTAATTTTAGCCATTCCGGTGAGTGTGAAGTAGCCTATCATGTGGCACTAAGTTGAATTTCCCATATGACTAATGATGTTGCAAATCTCTTGTGTGCTTATTAGCTTTCGTGTATCTTATTTTGTGAAGTGTTTGATCAAATCTTGTGCTCATTTTTTGAGTTGTTAATCTTATTATTGAGATTTAATCTTCTGGATTAAAGTTCTTTATCAGATTAGATACACATTTGCAAATATTACCTCCCAATCATGGCTTACTTTTTTGTTTTACTAAAGAGTGTCTTTGAAGATCAGAAATTTTAATTTCAATAAGATCCAAGTTAGCATTTTTAAAAACATTATGATTAGTTTGTTTTGCCTTATCTATGAAATTTTTGCTTACCTCAAGATCATGAGTGTTTTCTCCTGTTTTTGTCATAGCTGTTATAGTATCATATTTTATCTTTATGTCTATCATACATTCCAAATATCTTTTGATTTAAAATACTAATAAAATGCAGAGCTCAACTCCATCCTTATCCATAAATATTAAACTTACTTAAATTGAATTTGTTAGAAATTCTGTTTTCTTTTAAATCCTGAAGGATTACCAATAATGTAACAAATAAGTACATTGAGATCTATTGATGAGGATTCCAAATATATAAACTGCTTAGTACTTTCAGTAAAATGCCCATATTTCACATGTAACAAGGCAAAAGCATTAACTCCAAGAATTTTCACCTAAAGCATGTTTTCATCAACAACTTCATCCCTGCTTTCTTACTCTTGAAATGATCACAAATCAATAGATCTTATAAAGAAGAAATGACAAAAGAATAGCCCAATACAAGTCCACCCATCTCCCATACTGAGGAGCTGGGAAAACTATTACACAATGAATAAATTCTAAACCACCTGCTATTGTTCTGTTTCCTCTTTGTTGATGTTTTCATATATTTACAGTAACATATTCTTTGAAATTAATTAGCTTCAGGAGATTTAGGGGTAAATTTCATAATGACTGAGGTAGAAACATCTTGTAATATTGATTCTATTTTATGTAAGTATGTGAAAGCAAATATGAATAAGCATCTTACCCTTTGATTTAAATATTTGATTCTATTTGTTTAATATGTACACACACTTTATATATATATCATAGTCAAATCCATGATAGATAAATAGATACCAGATAGATAAACAGATAATACTAGTAGCTTATATCTGATGAAATGAAGTTCTATAGGACTATTCTGGTATCTACAAGTGGTTCTTGAAATTGGTCTGGGTCAATTTTCACATGAAATAACCCAAATTCACACAATGTGGTCTGATATTGTGATATCTGCTTACATTGTATTTTAAATGTATTTGTGCTTTCTTACAATCCCAAAAATACATTCTGAATTTCAATGAAAAACACTGTGCTGTACTCTACAGCAGTGATTTTGAACTCTGGCTGCATGTTAAAATAACCTTGGGAGTTTTTATAAAGTATCAATAGCCAGGCCTACTGCAAACTAACTGAATTCAAATATCTGGGGCTGAGTCTCAGGGTATCCAATGATTCTCATGTTCAGACAGATGAAGAGTCATTGTGCTAGATTAGTGATTCTGGAAGTGTGAACCAGGGATCATTAGAAGTCTCTGAGAACTTTTAAGGGGGCCTCTGATGTCAAAGTTAAAACTTGACCCCCAAATTCCCATATAATTGCTAAATGGAACTTTGATGAGGTATATATGTGTGTGTCTGTATACATACACACTCACACACATATATATACACATACACACGCACGCACACACACACACACACACACACACACACACACACACTGAATTGAATTTACCATTATTTTGATTTTTATCTAACTTAATACAGAGCTTCTTAACAAGGATATTCTAAGTCGGAGGGTAAGAGAACTAACAAAAGAAGACAACAAACATTCCCGTGCCTTTAATTTTACTCAAAGGTTTGGAATAAGAAAAACAAACCATTATTTACAAGTTCCCTTTTCTCTGCTTAGCAATGTGGTGGAAAAGTTTCAAAAGCACAACTTAATATAAGGAAGAGAATACTTTTTCCAACATTTGATAACAAAGTGCTAGAAACTAACTAAAAGCAAGAGGAATGGAAGATGAGGTGATTATTCCTCAGCCCTTCAGGGAGTGTCTCCAGCTTGTGTTCTTGCCAGAAGCAATATCCAGCTATTTATGTTAAACGAATCAGCTGCTTGAGGTGGAGGCAAGCAAGACTGAGGAAGACCTCTCCATACAGTTTATCAAGAAAGGTGAAGATGAAAGTAGAAAAGAGGAAATGATCTGAAAAGAAAACCAAAAAACATGACTTTTAGGAGTCAGAGGGGAATCAGAAGCATATCCAAATAATATGGAACAGATAAATGCAGCCTAAAGAAGAAAGAAAAGTAACTCAGCATTTTGAAACTCAAATCAGGTGCATGTCAATTCTCAGAATAATGCACCAGAAATCAAAGATTGCAAATTAAAATAGCCACAAGATACCATCCTCTGTTTGATTGACAAACATTTTAACAGTTCATTGCATGCATTTTTTGGTGAAAGTGTAAGGAAACGTATTTCTTCCATTGATATCTGCATATAAAATGGCACCACTTTGGGGAGGGGAATCTCAATTAAAGATGAAAATATGTACTCATTGACTAAGTAATTCCACTTATAGGAATCTATCTTTAAGAAAAAAATCCAACGTGAGCACAAAGATATATTCACAAGAATGCTCTTCACAGCATTGTTTCTGACTAAGAGACTACTCTCCATGACCATCAATTTGGGCCTAGTTAAATGTGATATGGTACTTTATGCTTCACTGCAGTAAAAAATAATGAGATGGAGCAAAGGAATATATACACTATGCTCCCAGTTGCAGAAAAGTATATCAATTAAATAGATGTGTATATGTATGAATTTAAGAATATAGAGAAAATTTTTTGAATAATTTTCTGGTTAAGGGAATGTAATGTGGGAAAAAGATACTGCATATATATTCATATACATATATATTCATATACACATACATATATATGCACGAATATACTCTTTAATTTTCTTTACATACTCATTTTGATATTTTGTACATTTGAAAAAAATTTACATTTCTTTGTACATAGATGTGTGAACACACCCATGAGACTAAAGGTGAACATTTTGAAAAGAGATCAATAACCTGCTGCAGCTGGTAGGTATCACAGACAAGAATATTCCTACAGATAAGACTTGGGAAACTTCTAGAGGAACTATGAGACCTTGGAGAAAAAAACTGAAGGATTTTTGAGCCTTACTAATTTCATTATTTTTCCCTCTGAAGGTCAAGGTTGGTATTAGAGAAGAAAAAGTAGTATATGGGAAGTAGATAGAATAGATAAGGAAAGGGGGAAAAGAGAGAGAGAGAGAGAGAGAGAGAGAGAGAGAGAAAGAGAGATTGGACATATAATTGAAAAATGGAATTTGGATTTCAAAACTATGAATATGATGGCTTAGGAACGTATTCATGTCTCACAATCAGTATGATATTAACCCACATAGTATCTGACTTATTTAGTAGAAATTTAATTTGACTAGAATGAGCTGGAGAAAAAAAAAAATTCAGTTAAAATTTGATAATTTTTACTCTAAAACAATAATTTTCCTTTTACCTCAGTTTTTAAAATTATTGATATCACTTTCACATTCTTGGGCTAATATCTAAATTGTTTAATGTAAGTATAAATGATTGCAAATGATATGATTTCTTATATATTTTAAATAATGGTATTTTAAAATAGAATTGTTCTAACACGTTTAATATGAGTCAAATGAGTCTAAATGCCATAGTAATTTTAAGAATATATGAATAAGCTTTTTTTTGGCAGAGATTTAATGATTCCTTTTTCTCTCTGAACTCACATGTTCATTCTTCAGTCTCCAAAGAATTTGATCTTAGTGTAATAAGCTGATAAATTTGTCTTTTATTGATCAATGTATCATATTTTCTTCAATTAAATATGTATACAAACTTAATTTTTAAAAACATTATGGGGCCATTAAGTATGGCAATACTCCTCATGGATTGAATTATCATTAAAATTACTAATCAATCACAACATAAATATATTTAAAAGTCTTATAATTCAAAAACATAAAATAAAATTTTATGGAGGATTCTTTTCTAGTGAATGATGAAATAATAGTGCTCTTTTTTTTTTTAGTTAACTCACATAATCATGAATGATTATTATTTGTATCTATAGAGGGCCAGTGGAAATGAACAGCCGAAAGAAAAGGCATATTAAACCACCATTAAGAACTGCACTTACAAACAATGTTGTAAAAGGCATGGCTTACAATAGAATCTCCAACGCATTTCTATTAAATTACCTCACTCTAATATAGTATCTTTTGAAAAAGCTCATTTGCGTCTAGGATTATGTGTGCCCCAAGTTTGAAGGTCACTGTTATGGAATATGTCAGGATGATATGAAATGATGGTGAAGGTCCAATAGGCCAGATGAGAAAGTCACTAGGAAGGGGATCAGTTACATCATAGTCTCAAATATCTATGTCCCAATGTGCAAGCAATGGATAATAACAAATCTAATTACATGGGGTGATAAATAGAGCCTCATACTGAACACTGCAGCTATGGAAATGAAGTGTGATGGTGAAAAACTACAGTGTATTCCAAATGAACAGAAATAGCTGAGAAAAGATACAGGTAGGAGTATATCCCTACACATCTGGTCAGGGAGTGCCTGCAAAATCACAGAAGCTGGGCTCTACTTACGATCTAGTTAATCAGATTCTCTGAAGATGGGAGCTGCAATTTTTTTTTTTTTTTTTTTGCTATAATTCCAGGTTTAAGGTCTGTCATGTTTGAAAACAATTTTAGAAAAGAGAATTCAAGAATTTCAAAGAAAAAAATAAGTCATGAAAACTTGACACTATAGAGATAGATCAAGGTGGTTGCGAAGGTCTTAAATTTAATGATGTAAACACAAATAGTCCAATGAATACAAAAAGGGGGAATTAAAGAAACCAGTGCTATTCAATAGAAGTACAGTGAGAGTTACACATGTCATGTGAAGTTTTCTTGTAACCACATTTTTTAAAATTAAAAGAAACAATATTTTAATAGTAGTTATCAATCAATATTTATAAAATATTGCCATTTCAATGTGGTAAATATGGAAATTATTAATAAAATATTTTACTTTTTTAAAACTAAGTCTTCAAAACCTGCATATATTCTTTATTTTATAGCAAGTTTCAGTTCATAATAGGCATCTGTTTTCTGGTGGCTGTCTTGGATAGCACAGATGGCAATATAGGGAACTCTATATTTTTAAAAAACTAAAACATATACAAAGAAGAATACTATACTTGAAGATACAGCAAATAAAAATTCTTAAACCTCAAACCTCACCTCAAACAAGCTTAAAGGGGAAAGAAAGCAAGTATCATCCATTGGAGGAAGTCCTGAAATAGGGCAGACTCAATCATGTTGTCAGAGGCCAGCTTTCTTTCATGTTTTTAGTTTGCCATGTGTATGTTACCTTTTTCCCAAGGCTGGTATCTGGGCATCAGCAGTCCTAGATGTCACACAGATTCCACAGTTGAGATAAATGCCATTCCTTAGCCAGTCATTGGAATGCCCAGTCAAGAGATAGTTACTGGGCATTCCAGTTCTGGATAAGATAGAAGGAGGCATTTCCCAACCAATCCTTCTCTTCCAACTGATTGTGGTAATAAAACCAGGACAAAATGCAAGTATTTACCTGAGGCCTTTTAAAAGTGAAGAGCAGTTGGCAGATTTGGAAAAGAGATTGGGATTCAGATCAACTCTGAGCCAGCAGTGAATTGACTATTTTATTTTCCTCCAGTTCCCACTAGCCAGGTCTCAAGAGAGCCTAAGAACAAGTTGCAAACATTGGTGTAGCTGGAAAGCCTCAAGAGGAAAGCCCTCTGGTTCAAGGTCAAAGAGCAGGAAAACCTCCTGGCAACACCAGTCATAGCAACAGGAGCCCACAGGTGCCTAAAACTGAGGGAAAGGGATTTTCCTTTCTGATCGGAGGAAGTGTGGGCCCAGGATGATGGCAAGAATCCCTACTGACTTTTTTTCTCTATGTCTTGGCCCTGGAATTGGAAATGCATGGCAGAACACGGTAAGTCAAGCTCCAGCTTGAGGCCACAGGGAACCATAAAATATTAGGGAAACAGTGAAGAGGAAGGAATTCAAGAAAGCAATTTTATAGCTGAATTGAAAGAAATTCTACATGACCTGAGGTTAAGCAAAGAGATCTTAATATGGCACCATAGGTACAATTCATGAAAGGAAATAAATAATAAAATTATACTTTATCAAATTTTTTTACTTACTCTATGAAATTAATTTTTTAAAATTTGCTCTAGATGCTGTTAAATAATGAACAGACATGAGAATGAGAGAAGGTGTTTTTAAATTATATATCTAACAAAGAATTTGTATCCACAACATATAAAGAATTGTCAGTAACTCAGCAGTAAAATAATTTAGAAATGGGCAGAAGACTCATTTGAACAGCCATGTCACCAAAGAGGATATATGTAAAACAAATAAGTACATGAAAAATGTTCAGAATCATCAGGGGAAATGCAAATTACATCATATTACCTGTACATGCCTATAAGAATGGCTTAAAAAAAAAGACTGAAAATACCTTAGCAGGTGAAAATGTAGAGCATCAAGTTCTCTTATAAGTTGTTGCTATCAATACCAAGTATTTCATCCACTCTAGAAAACTGTTTGGCAGTTCCCTTAAAGTTAAATATAAATTTACTATATGACCATCAATCCTAATCCCAAGAATTTATCCTAGGGAAATACACAAAAACTTGCACACAGATGTTTATTTCAGGTCTTTTCATGATTCCCCTCCCCCCAATTAGAAACAACTCAAATATCCTTCAACAAGTAAATAAATATACAATAAACAATGGCACCTACTACAATGAAGTACTACTCAGCAGCAGCGATGTACTGATACATACATACAATTTGGAAGCATTTCAAAGGTATGATGCTTAGTCTAAGAAGGCTGCCTCAATAGTTGCATATTCTATGAGTGCATTTGAATGACATCCTCAAAGAGAAAAAAAAAAACAGGAGTAACAGAGACTAGATCAGTGCTTGCCAGGGGTTTAGAAGAAGGGAGAACTTGTGACTACAAAGGGACAGTACAATGAAGATTTTTGGAATGATGGAATTATTTTGTATTCTCATTGCAAAAGTGTGTTATGGTTTAATATGAGGTGCCCCCCCCCCAAAAAAAAAAGCTTGTGTGAGATAATGCAAGAAAGTTTAGAAGTGAAATGATTGGATCATGAGAGTCTTAATATAATCAGTGCATTAATCCACTTTAAAGGATCAACTGGCTGATAAACGTAAGCAGGAAGGTGTGACTGGAGAAGGTGGGTCACTGGGGATATGCTTTGGGGATTTCTATTTTTGTCACTGGAGCTTTCACTCTCTCTGCTTCCTGGTTGTCATGTCCTGAGCTGCTTTCCTCCTCCACATCCATCTGCCATGATATTCTGCCTCATCTCAGGCACAGAGCAATGGAGTTAGCCATCTATGGACTGAGACCTCTGAAACCAAGAATGCCAAATAAACTTCTCCCTCTACATTGTTCTTGTGTGATTTTTTTGTCACAGTGGTGAAAAAGCTTACTAAAACATGATGATAACATGAATCTACACATATACTAAAATTTGTGGTACTGCATATAAAAAAATTTCAATTGTATACAAATATGAAAAAAACACAAGTAGAATCAATTAGGCACATTGGGGTACATGTATGGGGGATGAGGTACAGAGAGAAGATGGGAATACTTAAACCAAATAGAAGTCCTTTTTAGGAAGAACTAAACAAGCAGCAATAATTTTACAAATACAATAAAATGCGAAGAGGCTTAGATCTATTAGAAATCATGGCAATGGCTAAATTTCTAGATTGAATTAAGATATGTCAAAAAATGCCAAAATTATATTTATTTTTATTTTTTTAATTTTATAGAGCAGAAATAAGGAAGCAATAAGCCCTCTGCTAAGGGCAGATGGTGTAAGGTTAACAGATGACAGAGAGAACACAAAACTATCTAATTGCTATCATTCCTCCATTTTATCTGTCAAGATGACTTTATCTGAGTGAAATGGTGAGTTACAAAAACAGAATGTTCAATATAATTCTATTTAATTTAAAAATAGGATACACATAATGCACACATACATGTAATAAGAACAAAACATATCCTGAAATGTAAGCAGTCATATTTTTGGTGTAAAATTTTAATCTTGCTTTATATGTGTATTCCCTAAATATTCTGGAATTTGCACACATCATATTTAAAATAAAATAGAACAAACAAGTCACTTTTAAATGACAAAAAAGGTGAAAGCAACTTTAAGAAACCAGCTCTAAATGAAGTGGTTTTTAACACAGAGATTTCCATGAGAGTTACAATTAAATACACCCCCAGAGCACTGCAAAAACTTAGAGAACATAAGACATGCAGAAGTAGTTCCAATCTTCAAAAAAGAAATGTTAGATGCTGAAAACTATAGCACAATTCTATGCCTAATTATTGAAAGAACAGATTTGAAGAACTTAGAAAAGAAGCACCATTAGGATCCCATCTTAGGCTCACTAAAAATAAGTCCTGACAGACAAACCTCATTTCCTTTTCTAGACAGAGTACTAGTGGTTGCTGTGTCCTTAGACTTGCACTCTTCAGTTCTTCCTTTTCCCTTTCTGATGACAGTACCACAATTTTATTTGCAGAAATTATTTTGGTAATTTTTATGGATTTCTCATGTCTGTGAACACATCTTAACACCTCCCATAGCTGGTTGATCTCTTCCCCTAAAACCTGCTCTGGGTAGTAATTTTAACATGGCAGAAGAGAGCCACTTCATCCTTCTGTTGCTCAGACCAAACATAGTTGAGTCAATCTTGACTCCTTTCTCTTTCTCACACTCCACACTAAAATTCATCTGCAAATACAGTGGGTTTAAAGGATCTAACCACTTCTCACCATGGCCACTGCTCCTGCCCACAACCCAGCAGCACTAACCATCTGTTCCCACCTAGCTTTCTACAATAAGCTCTACAGGAAATCCTCCCCACCCCATTTGTAGGCCACCTACACTCCACCATCCTGTACAAGTACACATCAAGTCACTTCATTCCTCTAATGACCCTCTGTTTCATTTGGAGGAAATGTCAAACTACTTACCACGGCCTTTGGGGATGTAAAGAAATGTCTGGCCTCCTTCTTGCCCTGCTGTGCTCTCCCTTGTTCAGTGGCTTTAACCACAGTGGCCCTGTTGGACCTTGTACCAGCCAGGCACAGTCCTGCTGCAAAGCCTTTGTACCAACTCTGCCCTCTACCTGGAATTCTACTCCAGACTCCTCGGAGTCTGGTCAACCATACCACCTGGTTTGGCTGAGATAGTCCCCATATGTGCCTGCTCTCCCAAAATAACAGGCACCATCTATGAAGCATCCCATAGTTGCCCTGTTCATGGCTTTGTCTCTCTGAAGCCTCAGTCTCCGTCTTACTCATTAAGGACACTCTGACCACCTGATGTGAGTCGTAACCTCCGGCCCAGTGCCTAGACCTTCCTCGGTTTTGTGTTCTTTTCATCTCCTGACAAGCACTATTACTTTATTATAAATTGTGTTTTTCTCCACAAAGGCTGACCTCTTGTTTCCCATGCTATATTCCTAGCATCTAGAACAGTACCTAGTACACAGCAGTTCTCAAGGAGGGCTTACTGATGAACATATGCACGCATGAGTGAGTGCCTAAACCTTTGAGGATAAGTAAATATGATATAAAACACTCTTTGAAACCACATAATCCAAAATGCCTTATTATCTAATTAAAATGCATCAATCTAGCCTTAAAAGATTTTTAATTTAAATATTTCTGAATCAAATAAACATTTTCATAAACACATAATTATATTAAATATGCAGATATGCCAGAACTCATTTGGTTGAAAGTGATAGAAATTTTGCTTTCTAAGGCAAAAAGAAGAAGAAAAAATAAAACGTGTAGAAAGTGGGAGGAGGAATGTTTATTGGAAGGATACTGTGGGGTCTCACAAAGGGATTGAGAGTCTGGACACAAAATCCAAATGCAAACAAGATTCTTTCTCCAGTCTTCTCTGCATCTTGTTGCATTTTGGCTATATTCTCACCTAATGCAGATGGACCAAGGATGTACTTTTCCTCCCAGAAGAAAAGACTAGATTAGAAGGAAGGAAGGAAAGAGGAAAGAACAGCAGTAATGAGAGAGCAAAGGAAGAAAATAATCTTAGGGAAAGACAAATTTATTGGCTCCAATTTAAATCACATCTACTATGGAAAGGGAGGCTACAGTTTTGGGTGGGGGACCTCCCCCACACCCACAGCCCTCTACCACAATCTCTAGCAATCTACTATCACTATGGTCAGAAATGCAGGTTCCTGTCACAAAATGGTAGCAACCCTTCCCATAGGAATGGGAGAGGAGTTAAAAGTACTCCTCAAAAGAAACCAGGTCCTGTTTCCAACAGAAATGAGAGGTGCTGAGAGAAAGAAACACAGAAGTCCGGTTCCATAGCTCAGTGAAGAGTTACTCAGTGCTATAACCTATTGCAGGGATTAGCAACCCAATACATTGTTCACTCCTAAATGTGTGTGATTTTCTTTCTATACATCAAGTCTCTGATTCAACACTTGGATAAGCTCTTTGCAATTTTCCCACCCAGTAACTATGGTACATTGCTTTAATAAGACATATTACCAAAATCCTGTATATCCCTGTAGTCACAGATCTTCTTTTTCCTTTTTTTTCCACTATGTTAAATAATGATAGATATTTTCAATTTATCTATGGTGAATGTTAGGATATGACAGCTGTATTTGTTTTTCACGATGTAAAGTGAATGATAATAGCTCACAAGCTGATTTATTTCCTTCTTTTCTATCCACAATGATCTCACTATGCTATTTCAGCTTAAAAATATGGATATTGAGACACCAGCTGCTTTAACTCTAGAGAACAGTTCTTTCCCATCAACCAACAATTTTACTTAAAAGAGGAGAGAGTCAAAAAAAAAATAAAGGAAACATTTCTCAGGGCTATTTAAACCAAACAAACAAACAACAACCCACCAAAATTACGTAAGTTTGACAACATTACAAGATTTCCTTTGTTAAGGTACAAGATACAGAAATTCACAAGAAAATAACAAAACTAATTAAATCATGAGTTCTCATAACTAGAGCTGTCATTATTATTATCATGTTATTGACATGAAAATGGCTTTTTCACATTTCCAATTAAATTTACTGTATAACTTTTGTGAAGAAAATGCTATAAAATGAACTAAGATATTTTGGGTGTTACATAACACAACATTTTTTTGTTTATTTTTGTTTTTGTGTTTGGCTTTGAGTTTGTGTGTTGTTGTTGCTGTTTTGTTGTGTATGTGTGTTTTATTTTGCTTTTGTTTTTTTGTATTATGTTTTGTTTTATGGAGTCTCCATTATAAAGGAGCCAGAAAGATTTTATCTCCCTTTAGAAAATCATGCATGCAGGAACTGAAGGAGTGATTTATGCTGTGACATAATATGTTTTTGACACACAAAGTACTTGTCAAAATGCTAGATACAAAAGCAACTATTCTGAGCGTTTTAAAGGGAGCAAGGAGTACCTGACTTTCATCAGTCAATAATACATCTGACATAAATAATGATTGAAAACTGACAAACCACAAGATGTGATTTAGATGCTTCCAGCTCCTGCAAATGAAAAGGTAAGAAATATCAATTTTGTATTTTATAGTAATTTTTATGTAATGTAATTGAACTTCTATTCATTGCAACAAGCATTATAATAATTGTATTAGTAATTGGTGTGTCATATCATGAATAACATCTTTAATTGAATACTTGTTTTCATAATATAGATGCAACTCTGACTCAAAATTGGATTCGGTTTGGCACTACAGAAGAATAGATACAATTTTTCATCTTCTGTCTTTTATGAGTAATTTCATTATTAAAAATGTGCAAAAAGAAAAGAAAAACTATGAGGTTATGTAATGATGGAGAGTTTTAACTGGTCATGGTCAATGAAAATGGTGAGCATCAATTCTGAAAGGTGTAACTGTTCTAAAACCCTGAAGAAAGGCAGTTCTTTTGCATAAAACTAAAGGGAAATATCTGTTGTAAATGGCTCTGAGGAAATCAGGCCATCACAAAATATTTTTCGCAAAAGAATCACCCTGCTTTGGGACATCAAAGTTTCCTGTTTGTGCATATTGATTGCTTCACACTGAGTAAAAACTCTGCACTTTCACACTCCCCATTCATTTTTGCAAGATGAAATAGATACATGTAGAAATCCATAGAGATGTCTTCTGACTTTCACATGACCACCCTACCCAGTTTCCCAAAAACCAACACTTTCTTGGTTCCATTATCATAAAGCTATAATTTCATACAAAGATTATCTTCATTTTAGAAACAGACTAAAAATATCTGTTTTCCTAGATGTACTATATTGAAGTAAGACAAAACATAAGCTCAAATACCCATGCTTTGCTGCATACTCATTTGCATGCCTTTACTTTTTCAAAAGTACACTGCCATAGATGGTAATGATGGGCAAATGCTCTCCCCAAATCCATGCATGCTTCTTTCTTAGCTCACTTCTTTTTTAGCTTCTTTCCCAGGCTTTTTTAGAGCTGGGAGTGGTAATGAGATTGAGTGATAGACAATAGAATATGGAGAAGCAATGAATGCCACTTCCTGACTTGGTCCATAGGGAGCTGGTGTTCAATCCACCACTCTCCTGAGTGTCAGCTGACTGAATGCAGAGGTCCTGGAGGACAAAGAGGAAGATAGAGGCACAATACATTTGGATCTAGTGGAGTCCATTTGTGAATATGAGGAACACTGCCCCAAGCTATGAGAATGAAGAATAAATACACTGCTATTATGTGGAAGATCTCAAACTAAAAGTGGTACGAAACTCAGAGGTACAT
This sequence comes from Tamias sibiricus, assembly GCA_025594165.1. NCBI lineage: Eukaryota > Metazoa > Chordata > Mammalia > Rodentia > Sciuridae > Tamias > Tamias sibiricus. The sequence continues at coordinate 129,831,382 of CM046661.1, read as the reverse complement.
CCTTATAGGATGTTTTTATACTCCAAAAATGAAAAGTTGCTCAACCTTTACAAAGACTGGTTATTGCAGTGGAGATTTCCAGATGGCAGGGGACTAGTTAAGAGTGATCATCTCTCTAGCAATCAGAAAAATGCAAATTAAAACTACACTCACCTCACTCCAACCAGAATGTCGATTATCAAGAATACAAGTGACAATAAATGCTGGCAAGGATATCGGGGAAAGGGTACACTCATACATTGTTGGTAGGACTGCAAATAAGTGCAACCACTCTGGAAAGCAGTATAGAGATGCCTCAGAAAACTAGGAATGGAACCCAATTTGACCCAGTTATCCCACTCCTTGGTACATACCCAAAGGAATTAAAATCAGCAAACTACAGTGACACAGCCATATCAATGTTTATAGTAGCATAATTCACAATAGCTAAGCTATGGAACCAACCAAGATGCCCATCAACAGATGAATAGATAAAGAAAATATGGTACACAGACACAATGGACTATTACTCAGCCATAAAGAAGAATGACTTCATAAATGTTTTCTCTGATATGTGGATGCCAACCCATAAGAAGGGGGAGGAATAGAAAAGTTTAGTAGATTAGACAAAGGGGAATAAAGGGAAGGGGGATGGGAATAGGAAAGACAGTGGAATGAATCTGACATAACTTTCCTATGTACATATATTAATATACCACAGTGAATCTCACCATCGTGTACATCCATGAGACTGAGTCCTAATTAGAAGATATTTTCCATTGCTTATATAAATATATCAAAATAGATTCTACTGTCATGTGTAATTAAAAAGAAAAACTAAATTTAAAAAAAAATAACATCATATCATTTTTTGAAAGTGGCTTAAGTTTGTTTATGATTGTTTTCATTGTGATCATCAGCGATATTTATAAGAAAAAAAAATTAAGTATCACTTACTTTAAAATATCAGGCTAGGTTTTTTTGTTTTTTTATTTTTAATGTGGCCTGTTTTTGTCTACTTGGGATATTCTCAGACCTGATCTTTATTTTATTTGGTAAAGGTAACCAGGGATGAAAAAAAATAAAAATGATAACTTGGATTATTATTCAGGGAACGTTCACTATCCTCTCCATTCTTCTACATTACCCTGCCACAATATGCTGCCTTGCCACAGGCCCTATAAAAAACAACCAAACAATCATGGACTGAAACCTTTGAAATAGCCTAAATAAACCTTTCCTTTTTATAGGTTGATTGTGTCGGGTATTTTGCTATAGTAACAGAAAGCTTACTAGCAAGCATGCCCTGAGCCTCTCAAAAATCACATACATAGCTAAACTGAACCTAAATGACAGCCTGGAAAGAAAGCTATTTGACTCACAGCTGGAAGCAGAGCCACCCTAGATCAGCCAAACCACAGTTAACCTAAAGACCTGTGAACAAGGAAATTATGGGCTTGGTGTAAGCCACTGAGTTTGGGAGTAGTTTATTAAAATCACAGCTGACTGATACAGACAGGCAAGCTTAAATAGTGTAGTTACTATCTATAATCTACTAGCTGTGTTTCCTTGCTCAAGTTATTTAAACCATGCCTCAGTTCAGTTATATAATAAGTTGATAATGGTGTCTGACTCACATAGTTAGTATTTACAAGGTATTTAGAACATTTCCTGGCACACAGTAGCACCTATAATAGTGTATATTGGGTAAATAAAATAAGTACGATTAGTCCCTAAATGTGTCAGCTAAAGACCCCTATCAAGAACGTAATGATTTCTACATTGGTTGATTCTGCCAGAGGGTACTTGACACTCCACAGACAGTCTTTCCTATAATCAGGAGTCTGTGTTATATAATGTTTAAGATTTCCATATGTTGAAAGCATCCTCCTGATGAGTCACGTACATGGATTTGAGTTTTTGTCTTACCATCTAATCACTGTGTCTGATACCAGGTTTTAAAATCCTCATCAATAAAACAGGCACTGTGATAGCTCTTAGCTCTAAAGATTTATCAGTATTACATTAGATGGCCTATAGAAAACATTTTAGTACAATAAATAATGTATTATAAACACAATAAATATCAATTATCCTTAATTTGGACAAATAATTTTAGAAACTATAACATTACTTTTAACTTGTTAAGAGGTAGATTTTCACTTCAAACTGTTGTTATTTACCTAAATTCATCAAAAGGCAACCTTCTCTGGTCTATGTAAGGAAAAACATATTTTTTTTAAAAAAAAAAGAACCTCTAAAACCAACAAAAACAACATTTCAGTCTTTCTCTCCTCTGCTTCCACAAATCTCTTTGGCTTTTATTTTCATCTCATTTTGATCTATCATTACAATACAAATCATGAAAATCATAAAAATGATTCCTATTATTATGTCTGTGTTAGCTTCTCTTTATTTTATGTAAACAATGTTGTCTCTGTTTTCTATTTACTTACATTATTTCTGTTATTAATCAAAAGAGCCCTCAGATCATATTCATTTCAGCAGCAATTTAATTTAAAAGGTAAGAGATGCGGATTATATGAAATACTAAGCCATAATGTGTGTATCTTTTACATGAAAATAACCTTAATTTCCCTGCTTGACAGAGAAAAGAAATAAAGAGAGTGATTGCTATAAATCAAGAAAAATTCATAACTTGCTGGAGGTGTAACAGCTGTTGATTTAAGGTTCGCATCTTTGATAGCACGATGCTGCGGGAAAGATCACATCTTTTTGACAAAGCTGTGAACATAAAAATTACAAGGCTTTACTCAACATTTAAATATTTTCTCGTATCACTTACACAAAAAATATTTCTTTTATTCACTTGTACTAAAATTCGTCCAAAATATCTCTCATCAGCAAGCTTTACAATAAATTTAGTGTTTTTTGTTTCCTAGGTCTATAGTAGAATTCTTGTCACATCACAAATAAAACTAACTTAAACCATCCTCAGTTCAGAGAAATGGTCTACTATTATGGACAAGGAGTCTCTACCATTGATAACGCACACGGAGAATAGAGCATACTCAGGATATTATTCATTTCTTTTATTATCAGCTAGAAAGAGGTGATTGAAAAATTAGGTGACAAAACAAAGCAGGTATTGCATTGACTAGAGAAAAATGTCCCCAAAGTGGAATCTTGAAAGTGAGGAAAAGAGAATAATTTCACCCAGCACTTGGAGACAAGGCAGTGTTTTTTATGTATCTAAAGGCTGCTGCGTTGTTGTATATATTTCTGCAATGTTGATTCACAAACTGAAATTTTCTGCTGAGGTTTCATGTTTCTTATTTATCAGCGGAATGCACTGAGAACACCACCAAGGAAGTATCGAGAATAATGCTAGGGAAGAGTCTGGTCTCTTCATTCCTTAGCAAAGATCAACGTGCTTCTTTCTTTTAGGATGTGTACTTACCTTAAAATAGAAAGTCAGATTTGCTTATTACTATGAACTGTTTTTTCTTTAGCTATTTCTGCCTCTTTTCTAAGGCCATCATGCCCTGTAACCCATATGTGTGCCCCATTCCTCTAGCATCTCAAGCCACTTTCTTTTTGAAAGTTCAAGTAAAATGATGTGACTCCCAGGCCTTATGTGTTAGGAAACCCAGAGCCCTCTCTGCCCCCTTGAGAACTGGGAAAGAGTTACCTACCTGTCTTGCAAATACCTCTTACTCTTCGAATTTACTCTGAAAGCCTGCTTTTACCTGATTCTTGATCCCAAACAGTGGTTTCTCCTCCTATAGCTACCACCTCTCCCTGCATCATTTCATCCCAAATTGGACGCTACAATTGGCTCATTATCCAAAATGCCATTATCAAAGGTTATGTGTACAATAGACTGCTACTGGAGGTTCAAAGAAAACACAAAGCAGCTTTAAGTTGAATGTGGCACATTACTCCCATTCACTTTTTTATTTATGCAACAAATACTTATTAAGCAGCTACCATGTGCAGGCACTGTTAGAGGTAAAGGAAATAACAGCAGTGAATGAACAGAACGGATAAAATGTCTTGTGCTTAGTTATAGACCTTGCAGTCTAGTAATAGTGGAGAGATGATAAAAATAAATAAATAAAATATATTAAGTTAGAGCGTGGTGTTATCAAGAAAAATGAAGCAGGAAAGGCAGAGGGACTGTTGAAGGAATGTGATATCGAGAGGATGGTGGGGGAAAGAGCATCATTTAGGAAAACACGGGAGGCACAAAAGAAATAAGGGAGGAAGCCGAGGAGATATGTTTGGAAAGAGTGGTTTAGATAGGGGAAAGAGAAAATGAAAAGCACTAAGATCAGAGCCTCCCTAGAATGTTAGAATTACAGCAAGAGGGATACGGGAGCTAAGTTCTTAAATTTTTCACTGCCTAGACCCTCTTCCAGAGTCCTGTATTAACTTCATTTTCTTAGTTCCTGTATCCTTGGTGCTTTCTCATCTGGAACCTCTCTGACTAAGAAGTGAGTTCCCCTCCCAGGAAAATCAAATCTTAGAAACTGCAAATTATTCTCCCTGGAGTGCATATTTCATATGCAAACTAACCAAACAGAGCCCTATTCAGGAGGGAGTTCTCCTGACTTTTACATACCTGGAGGCAGAATTCCTCTACCCTAAATACCCCAGGGCCAGGTACTAGACACCCAGGGACCAGCTAGAGCCCAGTCTGCTGAATTATCCACACTATCCAGCCCAAAGCCTATCCAGCTGCTCACCCTGGCTTGCCCATTCCTTCCTGTGAAAATCACAATGAAGGCTCTGCCCACACTTCCTTGCTTCAGCTGCCTCCTAGGGATGCAGGTACCTCTCCACAAGGCCCTACCTGGCCTGGTGTAACACACTCTCTTTTCAGAGGCAGTACGTTCTTATAAGCTGTGTGTTCACTAAACATGTGACCAAATCTGACTAAATATATCCTGTTCAGATCTTGTGGTCTAAGACATTTTGCAATATTTTCAGAAATAACCACCTACAAACCATAATAGGTTGGTTTTCTTGGAGATGCCATGTTCCACATTGCCTGGACTCTAAGAAAACCACCTATCAGAAGCAGCTGAGGCAGGAACATCCTCATGATCCATCCTTAACTCTGGCTGGGAATTTAATGAACTGGGTTTCCAAACCTCCTCTACAACAGGACCCTCATCAAAGTTATGCTTCTCCAAAAGTGGGTGAAGTGGGGGATTTCCTTGGGCAAGTAAATTGTGTAAATACTGCACAATGCAATTTACAACCCTGGAGATTAAAGAGATAGATTGTGGTAACTATATGACTCAAAAAAGAAAAAAATTAAGGAAATTAATACTAGGACACATAAACACCTGATTTCAAAAATTGTAGCCATCTCAATGACTGGGAAATATTAAATGTTTCATCTGAATTTATTTTTATTTGTGTGCGCTGAGGTTTTCTTTTTTAATTTTTGTACTTGTCTACTGTTGTCAAATAGATAAAACTTATCAAAAGACAGATAAAACTCTTAATCAGATATACCTCTATGTGAATTAATATGTGAATTAAATCTATGGGAACAACATAGTTCTGATTTCCAAATGTTTATTAATGTTCAAATTTCAAAACTGGCAATATCATTTGTTAACCATTTCATTTTCAGTCTACATTAATTCTTGGTCCTATTTGATTAATTTCTATAAAGTGATGAAAATGGAATCATGATTCATAGTAACAGTGTGTTTGGCCTTAAAAAGAGTTTTGTGCTACTGGGAAGAATTCATATCTGTTTGTTACACTATCATATTTTCTGGTTTGTAAGCTTTGGCAGTTTACAAGCACAACCAACTTTTATAAATATTTTGGGGGGAGACATAGAATTTTACAGTAAGGAGAGGAGGACATGCACTCTCTGTGCTGACAAGGCCAATAGGTCTTTCTGCAAAGGTGCCCTGAAAGGTTTTGCAAGTGTCCCCACTCTGGGAAAGGCTTGGGGCTCTGAGTGGGGAGCTTTGGCATTTGTGAAAATATTGCTATACAATATCATCCTAAGATTCCACTGTCTGGTGGCATCTACTCAAATTAAAGCCATTTACCTTGAATGACATGCATTTGGGGTGTTTGGCTAAACAATTTGCTTCTATATGTAGCTTTTATTTCACAGTATGAGTTGCCATATTGTGAAAATGGATATGATGTGATTGATAAATTAGGAAACATGTTTTGCAAAACACAGATTATTGGTTATCTCAGGATCAGGTCTGGTTGCCAACACACTCATGTAAGAAATAAATGGGAGCAACTGTTACAACAGCTGCTTTCTTTATCATAATAGAGGTAATAAGGATGATAAGAATGTATGGAAGACTGTGCTAATCATACGGTTAATGGTGATGAGAAAACAAAGATCATTATTAATGACCAAAACCTAGATGGCATCTAAGACAATATTTATTAAAATTTCTACAAGAAGTAAAATTTTATTTCTGCAATTTTTTTTCAAACTCTTTGACAGCTGGTTTTTTTTTTTTTTTTCAATCTCACCAGACCCAACAGTTATGATGATACAACTTTTGATACTCAAGATTTTCTGAGAATAAAACTATCAGAGCTTTTGCAATCAGTAAGAACATTCTCCAGTGGCAGACCACACTGTCTTGCTTGCACATCTACAAAATAACAATATTTGCATCATTTCTTATATTGCAAAAATATCCTTTTTTCATGTCTCTTAAAAATAAGTCCTGAATTTCAATATTTGAGAAGCCCATTCTGTTCTGTAACACTGTGTCAGCATCTGACCTAGGTAGGCTTTTAACATACTGTCTTCAGAGACCAACTCTTCCTTCAGCCCCAACTTGAGTTTTTCTCCTCCCTCTTCCTAGCTCATATATCGCTGCTAAGTCTCATCTCCCTTTTTTATTTGTGAGTTTATTTTAGGATATGCATCTTTATAAATAGCTAAGCTAATTTTAATTAAAATATTAAGTAAGCCATCATATGGCATAAAGGAAATGATTTAGTTAAGTCCAGATATATTACATCTATTGAATTCCCTTCATCCACTTCTCAATTTGATCACAGAACACAACTGCAGGTGTCTGGCATGCTCTGCTCTGTGTAAGCCCTTGCTGCTTGCCAACAGGCTTTCACTACTCTCTCGGTGCATGTATCACACTTTTTCTCTTAATATACTGTAAGGTTAAGATAATAATGGCATAATGGTCAGGAACCCTTCTTTCTTTCTAAAGTATTTTTAACTTCTTTATTATTCCCATTGCTTTTGAAGTGTATTAGTTGCCCCAATCCCAAGAAATATTTCCCAGTGGAAACATAAATGCAGTGGGTAATTTTCCTGGCAACTAAGGGTGCTTTATTTAAACAAAATGTGCTTAATTGCTGGGTCTCATGTATTCATTTTTAGCCTGAGTTCAAATAGCTTATTGATGTTATCATTAATCTTAGATACCATTCTCATCTTTCAGTTAATTATTCTCTGATAGAATCATCAGAAGAAAATCTGTAATTTCTGAATCGTGCCAATTCCATCAGAGGATTGTCTGTCTGTCGTCCATTGTAGAGTACTTCTAAATGCTTTATACCAACTCCATGACATGCTCAATTATGCCAGCCTCAGCGAATTTAAATGATTCTATTTGTCATTTTAGTACATGCTTCATGACAGTAAGTCAAATAATTACTAGTTGGCCTCTACAAATCCACAAGTCAGCAATGAGCCTTATAGTATGTTTATCATGACTTGAATTCCTACTAGTCAGAAGTAATTTCATTGTATTACTAGAACATATTTATTTATATAATTATATGTCAACTCAAATGCACTGCAGTTAAAACTAATTGGCCATATTTTAAAGAGTTGCCACAAAATAAAAAGATATTTTCCACACTTTTGAATATATAGGAGTCTAAAGAGAATGAGCATGTGAATAGCAAGAAATAACACTAATTCCTTTAGAAACTCTCAGGAGTGAATGGGTAAAGTGTGCATGCTAATGTAATCAGTTTCTCCTTGTACAAGTAGTGCTACAAATGTTGTTTTTCACTATTATATCTAATCAAATCTACCTCTGGACCCCCACTGCCATGGTCAGCAATGTCAGTCATTTTGAATGGTCCCTTGCTACTCTTAGAACTTCAGGAAGACCCTTCAGCTTACAAAATCCTAAGGAAATAAAGTAGAGCTCCTGGTAACAGTTGAGATGATCATGATGCTCAGCCACATGCAAAAGTGGCCTGCTCTGCAGGTAGAATCCATATCTTCCCTGTCCAGTTCATCTGTGGTCTTCATATGACAACTTTCAGTGCACAGCCCTCCCCTGGCACCCACAGAAACGCCATCTAGAGGTTATGATACTTCTTGTATCACTTTTTGGTGATACCCTGGTTTCTTCATCCAAAGGAACAGTCAGCCTCTGGTCCCTTCTTTGAGGAATTCTCCTGCACCTGAAAAATTAAACCTTCAGTGCTCCAGCCCCTGGTTAATTGGGAGGTGGGAATGGAGGGAAATGTAGCCTTTTTCCCCCTGGACCTTTTCCCACGGCACATTATGAAGTAATGAGCAATCAGACAATCAAATTTAAAACCTCAGGACCACAAAAGAAACTATTCATTTTTCTGGATTCTTTAGGAATGCAGTAACTGATCTCCCACCACCCAGGGAGAATATCATCCTTATAAACAGAAGAAACAATATTTTGACTTCACTATTTATTTCACTATTAATAAGTCACTATTTTATGTCACTGTTTATATGTCACTATTTTAAATGCTTACTATCTCACCAAAACCACAAGGATTTCCTTGTGTGAAAGGTGAATGAATGATTTTGGTACCTATGTTTAAAAGCTAATTTAGGCTTTCTCCCACTACCCATTTCTATTTCCTTTCTTTTCTTCTCACTGGTTTTTCCCTAACTGCCAGGACAGTTGGAGATGAATTAATGCTTTGCAAAATGGAAATGGTATCAGTCTTTTTTTTTTTTAATTTTTTTATTATTTATTTACTTATTCATCATGCACAAGTATAGTATCTTTTTTTAACTGCTTGTATACAAAGTATATAGTACCATTCAGATCTTCAATCATGCATTTAGGATATGATATCCATCTCATTCAACCACCAATTTTTTTCCAACCCCCCCCTTACTCCCTCCCTCCCCTCCCTTTCCGTTGGGTTCAGTCTTTTAATGATCAAGCTTATAAGTAGTAATTATTATTTAAGCAATTCATTTGGATAAAGGACATGTTGCTAATGAGGCTAATGTTGCACATTCATTCCTTATCTGAACCAATTAACTTCATAGAGAAAAAAAAAATCTTTCTAAAACACTACCTCTAATATAGCTAACTGAGTAATTTAGCATAATCATTAGAAATTTCATAGAACACTTCTGACAGTTGGTCAATGGCATCATTTTAGTATTTGACAGACAGCATACAATTATGTTATTATTTTCTAGAAAGATGTGTATTGCTCTGAAGAACTTCTTACTGAATCAGGATTTACCAATGCTTCAAGCATAGTAAAGCTGACTTAACTTCAATGCAAATGGAGTTTGTGCTAATATCAAAGTAAATCTAGAACTACTTATACCCAGTGTTAATAAATAAAATTGAATAAACATCAGAATCAAACTACAAAATGCTGAATAAGAATTTTAGAAAAAAAGAGACAATTTAAAATATATTACATATATACATAGCTGCTTTAGTAGGAGATATGACCAAGACTCATACTACTAAGAAGGTTTATAACTCACTTCAATATTTTATGGTGACTTATAGGGTACATACTAAAATGGTGTGAAACACTCATTAGTGTGAAGCTATATCCTAACAGCTAATTTTGTTGTTATTAAAGTATAGCTTGTTGACTGGCATTTTCGTCTGAGTGGCTTGTGACAGAAATCCAGGGGAATCTTCAGTGCAATGAAAACCGCTACAGAGTACCCCGCTCTTTCCTAAGGAGACAGAACTTACTACTGTGTCTAAAGAGTAATCTCTCCTCATACTGTTTCATTGGAGAACCAAGTGTCCTGAAGCTTTTGCAACCAAATTCTGAGCAAAAGTCATATTTTGCAGTCACCAAAGTCCACTGGTACAGAGCAAACTGGTATAAATATGATGTGATGTTGTGAAAGCAACTTGAACTTCTGGCCTCCCACTCCATGTCCATTACCCCCCTGGCTTTACACACTAAGGTCCTTGGGTAGAAGTCGTCTGCCCAGATCCAGGGCTTGTTAGTGGCTTTTCATCCTTACATCTTCTGGTCTACCAGAGGAGTCCTTTTTATTTGCAACCACAGGAGTGCGTGCATGTGTGTGTGTGTGTGTGTGTGTGTGTGTGTGTGTGTAATTCTATGGATTTGGTACAGGAAAAAGTGATGTGTTTCTGTGTTTCATCTATATTTAAGCTGGAAGGAGTAAATCATTTTGTTCCACCAGGAACAAAATTATTTTAAAAAACGGATACATTTTGGGGTGTCCATTTTATGTCTGTATATGAAGCAATAAAAGCAAAAGAGAAAAGAGAGTAGGAAATAAGATAAAAATCAAGAATGAAGTTAGTACATACAAAGCATTTTATGTCATTCTATCAACTTGCTGGACACAGATCAGCAATTTGACTCTAAGCTTTCATATGCCCAACACAGACAGAAAGACAAGACTACTTACATGACTCAGAGTGAGTAGTACTTGGGAGAAGTTGAAGTATCCCAATATTAAGTTAAAAATAAATGTACCTCATTAGTCTGCATAGAAAGAAACTATGTGATGTGAATAGTATCTTCAATATTACATTCACAGAAAATATAGTGCTGAGTTTCCAGGTAAGCAAGTGATATTATGCTGAAATTTAACTCAAAAGCAGTTCCCACTGGAATGCACCAATGAGATGGTCTTGCTTAATAACAATAAAATAAATTCTTTCTCACAAGGGAGGGACCACCCTAGGGAGCATGTTGGAAATTTTGAGAGATTTTCTTGCTATTGTTTTTCTTGTTGGCTAGGCATGATAGGCATTTGATGGGAAGGAGCCAGGGGAGCTACATATCCTGCCATGCACAGGAGGGCCCCGCCCAGTGCAGAGTTGTTTCATACTCTGTAAATTCAGCACGTTCTGCAAGACATTGAGATGCTGAGTATGTGCCTTGACATGTGGTGGCATTTCAAAACAGGACAAGTTCTCTCTGTTTTATGATTATTGACCCAACCTATGATATAAGATGGAATTTATTTTCATATTACACTTACAAATAAAACTAACTCATTTGCTAATTTTTAATCTTTTTCATTTGGGCAGTTTGTATTTCCCTTGGCATGTTTTCCTCATCTTGGTTAAGGATCTGTCTTTTTCTCTAATCAATTACATATAAGTCAGTCTATTATTGCCTATCCTCCCACTAATTTTTAACTAAGGTTCACTCTTACACCTGTCCTTTAATGTTCTTTTCTATATACAGAAGGTTTCTGAGTTTCTCTTAAATCTTAAATCCAAATATTCATCATAAACAGCTGCAAGCATCTATTTCATTGTGTTTTCTATGTAAACATTCCTGACATTCTTTTTTTCCTTTATTTTATAGTTACAGCATTATGTTGGTTTTTTAAATTATGTTTTTAATTAAAATGTGTTTTATGATGTTTTATTATCTTTTTTTCATTTAATACTAAAATGTAGGCGGTAATACAAAGTATTTGTATTTGGTATGATAGAGTTGAAGGCCACTTTTAGACATGAGGGGAAGCTTGTAGGAAATGTACGACATACACTTCCTGAGTTTATATCCTCTTATGTAGCATATTCAAGAAATCCTTGTCATTCCAAGTTGATCTACACCTGTGCCTAGATGGATGAAGGGAAGAAATTAAAGTAAAATGATGGGATGAGGAAAGGGTCAGTGGTCTAGCCTATATCACTACAGTTTAAAGGAGTTAGAGTTTAAGGATACTTGAGTTTGGGTAAGAGAGAACACCACAGAAGACAACCAAAGGGGCTGCATGACAGACATCCCTAGCAGTGTGAGTCTTGGAGTGTACCCTGGAGTCCCCAACTGATGGAATGTGGAACAGGTCTTGCAGGAACATGTCCCAGGGAAGCATGGGTCTCCCATGGGTCCCTGAAGAACAAGCACAAACAACCTAGTCAGGCCTTGAGCACCTCTTATACAGAAGCAAATGAACTGTCAAGGGAGGACCATAGTTGTGGGATTTAAGCAAAAGACATCTTCCCCTCACTTGATCTTGTGTTGTCTCAACACCCCAAGAATATAGCACCTGAAAAAAGAGGGGAAGATAAAGGAAAGACTCCATCCTCTTCCCTCATAAGGTTATCTCCCTAGTCAATGGTGAGTCATAGATTAGGTAGATATAACTTTGAGCTACATATAACTTGAAAACTGAGTTTGTATACTTTAAAGGGACTAGAAAACAGTAGATCTGTCCAAGGTATAGGTAAGGTATGAAAAAGAGATTAATATTCAATTAAGATCATTCATATTCATATTCCACAGTTCATAAAACCGAATATACTACCTATTAAGACAGAAGCAGAGGGAGATATACAAATAGATAGATTTCTATTAAATTAATAGATGTATAATTTCAGGTTAGAATCTATTCATCTTCTTTTAAAAAAATTAAGCAAGAAAACTACCATGTCCATCTAGATTATAATCGGATATCAATATAGACAAAGATCAGAGCCCTATATTCAAAGTTATCCTTATTTCCCAAAATGGTAAAAAGATGCTCTTCTTTACTTGTCTTACTTAGCATAAGCTTTTAGGTCAACAGTGAATATGTAAGCTCTACATAATCAGAGTGTCCGGTTTCTACAAAGTTCTGAGCTGTTAACCTTGTGTTATAAATAAGGAAAACAAAAATCTCTAGTTGTCCTTAGGATCAGATCTCAGGATACCATGTTGTTCAATCTGACCTGATTTTCTGATTCTATATCTCAACTTGGGTCCTCCCACATGGATTAATTATATGTGAAATTCTTGTGAAATATATGTGAAAGGAGATTATAAGAATATTTAAATTTAGTGAGATCCTTGATTATGTCTTCTTATTTGTTTCTAAGGTCTCTACACTGACTTATTGAGGACTTTGGGACAAGACAGCAACTCTCATCAGACAGAGCCCTAAGAGGGTAAGCTGTACATCACTGTGGTGCTATATGGATAGACTTTGTCTTAGTTTATCAGCAGCCCCTTGATGGAAGGTGAAGGGAGAAGTTTCTCCATTAGCACCAGAGGCAGAAATTTTTTAAGGCTTCCAGAAAGCAAAAATTATCTTCTGTGGTATTCTTTCCCATGAAGCACTCAAGGAATCATTGTCATTCCAAAAGCAGGAGTGCAGGCTAGCCCACTGGATTGTCAAAGCCTAGAAATCCTTCCTACTCTTTTCAGCCCACTGATTTCCCTTGGCCAACCATGAAGGCAGATGGGGGTCCACTACAACTCTGGAAAAGGTTTTAATACGTGGGAAATGTTTCTTTCTATGAGGCCCAAAGTATCCTCCTGGTAGACAGTAGTAAGCAAAGAATAAATGCTATACATCTAAAATGGTGGTTCCCAAAATCTGGTATTCAGACCATGTATTAGTCGCCATTAGTTGCTGTGACCAAAATATCTGACAAGAACAATTTAGAGGAGGAAATGCTCATTTGGGCTCATGGTTTCAGAAGTTTCAACCCATGCTTGGCTGACTCTACTGTTCTAGGCCCAAGGTAAGGCAGGACATCATGGCAGAAGGGTATGGCAGAAGAAAGTGGCTCAGCTCAAGGCAGCCAGGAAGCAGAGAAAAGGAGACAGAAAAGGGCTAGGGAAAGATATAGTCTCCAAAGCCATGTCCTCAGTAACCCATTTCCTCCAGTCACACCCCACCTGTCTACAGTTACCATCTAGTAATCCATTCAAATTACTATTCCATCTAAGGGATTGATCCACTGATGAGGCCAGAGCCCTTATAATCCAATCTTTTCACCTTTGAACGCTGCTACACTGCCTAACACATGGGCTTTGGGGAGGACATTCTATACCCACACAATAACAGACCAGTAGTATCAGCATGATCTTTGAACTTACTAGAAATGCAAATTCTTATCCTGCTACCCCTAAACTTGATGAAATAGACACTCTGGGATAGGACCCAGAACTCTGTGACTGAAGAAGGCCCTCAGCTAAGATTGACACATAATGAAGTTTGAAAGTCATTGGTCTATGATGCTGGCTATCATGGAAGAGAATTGAGGAAATATCCTCTCAGATTAATCCAAGTAGTTCCAGTCAGCAACATGTTAAATAGTATGGCAGACTGTATTTCCTAAAGATGACCGAAATAATGCCATAGTTGGCCAAAATTCATGTTGAAGTTTAATTACCAATGTAAGGGTAGTGAGAGATAGTGGGACCTTTAATAAGTGTTGGACCATGGGGCTCTGCCTTTGCGAAATGATTAATGTATTCTTCTTGAGAGTGGGTTAGTTATGAGAGTGGGTTGTTATAAAGCATCTAACCCCCTTTGATCCTTCCTCTCTACCACATGTGCCTGCTTGCCCTTCCAGTTTTTGGTGTTTTTTTTTAATTTTTATTTTTTATTATTCTAATTTGTTATGTATGTTTGCAGAGTACAATTCATTTCATATTACATATGAAGAGCACAATTTTCAAGTTGCTGGTTTTATATAAAATTCCATAGTTTTTTTCCTTGTTATAATGCAACATGAGGACCTTGCCAGTTGTGGCTGCCCAGTCTTGAACTTCCCAGCCTTTAGAACCGTGAGCTAAGTAAAACTCTTTTCTTTATAAATCATGAAGTTTCAGGTATTTTGATATAGCAACAGAAAGTGGACTAAGACAACCTATTCCACATGTTATTCATATAATGATGTTGACAAGCCTTCCATTGGGAAAGTGGGTCTATGCCTCTTACCTTTGAATCTGGACAGGCTTGTCTTTCATTATGTGAATGTGGCAGAAAAGGCAATTTAGTTCCATCTTGCTTACTTTTGAAACCTTTAGCCACTACCTAAGAAATCTGAGTCCCTGAGGCTTCCAAGCTGTGCAGAAGCCCTAACTAGCCCAAGAAATCATATGAAGAGATCTTGAGACTCCACAGAAATGGTGTTGGTCCACAGCCCAGCTGCTTTGATGCCCTCCTGTTCCTGCTCCAGTCGCCATCACCACAGTTCAACTGCTACTGCATTAATGAACAGGAGTCAGAACAGACCATCTGTACCCTTCTTGAATTCCTGACTCACAGACACTATGAGAGAGAATAAAACAGATACTGCTGTTTCAAGCCATTAATAGCTAGTAGATGGATGGACATATGGTGTTCTGGTAATCTAACCTTGTTTTTTTTCTTTCTTCTTTTTTTTAAATTTAATCAGTCATCCAAATGCTATTGATAAAATAATCCACTTTTTGTTCATTTATTTAAAAAGCTACATTTGTTAAATGCTTTTATAATCGTGGTTCTATTTCTGGAATTTTCCCTCTAAACTACTGATCTATTTCCCTAGTCCTGCACCTTTTCTACACTGTTCTAAGTATAGCTATGTAATACATTTTAATAATGAGCAGGACTATTCCCATCCCGAGTTGCCTTTTTCCTATAGCATTGTCTCTAGTCTACTGGATAAAATTTAGAATGAGTTTCAAGGTCAAAAAGACCACTTAAATTTCATTTGGGTTTTTCTTAAAATTATTAACTTCTTTTTAAGTATCAAGATATTCAAAGGGGCATCTTTCTCTACATATTTAAGTTTCATGTTATTCAGTAATTCTTGGTTCCATTTCTTCACATGCCTCTGAGAATTTCTTGGTAAATTTACTCTCTACCATTTCCTATCTCTATTGTGAGTGCTATTAGATTCATTATCCTTTCTCCAAACACACATGCATACATTTTTTCTAATAAGTATGCTGCAAAAATATTATTAGTTTTGACTACCTTACAAAACTCTACAAATAATCTTAACAGCCTTTAACTTCTTTCTCATAAATAAACTGGATAAATTTTGTTTCTAATCTATAAATAACCACATCTTCTGCAAATAATTATAATTTTCCTGTCTTCTTTTCAATTTTTATATCTCATTTCATTTATCTTGTCTTGTTACTTTGGCTAAAGATTCCAGAAAAAAATTAATAAATAGGCATACATTTTTAAAAAAATAAAAATTGTCATATTTCTTTTTTAAATTGGGAAATATATTAAGGATGTTTATTTCAATACACTGGTTTCAAAGCATTGCTTAAATCTCTTCTATAACAAATGTGATATTTGGTAGGCTGACCCATTCTTGAAAACCCCTGGGAACCACTCCTTTCAACTTATCTTCCAATTGTCAACTCATCCTTTGAACCAACTCATCCTTTGAACGTGTCTTGCTCTTTACAAGTTTTTCTTACACTGGTACAAAACCCTAGTTCAGTGCTTCAAGCTCCAGAACTCTTTTTTGAGATGCACGCCTATATTTCCTTCAACCATGCATTTTTTGATGAGTATTTTTTCGTGGTATATAAACAATCCTATATCTTTGTGTAGTGAATATGAAGTGTCTTTATCCAAACATAAGCATTCAGACATAAGATATCCATCCACTCTACAGCATAGTGGTATTCTCCATTATTCTAAATACTCTCTGATATGTTTTCTTTGATATGTGGATGCTAACCCACAACAAAGGAGGGTGGGGAGGGGAAGAATAGCTGTCCACTGGATTAGACAAAGGGAAACAAAAGGAAGGTAGAGGAAGGGGGATAGGAAGGACAGTAGAATTATTCAGTCATAACTTTCCTAGAATTGTGTTTGAATACACAACCAGGGTAACTCCACATCTTATACAACCACAAGAATAGGGTCCTAATTAGAATAAGTTATACTCATGTATATATAATATGCCAAATTACATTCTACTGTCATGTATGACTAAAAAATGCAAAAAAGAACTGAGGATTTAAAAATTGTCATATTTCTTTAAAACTCTGTTTGAGACAATCAAACCCATAAGCAGCTTTCACAACAGGGAAAAACATAGAGAAGATCCATATAAAAAATAGCCAGTAGCACTCCTTGGTGGAAGGGAAATCAGGCCACAAAACACACCAAATTAGAGTCAATCTGATGTAGAAAATTAGATGGGAAGCCATGCACATAAATAACTATAGTATAAGATTCCATGTTAATGTCATCAAAGAAGTTTAAGCAAAATGATGTGAGAAGAAAGGAGATACTGATGACATTTGCATGGAAATTTGAAGTATGGACCAGAGTCCAACCTAAGAACATAATGCAGGTCACAACACTGGAAGGAAACAAGATCTCTGTGAGGAACAGTATCATTGTCTGGACAGAATCAATGTAGAAAAAAAATGGAACAATAAGATAGAGAGTGCAGGAATACCAGGCTAACAGCACAAACAACCATAGTAATTAACATGGAAGGGGAACATTGTCTCAAGTCTTCACTTGTAGGATCTCCAAAATACAGCTCAAGCTGAACTATGTGTTTTAGGTGATAGAGGTCTATGTCCATTTTCCAACCGGAAGATGACATGACCAAAGCCAACTTTAAAAGGAATAACTTGGTAATAACCTATTGAAGGGAGAATCTGGAGCCCACAGAGGCATTTAACAGGCTCATTATATAATACAATTCACTTCACCTATGGCTTCTACTCTGTAGCCTCCAGCCTCATTGCATAATCTCCTAAACCCATCTAACTGACTAAGCTTATCTGCAAAAAATGCAGTGGCTCTTCAAACACCCATGCCTTGCCATGTCCTATTTTTGATGTATGACTTAAAGGTTCACTTTGCACTTCTCCTTTCCTTTGTGAAGCTTAACCTATTTCAGGCTTGGCTAGTTATCTCTTCATCTCTGCAAAAAGCACTTTCCCCAGACCTCAGTGAGGGTCATTACCATGTTATATTTTAATTAAGTGTTTAATTGTTGTTCTTGACTTCAAGTTATGAGATATTTGTGGGAAGGGCTTGTGTACCATTTATTTTTCCAACATCAAGACAATATCTCAGCAGGCTCCCAATAGCCTAAAACCAATACCAAAATGGACAAAAGGACCACAGACTAACAGGGAAGACCTGAGACTAAAAGCCATGAGTTTGCAGTGCTCAAACACACAGCAGTTTTCTGATAACCTTTAAGCAGTGCTCAGTTATCAGACTAGCAACATCTGTTTTTGTCCAGGTAGTTTCTTGCCTCCTTCTAACAATAGGCCTCTCATGCAGACCTCAGGGATGGACATGTAACTCAAGCTGGGATAGTGATGAGTCCCAGGGTGGGAAGCCTCATAACTTTGGCTAAGCCATTGAGAATCCGTCCCTGAAAACGACTCTCACTGTGGTTGTAGAGAACACTCTTTATTTCTTGGTGGTCAGATTGAAAATATATATATGAATCACTATGATGGGGGCTTTGGGAAAACAAGGGCATTTTCGGTCTTATTTATAGCCAGATAGTGATGGACACAGATGTCACATGAAGGAGTTTCCAGCAGATGTATTCTTGGGCACAGTTGGGGTTTTGGCTGCTGTCAAATAATAGTTCTGAATAATTGATAGAGAAATCAGTTTAGCAACCTCATTGCATTTACAGCTTTCACCAAAATGCACCAAAATTTTTTTTAATTAAAAACAATTGTTATTTACTATTACCATTGCGTTTTAAAAGAAAAAAACTAGGGAAGGACTAATGTTCAAACTAAGGACCATTTTCTACATTTAGTTCTTATGACTTTATAAAGGATTTTCTTGATTGTTGTTGATTCTCTTATTTCTCTGCGATCTGGTGAAACTTAGGTTGGACTTGAACCAATATGTGGAACTAGGGCATAAGGTGAGATCACCCTGGATATGGGATGGACCCAAAATCTGACTGGTGTCCTTATTAAAAAAAAAAAAAAAAAAAAAAAAAAAAAAAAGGCAGAGGAAAATTTGAGACAGGTGGGAAGGTTGTGTAAACACAGAGACAAAGACTGGAGTTAGGCACCTGTAAAGCAAGGAACACCAAAGGCTGCCTGAAGCCACCAGAAGCTAGGAGAGAGGCCTGGAATATTTTTTTCCTTTAGAGCTTCCAAAAGAAACCAATACTACCAATACCTTGGTATCTAACTTCTAGCCCCCAGAATTGGGATAAAATACATTTCAGCTGTTGAACCACACAGTTAATAGTAATTCCTTATGGGAGTCCTAAGAAACTAACACAGTGGGGTATTCATTTTGGAGATTGACAAAAAAATCAAACAAACAAACAAAAAAAAAAACAGCATCATGAAAATGCAAGAAATTGTAGGAATCTGTAGTCTGAGAAAGGTCATTGTGTCTGGTATTTTGTGCTTAAAGAAGGGTGTCAAAGTGAAAACACTTCCAATGTTGCATTTCTTTCAACTGAGAGCTGGTAATCAAATATTGTTTTGAGCTATATTTTAACCAAATTCACACCCAACACAAACTGCGAGCATATCATTTAGAAAGTGACTTCACATTTTTACTGTCTCTATATTATCTATAGCTCACATTAGTTTATTTGGATAGATATGCACTAAGATATTTACATACATCCAAATAAACAAGTGACCTATGAATGAAAGTAAAATTCAGAGCTACTGATATTGGCTACTTTTTGCCATTGCTAGATCATGAACTGAACTATACTATGACTCATAACCATATACATAGTCTTTGTTGTAGACAAAGGAAATTAAAATTTAAAAATTATTTTAAACTTTATCTTAATAGTATGCAGGGAAAAAAAATGAGTATATCTGATTCTGAGTTTCTGCAAGATAAGCCCAATATTTTGTTTTAACATTTTCCCATCAAACATAGTAAAAAAGTTAGGTTGTTGTTGTTCTGCAATCTGACATTTAGGCTTATGTTTTTAAAATTTTTATGTTTCTCATGTTTCTGATTCATTATATTGTGCAATGAAAGCATCTCTGTTTCACTTAGCATTCTGTTGAATCTGCAGAGATCTTGCTACTTTAAATGTATATGCACTATTCTTCCAGCATAAAAATCAGCCATTAAGTTGGAATGATGGAGCAGTGATTTCTGGGTTTTATAGAGATTAGCAAGGCTTACTCTCTCCTATGGAAACCATCTAACTGACATGCTACATACTGATGACCAAATAAGAGATTGACAGATGCAAGGAACTCTCACATCTTTTCAGATATCCATTGGATTTTTCCAAATATAGTAAATGATCTTTGGCTTTTTAAGAAACTGTTGAGAAATGCTACCATCCATTAATTACTAAAGGCACTAAGGAAAGTCCTTAACCATGATGTGGATGGATAGTTATTTAGGAAACCAAAGGCTAGAAAGAGAGCTACTTAGTATTAATGAGGTTATAGAGTATCTTTGATTCATTATGGCTTTAGCTGAAATTGAATGGAACAATCAAAGTTCATTACTAGGCTTGATTTCCTGAGCGGGAAATAGTGGAGATGCTGTGTATATGAATACGATGTTCTCTACACTTTCATTTATTTTTTAAAAAACATTTCTTATCAGTAAACATTATCCTTTTCTTATTTTCTTAAAGCAGCAATGTACATTAACAGACATTCCCAAAGAAATAATTTATGCTATGTATAATGAAATCAGATAGCTGTAATTGCTCATCTAAACAATTCCTCTAATATAAACTTACCTTTAAAAAATTCACAGTACCTTAAAATCCTTTCAGTGACAAAACATTAAAAACAAAACACCATCGAGTTAGGATGCTGTTTTCTTTTCAGTGCTGATACCATTAAAATGAAGCCAGAATTCAATTTATGTAAATTTTTTCAGTTAAATTATTTATAATAGAAAATTCTCTCAACCTTTCTAAAGTGAAATAAATGCAAATTTAATTCATTAGATGACTAGACTGGTATAAAATCTTAGAGGAAATGTAAATGGTACTTGAAAATATAGAAATGATGTTTGTTTCAGTAGCACAACAAATCAATGAGCATAAAATTGTCAGGTGTACAAAAATATCACTAAAATGGGTTCTGTATTGTCCATTAAAATACATACATTTCTATTCAAGACACATATTCACAGAAGCACAAGAGAAACGGGAATTGAGGATTCATGGATCTGAGTATTGTGAACCTCAGAGCACCACGTCCTCCCTCCTCAGAAGAGGTCCCCAACGAAGACATGGCCGAAGAGACATCTGGCTTTTATCCTGACTTGCCTGACAATTCTATGACTCTGGATAAGTCATGTGACCTTTCTGAGCATCAGTCTCCTCATCTGGATTAAATAGCATTTGAAGTACTGATCCTATTTCCCAAGAATTTCATAAGAATAAAGCAAAATAATGAGTTGAAAATGCTTGGTAAATTATAAAACACTACAAAAGTGGTATGCTTTAGTAGCTACACACAAGTCCCAGATTACCAAACTAGAAATCTCTTAAATAAAAAATCTACTCAACCAGTCTTTCCTTGGTTGTTCCTATTGACCAAATTTCTGGAAAGTATGAAGCCTACTAACATATGTTGAATACCTACCATCAAGGCCTTCATACAGTCCAATGTAATTCCTGCAACAACAACTCCAACAAACAAATTTTACTCTCTACAGTTGAGAAAAGAAGAAAAAGACACACTGACTAACTTGCCTCATGTCATTCCATACTCACAGCAGGAAACAATGCAAATTTAGCTAGGTCTTACTGTAATGCCCCAACATTGGAGTGGAAGATTCAGAAGTGAGACTTATGAACACAACCACAATCCTCTTCCCCCTTCAAAGATAGCCTCTTAGCTTTGAAATTGTTAATATTACTGCCACTATCTAGTGAAATGTGAAACAGCACTGCCCCATGAGTCCAAAGGACCTAAATGTACCCTGGGATCCCAGACTACATTGCTGCCATGATGGTTTGGTAAGGGTGGCTAAAGATGGGCAAACACTTATTGAGTTGGTTGGCAGAAAACTGTATGGTGAATTGGGAACGAGATCTGGCTCTGACCCTTGGTCCGCCCATATCCAGCAAGTAGGGCATACATCTTGGAAGCAACTAACACCAAGAACGTACACAATCATAGTTTGAGTGGGATTAAAAGTTGGAAAAGACACAATCATTCTTCTCTTATGATGTCTACAGAAGAGATTTAGGACTGTTGCTGCTATGACACAGGAGACTATATATAAAGAAAAAATATATATATATATACATATATGTATATGTAGGTGTGTGTGTATATATATGTACATATATGTGTATATGTTTATACATGTGTGTATATATATGTATATATATATACATGTATATATATATATATATATATATATATATTTTTTTTTTTTTTTGCTACTTTGGCCTGGGGTAGAATAGAGAGAAATGAACTAAGGAGAAAGAGTAAATACAAATTTCAATCATGATTTACCATCTATTTTTGTCTTTAAAAAAAAAAAAGAAAAATGCCAGTATGTTTAGTACTAGGTAAACATTATGGGTCATTGATTTTTTTGTTTGTTTTCTTTACTGTTTTATATTGTAGTCATGGGATAATTTTGTTTCAAATATTTTATAAATACCTGGTTCAAATGTAAAACAATACTTTATTAAGAAGTCATGGAAACCATATCATTAGCTTTGCTTGTTACTCAGCAATTGAGTGAGGCAGCACTTTAAAACATCTAGAAAAACAAATTCATGACCTCAAAAAAAGCAATAATTGTTTTGCAAATTAAAATCCTTTTCCTCTATCCAGCCAGTAACTTAATCTTCAGATGTAATTGTGATGTGCAATGTGAGTAACCTGAAGGAGGAATCAAACATCATTTTGCCTCAGTGCCAAGAAAACATCTCCAGTTGACAGTTATTAATTTCTAGTCAAATTATCCTGGAATGGGGTCAAAGAGAACTAATGGTTTTAGTTTACATTCCAGGAAGTGTTGTGTTTCAGTGTTCAGAATGAAGTGTTCTCTATAAAGAGAGCTGCGGCAGATCAGGAGACTCGCATGGTCTCTCCCCCCGAAAATATTAGCCAGATAAATAAGCACATTAGCCCTCCATATTTCTCTGATACTTTTCCACAAACTACTTGTCTATTCTTGATCTGCACTGAGTGAAATGTACAAAGTTTTCATACTATTACAGTTTGGAGCTGGACTGTCCCCCTATGTTGAAGGCTTGGTCTCCAAGGCAGCAGTATTCAGAGGTGGGGCTTTGAGCAAGCAATTGGATCACCAGGCTTGGACCTCATGAGTGGATTAATACACTTGGGGATTCAGAGCTGAGTGGATTATTGACAGGTGGTGGAAACTGTGGAAGGTAGACCTAGTTGAAGGGGGTGGGTCTCTGGGGCTGTAACACTGGGGACTATATCTTATCCCTGCCCCTTCTTCCCTCTTTTTCTCTCTCTTGCCTTTCCCTCTGCTACCCAGTCACCATGAAGTGAGCAACTCTGCCCCATCAGACCCTCTCCACTTGATGTTCTGCATCATCACAGGCCTATAGCAAGGGGGCCAAGAACCATAAACAAAAACCAGAGTCAAAATGAATCTTTCCTCCTTTAAAATTATTTTTCTCAGGTATGTTGTTACAACAACAGAAAACTAACACAAACACCTAAAGATATTAATACCTGTTTATATATCAGTAACCGAGGATTGAAAGATGTTTTCATTCTCTTTTCAGTTTGTATTTTGTGTGGTGTGTGTGTGTGTGTGTGTGTGTGTGTGTGTGTGGTGCTGGGGATTGAACCCAGGGCCTTGTGCATGCAAGGCAAGCACTCTACCAACTGAGCTATATCCCCAGTCCCCATCTGATCTTTATTGATTCGGGGATTTTCACATACTCAACATGAATATAGAAGTAAAGGAGATATACAGTATTAGTTAAATAAAGCATTTTTGTCCCTTATTCCACAATTATGTCATCCTGTGACATAGGTTGAATCATACTAACATTATTTTATTCAACTTTATGTAATCTTTTCAACTGGTTCACAGAATCTTAAACAAATTCAATTTTATGTTGTGGTATGCACATAAGACCAAGCAATTAACTTTTGAGTTTTACCAAATTATAGTACACACCCAGGTGCATAAGTGAAATATGTAGAAAGAGAATGTTAGAATTGAATAGTTGCATAATACAGTAAAAAGAGGAGATTCCAACTCAGAAATTCTAGTATTTCTGCCTTAAAAGGAGAGTTCTGGAAATATGACTTTGGGCAAGTCACTAACTCTCCTAAGCCTTGGTTCCTTCACTTCAAAAATTGGTTGAAATGATATCTAGTATTAAAAAAGAGCAACATATATTATTGTGCTGCTTTAGAGAAATGTTCAGGAAAGTGCCTTTGCTAATGATAAAGCATCCTGAAGATATACTTTTAATGGCTTTAATGAGATATAATTCATATACCATGTAATTTGCCCATTTAAAATGTACAATTCAAAATTTTTAGCATATTCTCAGTACTGTGTAACAAACAACACAGTCTTTTTTTAGAACATCTTATTTCCCCCTAAAAGTAAACTGATGTTCATTAGCAGTCACTCTCAAACTGTCTCCCCTCTTCTGTCCCCATCTCTTGGCAACCACTGATTTGTTACCTCCAAATTTGCCTATCCTGGCTGTTTTAGTCAGTTTTTTTTTTGTTGCTGTGATCAATAGTCCTGACAAAAACAACTTGGAGGAGGAAAAGTTTATTTTGGCTCATGGTTTCAATGGTGCAGTCCACAGCTGACCAACTCCATAATTTTGGACCTAAGATGAGGCAGAACATCATGAAAGAAGGAAGCAGATCAGAACATGGCAAGCAGGAAGCAGACAGAGAGAACTACACTCAATAACAAAATATAATCCCCAAAGGTACACTCTCAGTGACCTACTTCCTCTAGCCACACTCTACTGGTCTAAAGTTACCACCCAGTTAACATATATCAACTGTCTTCTTCCATTTAGTATAATGTTTACTAGGTTTAACCATATTGTAGCATATATTCATACTTCATTCCTTTTTATTTACAAATTATATCCCATTGTTTAGATATACCACATTTTATTTATCCACTCATGAAGTAAGAGACATCTGGGTTGTTTCCACTTTGGGGCTATTATGAATAATGCTATGAACATTCATTGAAAAGTTTTTGTGTGCATATGTCTTTTCAATTCTTTGGGGTATATACCTAGGAGTATAACAGCTGGGTTCTATGATAATTCTTATGTTTAACATTTTGAATAATTGCCAAACTGCTTCCCAAAATGACTCTGCCATTTTATACTCACCAATTTATAAGAAAATAAATTTCCCTATATGTTTGCCAATAATGTTATTGTCTTTTTATTATAAGAATCCTAATGGATATAAAGTTGTATCTCATTGTGGTTTAATTTGTATTTCCCAAAAAATAATGAAAACTGAATATTATTCACGTCTGATTAGCTAATTGCATAGCTTCTTGGGAGAAATATCTAAACTTTACCCATTTTAAAATTTGGTTGTCACTGTGTTAGAAGAGATCTTCATACATTCTCACTACTAGTCCCTTACCAGATATATGGTTTGTTAATATTGTCTTCCATTGGATAAGAGGTCTTTTCACATCCTGAATATTAAAATTGGCAGGATAATGCTTTGATTTTGATAGAGTTCAATTATCGGTCTTTCTTTTGTTATTTGTGCTTTTAGTATTGTATCTAGGAAGCTTTTGCCTAAGCCCAGGTTATGACAATGAGTCCTAAGTCTTTAATAAGTTTTATCCCTTGCATTTGGGTCTATGATCTATTTTGAGTTAGATTTTTTTTAATGGTGTCTGGTAGGGGTCCAAATTTAATTCTTTTGTCAATTTAATAGATTCAAAATAATACATGTTCATTTAAAAAATCATAAAACATAAATAAAAAGAAATAAAACATACCCACGGTTCTATTTATTCCAAATTATTTCTGACTCATTGGTTTATATGCTCCCAAATCCTATTCTCTCTGTATTTCATTTTATGTATGCATGCACATACATACATACATACATTTTAGTGAAATAATGAATTTATTTCTGTATGCAGCTTTGTTCCTTTGATATATTGTAAATATATTTACATATTAGATTTTGGACTTTGCTTTTCTGAATTTCAAGCTGCTCAGCCATATAAAAGCAAGTAGTTGTGATGATCAAATGATATAATGGTATAAAAGCATTCTGTAAGACTTTTTAATAGAGTAAAGGAGTTTAATTTTATTGTTGTGCTAAATTATTCCTTTTTGTTTAAATGCTTTCTTCAAATACTCCACAAAGCCCTTATCATACTAGATTTATAAATTAGTAACTTTTTAAATGACTATGTCATCTGAATTCTCTAAGACTATCAGTCTATATCTTTGAGTCTCCAGGGCCTGTCATAATTCCTAGCCCATAAGAATGTTCATTAATCGTTGGAATTAATATTTATCGTCAGCACCTCTGAATCTTTTAGAAGTAGGCTATTATTCTTGTGCACTAAACAAAACTGTCTCTGGATACAGAAGTGTTGACTATCAATATCCTTGCCCCACCTTTCCCAGGTTAGAGCACACAGAGGGTCACGAAGTAAGTTATTGCTAAAGCATCAGATTCCAGTCTCCTTACCAAGAATATGCAGAGTTTCTTGAAGGCACATTTCCCACTTGTGGTAAACCCTCAGGACAATTTCCAGTAATTTAAAATGACTGTTTTTTTTTTTTCCAATAATTTTCAGTAGTTAAATCATTGTTTAGGGTCTCTTGATCTCCTTACCATGCCATTACCATTACGAAGATTTTTTTTTTAAGTGTTACTGAAATTTCTACCCACCAGAGTTCTCAGGGCAGACAGCATTATAAACTAAGGAACACCATCTTAGAAGATTACAAGATTCTTGTTGTATAAGGAAGGAGCTGAAGAGACAAAGAGGGAACCTGGAGGCAAAAGCCTAAGGATGCTGGTGCCTGGGGGCAGGTACCAAAAGAGCTGCACATTGTTCAAATCTACATAAGAGGTTCAGACTGTGCAGGTCGTGTTTTTAGGGCTGTTTTGACTAGAAGTTTCCCTGGGGAAGGATGCTCTCAAATCTATCTCTAAGGTGGACCTTCAAAGCCTCACAGGGTGCTGAATGGCAGCCAGCAAGTTTGTATTGGCTCTTTTTTTCTTTTTTCTGTTTTCCCAGCTGTCAAATTAAAATGAATGCCAGGGCAATTTACCTTTGTGATATAAACCATAGACACTGGCATTTCTCCTCTGCCTAGGCCCTGGGGAAACCATAGGTCTTTAAAAATCTATTTGTTTGTTTGTTTATTTTTGGTACTGGTGATTGAACCCAGTGATGTTCTATCATTCAGCTATATCCCCAGCCCTTTTTTTGTTTCAATCTGAGACAGGGTCTTGCTAAGTTGCCAAGCCTGGCCTTAAACTTGTGATCCTCCTGCCTCAGCCTCTCAGGATAACACCTGGCAAGGACAAAAAGTTTTATTTTATTTTTTTTATTTTTTTATGTGGTGCTAGGGATTGAACAAGGGCCTTGTGCATGCAAAGCAAGCACTCTACCAACTGAACTATATACCCAGCCCCCACAAGAAAAAAGTGTTAGAATGAAGAGTTGTGAGGTAAAGAGAGGAAAGTGGAAGAAAACAAGAGAAGATGCAAGATAGTGCTGTGTCTAGAAGCAGCAAGGAGTGGGAGGGTCCTTGGTTTCTTGATATTTACCAGTCCCCACTCTTCATTACCCTCCACCCTGCATGCCCTTCAGCAGCAGGAGTGAATGCTATAGGAGTAGGGGCTAGGAGGAACATGGCATCAATGGTGAGGTGTCAATTATCTGGTCAGCCAGCTGCTGTGGTTCTACAATTTCATTGATTTTGGAATAAAATAACACTCCTTTTGAAATGTTTTGCCCTATTTATGTTATATGAGGAAAAATTATTAAAGACTTTGAAATGACTTTTAAAAATAGAAAAGGAAAAAAATAAAAAAACAGAGAAAAGTTGGTGTCAACCTTCCATAGGGTTATCGCCACCATTTATTGTCTAAACTATTTAGAAAACTGGCAGTAATTAAAAAGTCTCTTGTCCACAGCTATATAAATGATTCCTGTTCATACAAATGCAAATAGATTTTGTACAATAGGGAAATTTCTCTAAGTTAAATTTTGTTTTTAACCAGTATAACATCTTACTAGTTCCTTCATTAATCAATGAGTTAAATA
Source organism: Tamias sibiricus (assembly GCA_025594165.1). Lineage (NCBI taxonomy): Eukaryota > Metazoa > Chordata > Mammalia > Rodentia > Sciuridae > Tamias > Tamias sibiricus. The sequence continues at coordinate 129,803,226 of CM046661.1, read as the reverse complement.
AAATCTTTGATAAGTTCATTTTATATTTGTAGAGAGTCATGATTTAACCCTTTTAAAAATTTTATCCTTAACACATATGTTGAACATAATTTGGACAATGTTATTGCTGCTACCCTGATTTTTCTGTCTTTTATTGGTTCCCCCTTCTCCTAACCTTTCTTTCTTCTTCTCTGAACTTAACTTCCAGGGTAAGAAGTGGACAGTAGCAAACACATTGATCACAGATGAGGCACAAGGGAGACCACCATCAGTATTATGTTCTGTCAATCCGAAGCCATATTACTGAGAAGAATATTATAGAATTTTTTGTCATAGACTAAAGGTACACACACCCACAGAAGCAGGCATGCTACTTTACCAGCAAGACAGATACATAAACATACACACACATGCATGCATACATTTAAATGAATCTTCTGGAACTTACAATCTTTATGGTTCTTGATATTACAAAGATCACATTTTAAACGTTAAGATTGAAATATTGTATTGTTAAGATTTTTAAATTAACTGAAAAACTTCAAAACTATTCCATTTCTAGTCATTATAATTTTTTCAACCATTCACAAGAAAATATAATTTTACTTTTTAAGTAAAAAAATTCTATGCTAGTCTTAGAACATTTTTACCTGATTTCCTTAACCAGCAATTCAGTGATAATAAGCATTCAAGCAACATGAAGGATTTAATCAACAGAAATGCACTAGAAAACACTATATGGGCAGAGCTAACTTTAAGCAAATACATGCTGTCCTTGTGAGCTTAATTGTTTGAAAGTAGGTTAGTTTCAGAGTACAGTGTAAAGTAGTTGTTTTAACCTTAGGTAAAAACAACTTGCCTCCTCCTCTTTCCTAGGTGAATTTGTACTCTATAAATCACACAGAATAAATATGTTTGCCCCTATTTTACTAAAGCAGGAATCAAAGGGAAATCAGATAGCTGAAGTAAATAGCATAATATATTAGATGATCCAAAGTCATCTTTATTCTTTCCCAACAGTAAAAACAAATTAATTTGCTTTCTTGCCTTGGCATTTATGAATGCTAATTTAATCACGCAAATTTAGACTTCCTGTGAGAGAATTTGAAACCACATTGTGAACATGATTTTCACATAAGGTTTGCTCCTTTTTCCCAAATTAGAAAGTAAAATTTAAAAACTCCATGCTTGTATTAGACCCTAGGCAAAATCAGCATAGCCCTGCCATCTCCCGTTAAGTTGATTCAGTACTCTGGGGAACCATGCCACCATCTGGACTGGAGTGCATATGGTGGGAGGGAGGCCTGGGAGAGTGTCCTCGAGAAGACCCCATCTGACTGAGCAGCCACCTGTTACCGAGATGAGCCGGGCAAAATACTGTATGTCACACTCATCACGATCCGTCTGTTTCCGGTCTCCGAGCAGTCCATCCTGTCATGGCAGGATACAGCTAAGACAGGTGAGAATTGACACAAAGGGGTTGAGACCACAAGTCCCGCAAACCAGAGTGGTATGGAAGAAAGTCTGTGATGAGAGATATACAAGAAGGCCAGTCTAGGAAGGTCAGGAAGGCAGAGGTCACAAGCTCATCAGAGAGGCAGAAAGGCAGGAATTAGCTGGAGCCCAGGATCTCAGACAAACCATAAGAGCCGCATCAATGAACAAAGGTTAGAGACACAAATTTTAGGCTGAGGAGTTTGTTTATTGTCCCATGTGATAAAAAGTGGAACCATGGTGAAGAGGGCAACAGAAGGACAGAAGGGACCAAGATGCTCAGCCCAGCACCAACACCAGCACAGGACCATAACTGTGACCATGATGAGACACTTCTCTCAGTGACTCCCAAGCAGCAGCCACGAAAGCAGATTAATGGGCTAGTTCCTGAGAACTCATGATGAACCCTCCCAGAAGTGTCGAGGAATAAACGGGAGATTTCAAGTGGAAACAGGAAAGAGTTGAGGTCCCACCACTATTTAAGAGAGCACCCGCAGGGCAGCAAAAGGCAGATTTTAATGCTAATGTGGCCTCATTGCTCACAGAGACTGCCAAGGCCTGTGGAGGCCAAGGAAAGAGGAGCAAGTGCCCGTGCAGTTTATACCATCCCCTTGGTAACGTTAAGCACCACACAGCCGCAGACATATTCAATTAATAAAGGGCAATGCAAACATTTTGCCAGAATAATTTATAATCTGCCGTTGCCTTTTTGCTGAGATTTTTGCTTTTGTAATCCTTTCCATAAACATTGGATTTTAACCTACATTAAAATGGTTGTCCTTTTTGTTACAGAATTCTCTCATAATTTGTGATTTTTTTATGCATTTCTCCCACTAGTACTGACATTTGGTGCCCAAGCTTGTCCCTTTAGATACAGTTCAATTCAAGTCCTAAGAAATTTAACTGTGACCTTCTCATTGTCCCACCGAGCTTGTGCTTTCACTGTTTGCCCAAAGTCGTCTGGATAAAGGATCAGGTGACATAGGGGGCAAAAAAAAAAGAATAAGCACTTTTGATCTAAATTAATGTGAATGGACCATATATATGAGCCAAGCTGTCCTTTTCCCATTTTCTATTTTGTACATCGTCATCAGCTACCGCTGGTAATCGTAGTGGGAAAGAGGCTTTAAAAAAAATTCTCTAAAGAATGAAGTATGAGCAGATGTCCAAGAGAAGATAAAATAACATCGCAAGTAAAATGTAGAGATTTATCGACACACTTCAGCAAGCTGTAATAGAAAATGTTGAGGACTTTAGAGTACAACACTAAAAGAGAAAAGGTACAGTCTTATTTTCACCCCATTGTGTTCAATAAATCATGCAGTTCCAGTTGCCTTCAATAAGTTTGATCAGTTACTACAAGTTATCATTAGTTGTCAAGTCCAATTCGTCATATGCAAGACAGTTTCTCCTATGTAAACCATTTTATATAGATAAACATGCTACCTATTGGTAAGCATTTAAATATAACTTCATAGTCTGTAATACTTTATTTTAAAAATAAAGCTATTATTACAAAGTAATATAATTATGTTATTCATTTTTTTTTTAATTTTCATTTTGGAACAAAGTTGAAATAACTACTCCAACAAGTCAATCACATTTCATGGAGAAAATAATAATAATAGTGTACCATGTTCCATGGCTATCCATTTTTAAAAATAAGAGGATATGGCTGGTGTTGGAATGATTAACAATTTCTACATATCTGACAGGGGTGTAACTAATAAGATTTAGATTATTTACCTGCTGACAGAAATTAATAGTAAATATGCATTGAGCACCAACTATGAACTTGGCACTATGTGGTTACTACAAATAGACAGTTTCTACTCCATGGTTAGTAACGACATAGACAAACGACTCAAAAAAAAAAAAATGCAAGACTGATGTAAGAAAGAATTTGGGACAATGAGATAGATGTAACATCCATGAGGGGCCATTATAAAAAAAATAGAAAATTCCAAGTGCTGTCAAAAACGTAGGAAAATTGGAAACTGTGTGCAGTGTTGGTAGAATTATAAACTGGTGCAGCTACTAGGGAAAACAGCATGGAGCTTCCTCTGAAAATAATTTTTTTTTTAAAAAAAGAAACTATACCATATAATCCATTAATCCATGTTCTAAATATATATCCCAAAAAATTGAAAACAAAGTTTTCAAGAGAGATTTGCACACCATGTTTATTAGAGCATTATTCACAATGGTTAAGATTTAAAATCAACCTAAAGATCCATGCATGGACGAATGGATAAAGAAAATTTAGTATATACATTCAAGGGACTATTGTCCAGCCTTTAGAAAAGAAAGAAAAGAAGGAAATTCTATTTTGCTAGACATTATGCTAAGTGAAAGAAGCCAATCACCTTAAGACAAATACTTCTTTACTCTACTTACATGAAGTATCTGAAGTAATCAAACACAGGTAAAAAGGTGAAAAGTGGATATCAGGGACTGGGGGTGGGGAAAATGAGGAGTTGCTGGTCAGTGGATAGTTTCAAGTCATATGAGACAAAAAGATCTAGAGATGCATTTTACCACGCGTGCATATAGTTAGCAACACCATAATGTGTGCCTGAAAACTTTAAGAAAGAGGTGAATTTATATAATGTTTTTACCACACACACACAAAAAAAAAAAAACTTAAGAAAAAAAATCAGTGCTTTACTACACAAAGCAAGGAGTAATTAATTCTAATTCAAAGGACTATAGCTTTAGAGCAGTGGCAGCACTTGACCTGAGTTTTAAATAGTGAGTTAAAATTTGATGTGAAAAGGGTATAGAAAAGCATGAATAAAGATCCAAAGAAGTGCAAGTTCATGGATTAATTGAGGAATCTGGGTGGCTAGAACATGGGCTATAGAGGTATCAGCTCAGACCATTTATCAAACATGTTCCTTTAAAGGACAATAACATCTTTTTTCTATTACCTGTAACAATTTACAGCTATTTTACCAGGACAGAACATTATTTTATGTGCTCATTGTAAAAATCCTGTACATCATAGTTTATTTAGCACCCCACCTAGAAAATGTGAAAAGAAATGAGCATAGCAACTCCACCTAATCCTGACCTTTTCAGCTTTAAGTTTTAAACAGCTGTTTTTCATGATCTGACATAAGACAAAGCAATTCAACTCAAGAGGCATAGAATTGGGGGGGTTGGCGTATAGGAGCTCATTATTTAGTTCGTAATTCTGATACTTGTTAGGATACATTTTAGTGTCATTAATATCTTTCATTCTAAAATGGTTGGAAACACAAAAGGCCAAATCCTAATCCTAATTTGACATTAATGTTGAGAATAAATTTGTAAATGAAGAAGAATTGAGGGCCAAGTAATGAATTTAGATTTGCCTATGGGCATTTCAAACCTATCAGATGGAAATGCTGAACAATCTTTTAAGATAGAGTTTTGTGCTCAGGCAAGCTAACTTGAGTGAAAAGTTGGGAAGTATCAACAAGTAATAAATCCTAAGAGCTCATGTACTCACAAGGGAGAACATGTAAGAGTAAAGAACCATAGAAAATTTCCAGAAAGCACAGAAATTTAGAGCTGGATGGGAGAAGATTCAGAGCAAATAAGAGGCTGAAGGTGAATCAGAATGAGAGATACCCGGAGGCAAAGAGGTAGGGAATTAGCTGAAGGAAAATGTGGATGAAAGTACCAAAAGCTGCAGCAGCCAGGTAGGAGGAAACTGAAACCTGACTACTAATCTACCCACAATGTGGTTCATTTGCTAGAAAGGCTAAGCAAAACGGTAACTGAATTCAAGAGTGCATCATTTGAAAAATATGACAGACAGAATAACCTTAAACCCTTTCATGAAAAAAAAAATGGTTTTTAAGATATCTGAATGTAATTTAACTTTTTTGAAATGCATTGGTAAGCTAAGGTTAAAAAAAAAAAAAAAAAGAATCAAGTGAAATACTCAGATGACAAAGGAGATTCCCCCAAGCCCCTATGTCATTATCTGATGCTCTGATTGGGAAGGTAGGGTGAGAGGGAAAGCAGTTAATCTAGAGCAGTTAAACTAGTTGGGGATTTCATACACTAGGAGAAAAGAATGTGTCTGCCCCATGTGGTGTGGAGAGTCTCACCCGAGATACTTGCACAAACCCAGGGCCTCAAATGTTTAGATGCTCAATTACATGGTGGGCTAGAAAAAATTCACCCACATAGGGAGAAGGCAATGGATGCTTTGATTCTTCCTGAACTCTGAGTGGATTAGAAGAAAAAAAAAGAAAGAAAGAAAAACCTCAAGACTGTTCTTTAAAAGTATCAAAACAGCTGCATATTTAAGTATGTGCTGTTAAGAATCTCAAAGTCAAAGAAGTAACAAAATGGTTTTCAGACTTTAACACTTTTAGGGCTCCTGGAAAAGGCAATGGTTTACAGGGACTCTACCACAACCAACCCATGCCTCGTGCACACCCCCCCCCCAACATAATTAAATATAAAAATCACAATAAAATTTTGTAAAAGACATAAGGAAAAGTTTACAATGTATAAGAAACAGTAGTCATGAAAATAGAATTGGAACTCTGACAATCTAAGATTATAGAAGTAAAATTTGGGGAAAAAAATACAAAACATGTTTAAACTAATAAAAAAATCTAAATCCAAAGTGGAAAATACTGAACATTATAATAAAAGAATAAGAAACGTGGGGGGGGGGGGGGGGGGAATGGAGAATTCAGAAGTTTAATAATATAGATAGAATAAATCTTTTATTAGATGATTGTAAATGTTATAATTAACAAGTCTAGTCTAATGGACACACATAGAATATTTAGAAGGGAAGTGGTATATTCAGAACTACATGTTACATTGGCTCTGCCTGAAACAGAACCAGAGACAACAGCTTCAAGTATTGAACAGTCAGCGCTCCAACAGGTAATGGATAGCATACTCACATTAAGATAATTCTAAAAGGGTTTATTTACAATGAAATGCATTTTAATGGTCAGAGTCAAGATATATAACAAGAAAGAGGTGCAGATATCTGAACTCAAAGCAGCGAAGCTAAAATCTAAAACCAGTCTTAGATTCAAAGTGAGAGCAGCTTTCCAGAGTAGACATAGAGAATATCATCTGACTTCTTATATGAATTATACTAAAAAAAATGATTAAAATAAAATTTAAGAGTTTATATTTGTCAGAGATTGTGCTAAATGTATGTAATATAAACTTCTCACCAATCTATAAAGTAGAATCTCCCTTACAAATCCAATAGAATAAATACTGTTTCAGTCAGCCACCTTGTTGCTGCAACCAAAAGACCTGATAAGAACAATTTTAAGGAGGGTAAAGGAAATTTTATAGAAGGGCTTAGGCAGCCAGGGCAAGATGGCAAGTGAGGAGGTCAGGGACAGGGACACAACAAAGGAGCATGGAGAAGTTCTTCTAAAGACTTCAACTTCCTAGTTGATGAAAGTGCCGGCTGAACACAAGCAGGGGGCTTAATTAGATAGACACTTCCATACACATGGTCTTAAGTGGGGGATCCAATAGAAAATCAAAAACAGATGTGTGGATAAGAGAGCACCAATCAATAATGGTGAGGAGCATGTGAACAGGGAAGGAGATAAGGAAAGGAGGAAATTCCAGAGATCATAAAAAGAACAGGCCCAAACTCCCCCACCAGATTTCCATCTCTGAGGCCCCTTCTCTTCAGAGAAGTCTATCTCTGTATCTCTGTTGCTTTTGCAATAAACCTACTTCTGGCTTTCTATCTCTGTGTCCTGTTCTTCAATTCTTTACTGAATAGAGACAATGAACCAAGCACCCCTAGATAGTAACAAGGGGAAGTTTATTTTGGGGCTTACAGTTTCAGAGTTCTAATCCAAAGATAGCCAGCTCCATTCCTCAGGGCTAGAGGTGAGGCAGAGCATCATGACAGAAAAGTGTGAAGGAGGGAAACAGCTCAAGACATCACACAAGGAAGCAGACAGAGCTCCACTCAACAGGACAAAATATACACCTCAAAGATACACCCCCAATGACCCACCTCCTCCAGCCACACCCTACCCTCAGTTACCACCCAGTTAATCCCTATCTGGAGATAAATACACTGATTGGGTTAAGGCTCTCATAACACAATTATTTCATCTCCAAATCTTCTTGCATTATCTCACAAATGAGCTCTAGGGGCATACCTAATATCTAAACCAAACATTCTGCCACTGGCCCCAAAAAGCTCATGCTGAGCTCACAATGCAAAATATATTTAGTCCATTTTCAAGAGTTCCCATAGTCTTAACAGTTCCAGCATTACCCAAATGTTCAAGTCCAAGGTCTCTTCTGAGACTCAAGGCAAACTCCTTTGTAAGCTCCTGAAAAATCAAAAGCAAGTTACCTGTATCCAATATATAAAAGTACAGAGTAAACATTTCCATGTGAAGAAATAGGAGCATGGAAAGAAGGGATGGGATCAAAGCAAGGCCAAAATCCAGCTGGGCAAATGAATCCTGTAGCTCCACATCCAGCATCTGGGGTACATGGCATCTTGATGTTTTCTCCAAAAGGGGCTTTTCACCTCTGCCCCTAAGGCTTTGCTGGTTGCAGCCCACATGGCTCAATCCCTGCAGCTTTGCTAGGCAGATGTTCCACGTTACTGGTATTTCTTAATCTTTCATTCTCCGTTTCAGCTTCCTCTTCACATCTCCACGCATCACCCACTCAGGAACTGCCCACAGGGAATCTGACCCTGCTCCACTTTTCCTGGCCTTTGAGGCCTTCCTTTGAAATCCTGGTGGAAACCTCCATGACTCCCTAACTCCAGCATCCTGCATTCCTGCAGAACCAGCACCTTGTGCTAGTAGTAAAGCCTCCAAGGACCTTGGCTGCAGCAGCCTGTGAGTGCCTGGGTGGCTGAGCATGGTAAAACAAACCACCCTGTGCAAGCAAGATGCCTTACTGGTCTCTTATCAAAGGAATTTTTACTTTTATACCCTGGAGCCTGAGATGGGCATGGTCTTGCCAATTCCTGAGATGCCCTCAAGCCATCTTTCTTATTGTCTCTGTGCAAAGTCTTTAGGATTTCTTTAGTGATGGTAAAAATTTTAACAACTGCAACTTCCTTAGTCCCAGTTTTACTTCTACCTTTTAAATCCAAGTTTTTCAAATCTTTCTGCTCTGTTCTTCCACTGCCTGATTACCATGCTACCTAGAAATTTCTTCTGCCAGATCAAGAAATCCATCACCTTTAAATTCAGCCTCACAGAGAGTTTCAGGACATGGGCAAAATGCAGACAACTTCTTAGCCAGAATGGAGCATAAATGGCCCCCAGTACAATTTCCAAGAGTCCTCCTCAAAAACCTCATGAGCCCTCCTGTGCATAGTTCTATTGGCATTCTGGTCTTCTGAGCTCTCACCAGAATCATCCATTAAGCTCCACTTATAACAAACTAATGTGTTTCCAGATTGCACTGCTAAACATTTCAAAATTCCTCCAACAATTCCAAAAAGCTCCAAAAGCTTCTGAACCACATGATCAGGTTAATCACAGCAATGACCTCTCTTCTTGGTACCTTTAATTTCTGCTTTAGTCAACTTTTTTGCTGCTGTGAGCAAAAGACCTGACAAGACCAATTTTTAGGAGGGAAAGTTTATTTTAGGGCTCCTGGTTTCAAAGGTCTCAGTCCATAAATGGCTGACTTTATTCCTCAGTGCTTAAAGTTAGACATAATATCATAGTGGAAAAGTGGGGCAAAGGAAAATGGCTCAGAGCATGACACCAGAAAGCAGAGAGAGCTCCACTCAACAGGACAAAATATACACCTCAAAGGTACATCCCCCCCAATAACCCACTTCCTCCAGCTATACCCTACCAATTTTTTTTTATTTATTTATTTATTTATTTATTTATTTATTTTTTATTTATAATAATTACAATTCTTAGTGCACATATATAGCATATTTTTACATACAACTGTTTGTATACAAAGTTACCACCCAGCTAATCCCTATCAGAGGACTGATGCACTTATTGGGTTAAGGTTCTCATAACACAATTTTTTCACCTCTAAACCTTCTTTCATTGTTTAACAAATCAGCTTTTGGGAACACCTAATATCTAAACCATAACAAATACCTTGATCCCACTTGCCTTCTTCCCTCAGAACTCCTGGCTCCATCAACTGGAAAGAGGAAACCGGATGAACAAAGATTCAGTTGATCGAAAAAGGAGAGTCTTTACAGCAAGGAACAAGAACAGTCACACCCAAAACTTAGGCTTACCATGAAGTTGAATTCAAGTAAAATTAAAATCTGATTTTGGTCATCACACCAAGCAACCATCATGATTTAATCAGCTTCCCATGTAGGTTGCTTGCAAAGAAAGACACAAGACAGCACTGTTGAAGTCAGCGCAAATAACTGGTTCACTTGGCATTTCACATTCTGACTCAAAATTAATAAGACAGCCTTCTGGAGTTATTAAAAATGGAAACTTTATGAACTGTTGGTTATTTTTAGTGAAAATTTGATAATAGCTTGCACAGTTTTAAGACTCTTAACACTATAAATATTAGGAGATGATTGTGATATAAGCAAAAGCAAAGACCAGAGGAAATGTTAAGTAATTGTCAATATTTAAAAAAGCAGAGATGTGGCTACACCGTGGCAGGATTGCTGCAGGGCAATACTCAGCCAAAGCACAGGAGTTGCTGCTCCCCTTTAAGAGAGCATGCTTGCATTCATCATGCTTCACTTCCCTCCCAGCATGCTTCATAGTATTAAGTTAACTACCTCACTCCTGCACATATTTGAGCATCCTGTTATAATCCATCTGAAATTCCTTGCAGCTTCTTAAAGGGTCCTAGAGTCATCCCTTGTGTCTCCAAGTCCCCTACTGCTAGAAGTAGTACATGGAATTAACTGGGAGTTTAGTATAGTTAGAATAAATTAGGGGAAAATGTAACTTCAAGCTCTTAGCCAAAGAATTGATCTCCTCTTAATCCACATTTTTACTCTATTCTTTTGATTGTTCTGTTTCCTTAAAATTGTTTTATAAAAAATACTTATTGTAAGTACAAATTACTAGATTTGGATTTTTAACTCTTTGTGGTATTGTTCACAGTTACATTTTCTTTTACCCTTTAATTATTTTTATTTCACCAACTAAAATTCCTTAACCTGAGTTGTGAAGATTTCATGACATCTCTCCTATTTACTATTGCTTCATCTCTATTTCTTTCTATTCTTCCCTAGTTCCACTCTGATCTTCTGGAAAGATCAAAGAGATCTCCAAGAATACTAAGTTATTTAATAAGTTAATGACATATAGTACTGCATAATTATATAACCTAGCAGTTTGGGCATGCTTAACTCTCTTAGAAAGTTTTGTTTTTGTTTCTGTTTCTGTTTTTCTTTTATTGCTGTTCTACTCCAAACTCTCTAATAATGCTCAATTTAGTTCATAGTGACTCCCAAATACTTTCCTGACTCCTCTACCAATAAGATGTGTTAGGTACACTGCCTTTGCACACTCTTAAACACACTATAATTAGCTCCATATGTATTACAGGAGTTTATTTAATTTTATGTATTCTACACTAGACAACCAGACCTTAACAAACAGAACAAACCATACAAATGGCTGAGTTAATCAATATCTTAATCTAGGATTGATCTAGGATGCCAATTTGCACAATTGCCTTTTTCCTGTTGTATTAGGTATCAACAACACAACCTGAACCCTAAAAGTTACTTCTTTTTTTAAAAAAATATTTATTTATTTACTTTAGTTGTACACAATGTGTTTATTTGTACGTGGTGCTGAGGATCGAACCCGGGCCGTGCGTGTGCTAGGCGAGCGCACTACCGCTGAGCCACAATCCCAGCCCCAACTTCTTCTTTTTTTTTTTTTTTTTTGGTACCAGGGATTGAACTCAGGGGCACTCAACCACTGGGCCACATCCCCAGCCCTTTTTTGTATTTTATTAGAGACAGGGTCTCACTGAGTTGCTAAGTGCCTCACCATTGCTGAGGCTGGCTTTGAACTCACGATCCTCCTGCCTCAGCCTCCCAAGTGCTGGTAAAAGTTACTTCTTCATTTTATCTCCTTTGATTTCCTTCAGTTCCCAATTCCATCTCAAAAGTAAACTTTCTAACTTAAATGCTTATTTTTATCAATAATCAATACATCTACTCATAATAAATTATATAAACCATTATCACAAATGATATTTTTGTAGGAAATTTAACTCAGAATACACCCCAGTTTTCTCAACATACATATTTTGGAAAACAGTTACTAAATGGAGCTCTTTTATGATACAGTTGAATTTCCTTCAATACGCTATGGTCCCAATCTCTTGCAGACTTCCCTCCTCAACACCTCTTCCATCCCTGCCTTCCCTGCCCTCAACACATACACAAATCTGCAAGCAATCCTTGCTACACATACCTGTTTGGCTTTCAATTATAAGAGAATAGCCTAATGGATTAGGACAGACAAAGTTCCTATTCCATTCAAGTAACACAGTCAATAAAAAATAAATCTTCACATATCAATATGCTTGAATCAGAGGGTTTCTCAGGTCACTCTATTATTCACCTAGAAATACCTTAAAACTCAAACTACTCTATTGTACCCTGTTTTCATACAAGAGACACACATACCTCCCCACCCAAAAAATTCTAGATGTGTGCATATAACTACAACAGGACCATGAAGAGTTCAAGATTAATTTCACAATTGACCAAATTTAACAAAAAGCAGAAGAAACCTCCAACAAACTAACCCCTTAACATTTAAATTCATTCTAGAATCTGAACACCAAAATTGTGTGAGCTCCCTGATCAAAATGCAACAGTACATAGAGACCAGAAGAATCTTCACATAATCCAAGAATTAAATGACAAGCCCCTAACTCACAGAATGAATAATAAAGTAATTTAATCAAACTGCTGGCGAAGGCTTATTTCCGTTTCCAGGATGACATACTATTCTGCTGTCTTTATCTTCCAGAGGGGCCATGTGTATCATGATGCCTATTTAAACCACTATAATGGCTACTTGATATTTTCAGGACTTTATGGACATAAATTTCACTCAGCATACAAGGCTGAGTGGATATAGTGTCAATCTTTACCATATTCTCATCCCCCATGTAGTCTTTCTGTTCTCCTCCTAACATGCTACCACAGCTTGGTGCACATGGTTTCTATGTTGTTTTACTGTTGGAAGACCACATCCAGGTATCTGAGAACTCTCCTCCTAGCCATTGGCACTGGACCTATAGCTCCCTACTTTGATTTCCAAATTTGTAAAGAATCACAGAGAGAGTTGAGAGCAGCTTGACTTCCCACCAGAGTATCCAGTGACTATTTTAAATCATTGCTGTATCAAATAAAATCATATGTAGAAAACTATTACTCTAAGAATCACAGAGTCACTGTGATCAAAAAAAACAGTGCCTGAGGCAACTCCACATACCTCCATTGAATATATTCAGAAAACATTATCTACTCCAATCTTCACATCTTATAAATGAAGAAGGAAGGCCCACAGATTTTAAGAACTTGACATATATCCAAAGACATGTATCTAGTTCAGACAGAGACAGAGAACTTCCTAGCCAGATGTTCTAGCTCTGTGCTTCTACAATATAAAAGTTCAGAATAAGATGCTGTACATGAAACCATGAATTGAAAATGTAGGCTGCATGTGGTTTGTCTGATCACCTTTCTTACTCAATAGACAGATGGTCCTCAACTTACAATTAACGATTTTCAACTTTATGATTGCATAAAAGTGATACATGTGCAGTAGAAACTACTTCAAATTTCGAATTTTGGTCTTTTCCTGAGCTAGCAAAATGTAGCAAATCTCACGATACCAGGCAGCAACTCCTAGCCAGCCTTGCCATCGCGGGAAATAATCAGTACTCTACAGTGTACTGCGTTGCTAAGCTATGATGTTCAGTAGGCTAGGGGGTGTTAAATGCATTTTTTACTTATAATAGCTTCAACTTTTGATGGATTTATCAGGATGTAACCCCACTGTTAAGTCAAAGAGTATCTTATGTTGAGTGCTGTGGTATGCCAAGAATAGTCCTAGCCACTGGAGACTTAGCAGCAGATGATCCCCTTCCTCAATATATCCTATAATCAATATTTACAAATAAATAAGGAACAAGCAGATAAGTGCATAATTTAAAATTTTATATGCCCAATAAAAATAAAAATATATGTCCACACCAAAACTTGTATATCATTATTCATAGCAGTATTATGATTGTCAAAAAGAGCAAAACAACCCAAATGTCCACCATCTGATGAGTAGTTAAACAAACTATGATATGATCATACAAAGGAATACTATTTAGGAATAAAATGGAATGAAGTACTGATGTATGCTACAATGTGGATGACCATGAAAACATTATGCTACGTGAAAAAAGTTATGTATAAATAAATAAAGTTATATTATGTGACTCAATTTATGTGAAGTGTCGAGAATAGGCATATCTGTGGAGATAGACGGTATATGAGAAGAAGGGAAAATGAAGTGACCGGTAATGGGAACAGGATTTCTTTTTGAGGTGATAAAAAGATTTTTGAATTAGTGGTGATGGTTAAACAACTTTGCAAATATACTAATAACCATTGAATTGTACACTTTGAAGGGACAGATTTATGGTATGTTAGTGATATTAAATTTTAAAAAAGAAAAATGTAATCAAAACTCAGAAAATGTAGCAAAGATGGGATAGCAGTTAAAAATAAAAGAAAAAAAAATTAGAAAATATGATGGCCATGAAGGTCTCTCTGAGGAAGCAATGGGTAATCTCATACCTAAAGTGTAAGCAGGATTCAGCTATACAGAGAAAGAGGAAACAGTATTCCTGAAATAGGGAAGAGTGTCAAGACCCTGAGGCAGAACAGAGCTTGATATGTTCTAGGAATTCAAAGGAGCAACATAATAAATTAGAGAGGAAGGAATGGGCAGACCACACAGGGCTTATAGGACATGGTAAACATTTCAGATATTAACAATTACAGTTATAACCTGTTATGGTTTAGATACCAGGTGTCCCCCAAAAGCTCATAAGTAAGACAATGCAAAAAAGTTTAGATGTGAAATGATTGGGTTGTGAAAGTTTTAACCTAATCAGTGCATTAATCCCGTAATAGTGATTAGCTGGGTAGTAACCACAGGCAGGTAGAGTGTGGCTGGAGGAGGTCCCTGGGTGTGTGCCTGTAGGGCATATATTTTTATCTGTTAATCAGAGTTCTCCCACACACACACACTTCCTGGTACCATATTCTGAAGAATGGAGTTGGCTATCTATGGACTAAGACCATAGGAAGTGAAAAGAGATAGTGAAGGGTTAGCCATGGACAAGAGAATGAAGAGTTCATTCAAAATAACAGAGTTCAGTGCAGACACAGGTAGGTGGACACATGCGGTGGTAGAAGCTCATGGATAGAAAGAAAGTTTAAAAATGATTCCTGGCTGCTCTAAGGGCAACTGTACAAGTGAGAAAACAGGGGCCAAAATAAGGAAGATGAGGTAGTGGCAATGACAATGAATGTTTATATTATGATGAAGCAAGCATATATGTTATCTCATTACTATATAACAATATCAGTAAACATTCTATGTGGATATTTATTTATACATTTATTTTTCAAATAAACCACTAAATTATATATCAGAATAGTTTTAAAGAAAATTTTCAGCTTCATGTATGGATTCATATAGGGTTAGAAAATAACTTTCCCATAAGCTTTTATATTCTGTTGAACATCAAATTCTTTAATCTTGTTTCAATGTGATATTCTATAAACATAAAAGAAACATACAAATAAAAGATAAGATTTCTGATTATTCTGGTATCTATCATATTTTACCAATCCCCATAATAATGGTGATATAAATAATTCTTGTTTTTCAAAAGACATTACTACATGTTACTGAACAAACCAGCTAGCTAACAAGAGAGGAAGTAAGGTACCTGTTCATAAACCTTGAAATAATTATTCAAAACAGAAAAAATGCATAGAAATGAGACTGAGAAAATATACCTCTTATGTTTTGATCATTTTTAACTCCACCATAATATGCATTTATTCTGCCTCTCTCAAAGCTTAAACAAAAAAAAAATGTATTGGTACAGTTTTGCTCTTTTATTTGATCACCTGATGTGCAGCCAGCTAACATTCACACAATTCAAGATTCATTCCCATACTTCCCAGTGAGATTTGAAACATGCCTAGACTCTGGTAGAAAATAGGTAATTCCCAGTGAGGGAAAATATTACACTGTAAGTAGCTGCCTCTTGTATTAATCCTCAGCCTTCACTATTTGCTCCATTTTCTTTCATAAGATTAACATTTAAAAGCCTCTTTGTCACAGACTGAAATTGAATTGTGAAATGTGCTCCTGAATAAATAATTTCTTCCTGAATGTTAATTACATAGGCAATTATACTGAAGTATAATTTTACATAAATACAGTGTTAGGAATTCTACAGATGTGAACAACTGCACAAATACCTCCTCAATTGGAAGGAAAAAAAAGCTTCTAAGGTTGAAATGAAAGTGTCTAACATGCTGGATAAATACAGAACATTTGATGTGTTGAATATTAATCTCTGGGGTGCTTATGAAATTTATCACAAGGCTTAAGGGTGACTAAACAGCTAAATATTCATAAAGACAAAATGTACATACTTTATTTTCCATATATATTAATAAAAATGACAAAATAAGTATACTGATACAAAAATATCTGAGCCAAAAGTTTTAAATAAGACAACCTCCAATTATAAGGATTGGAAAAAAAAATTGTTCAATTTTGATATTCACACTTTTTTTTTCCAGGTGAAGTGTTTTGATTGAAATTATCAGCTTCTTATTTGACAGTGAAATGATGATATGATGCTTGTGGTACAAGACCAGTAGTGTTCACAAAGTCACCTTCCCAAATGGTGATAACCAATAGGTTTTTCACTGAATTTCTACTCCAATAACAAATCAAATTGTACCTAGATTCATTTTCTTGCTGAAGATAATAACATGTAGAATTTGAGTACTTACTACCTGCAGGCACTTCGTGAAGCACTGGACCTGCAGTAAGGGTACAACTCAATGGTAGAGCACTTGACTGGCATGTGTAAGGTCCCACTTAAAAATAAACAAAAACAAAAAAAAAAACAACAACCAAAAAAACCTTTTAACAAACAAGTCGTTAAAAAACAGTGAAAAGGGGTAGATACAGAATTTAAATCCAGGTCTTGCTAACTCCAAAGTCCACACTAAAAAGCAGATTCTGTCTTGTAATGTAATGTAGAAAGAAAAGCCTTAGAGTTAGCCCAGAGTTTAAAAATCTATCACAGAATTTAATCACAGTCTTACCTTCTCCGCCCTTTTATTTTTCTTTTATAAATATTTATCTAGAGTTGGCATTGGGACTAAGTTAAATGGTGATCCCAAGTAATTTTTCTCAATCAAGAAGAGGAAATCAGCCAAATTATTGCTATATTATAAAGAAACCAGTTGATTGATGTTAAACTTCTCTTCATAAATCCTTATTCAAAGTTTAGTCTGAAAAAGAGAAACATCAACATTACCTGGGATCTTGTTAGAAATATAGAAATCAAGGTTCTACCCTGACATGATGAATGAGTCCCCAGCTTGAGAATTACTAATAGAAATAATAAGTCATGCAGATTCACATAGACTATGCACTAACTTCCCTAACATTACATAAGATCCCAATGAGGTTTTAAGATTAGGCACTAGAAGCATTTGCAAGTAAGCACTTAGGTTAGTCAGTTTTCTATCACTGCAAAAAAATAACTGAGAAAATCAACTTAAAGGAGCAAAGATTTTTTTGAGTAATATATTCATTTGTTGGAGTCCATAGTCACTTGGCCCCACTGCTTTGAGTTGCTAGCAAAGCAGAACATCATGGCCAGGAGTGCATGGCAGAGTAAAGCTGCTAACCTCAAGGCAATGGAGAAGGAGAGGGAAAGAGAGACGGGGTGGAGAAAGGTCTGGGAATAAACTATTCCCTTCAAGGGCATGCTCCCAAGTGACCTACTTCCTCCAAGTAAGTTCTACCTCCTAAAGATTCCACCAAGTCTCAATAGTGCCACCAGCTAGGCACCCAGCCTTCAACACACAAATCTTAGAAGACATCCCAACTCCAAAATATAGCTGCATTATAAACTTCTAACACTTGATAGAGTGCTAGCACTTGAGGAGAAAAGGTGTTCAGGAGATGCACGAGGTGAGATCAGAAACTATGGACTTTGCTTTTTGAAATTCTTCCAAATTCTCACCAATAAAGCTCACCCAGGAAAGCTTTTATTTTTATTGCAAGACTTTCAGGCAGTTTTTACTACTGCCTATACTACTGCTCTACTTCAGTGGGAGGATTCTGTTTTTAGAAAGTATTTTAGTCAGATTAGAAAAAATAATAAATAGATATGATTTTCACATTATATTGATGCTTATTTGTACTTTTGTAGCACACTTTTATGATTCACAAAATACTACGTTGACATCTCTAATGGTTTTATGAACATGTTTAAGAGAACAAATTGTTATTCTAAATTCACAAAATATTCAGTGACTTTTCCACAGTTAAATGATCAGTAAACATTATTATAGTTTACCTGTTTCCCTTTCTGAAATATTCTTAATACAACAGTGAAATATTTTAAGGGTATATTATAATCAGTTGCTATTGAAACTTTCTCAAATTTTCACCTCTTAAAAAGCACAGATTAAAACTCCCTTATGGAGTAAAGAATTTCCTGTACAATTTTAAAATTGTAGAAAGACTTTCCTGCCTGTATCAGTCAGGGGTCAATAGAAGAAAGCTGAATTCATTCTCACTAACTAAAACAGCATGGCAATTGTTATACAACATTAAATGTTTACTGATTGATTATTGGAATCAAACTGAAACTAGTGCCACCCCTCCAGGGTAGAAAGAACAACTCAATAGTAGAGCATAATTTTTTAAAAAAAGAAAATAAAGTCAGATCTAAGACTAAAAAACTTTTTAGCAAAATAGTTCTATTCATTGTTATTGTTTTGCAATGGGCAAGGTCAAATCATGTTACTAGAAACGTGCTTTACTCATTGGAAATAACACTGTATTGTCTATTTAAAAAATTTTATTCCTGCCTTGCTTTTCAAGTAAAATTACTTAAATAAATAAACCAAAATACCTACGGGACAGCAGACTGAGCCAGAATTGAAAAATTATACTTTTCTCCCATGCATGGAAAAAAATCCACCCCCACCCACCTCCACACTGGGAACAACCAAGGCCTGAAGTCCTCACGTCAAAACAAAGAATTGAGCCGGGCGCGGTGGGCGCACGCCTGTAATCCCAGCACTTTGGGAGGCTGAGGCAGGAGGATCGCGAGTTCAAAGCCAGCCTCAGCAATGCCGAGGCACTTAGCAACTCAGTGAGACCCTGTCTCTAATAAAATACAAAAAAAAAGGGCTGGGGATGTGGCCCAGTGGTCCAGTGCCCCTGAGTTCAATCCCCGGTACCACAAAAAAAAAAAAAAAAAAAAAAAAAAAAACAAAGAATTGGGGGTGAGGAAATAGAAATCCCACCCCATGAGGAAAGAGCAAGGAACAAGATGGAGGACTTAGGAAAGATGACTACAAGACATCAAGGAAAAAGTCAGGACAGAGGGGCCATTTGAAAGTTTAATTAATATTAGTTCATTCTTCCTTCCCAAGGTTTAAAGGGAAAGGAAAGTGGAATGAAGTCCTCATCTCTGTTCTTCTGCATGGGTTTGGGATTTTGAGAGCTACAAGATCCTCTCGTTGAGAACTTCAGAAGCCTCTGCAACTCTCAAATATGTGCTTGTGCTGGGAGAAGGGAAGGAAGAAGGATGAGGGACAGGATGGGAACGTCTCTAATCATGTTGCTCAGCCTTTAGGGGGTAAAAAATTAAGGGACATTGCCTTTTCAGTCCCCAGTGTATTACAAGGCAGCTCTGCTCTTCATGAACCAAAGGAAAGATACAACAACAGGAGAGGAGACCCAGGCTCTGAAGACCCTCCACCCTAAGGAGAGCAAAAAATAACTTTGGGTGCTGTACAAGTTATTACATAAATAAATGAAAAGTGAAGAGTGAGTGATCGGCCTGTACAGCCTTTGATCTTCCCTACTCGCCTGCATTTCTGTCACACTGCCTACCTTGTGTACCCTTGGGTGGTTCCTGAACATTTCGATTTTGGAGAATAGTGACATATCAAGAACAGTTTTGAAGACTTACATACACTTTCCATTATTTTTCCGTGTAAGTAGATTTTAAAAGTACTATTTATTGTAACATCACTTTAAAAAAGAAAAGATAGTTTAACCATCCAAAATTATGTATTTAAGGATTTTTTAAATTGAAGAAATTTAACACTTTTAAAAAATTCTTTATAATGCCTTTTTTTTTTTTTTTTCTATGAGCTGGGATTTGGGAAGTACTTTTTTGTATTTTAGCCTAGACTAGAGTCCAGACAGTTCCCTGCATAAAGAAGGCCTCATCTCTCAGATACACAAATCCACTAAAAATATTATGGTGCATAATGAGGTTAATACATATGAAATTGCTAATGTTCAATTATTTTAACTGAAAATAATTGTAAACTTCATAGGATTCATCTTAACATCACAACCTTGTTGTCCACACTTGATGATTTCATAATATTAAATAAATGTTAAAACTATTACAAATGTATTCACACAATTTCTGTGCAAATTATATCTTTTCTGCATTTAATAATTCTCCCCACATGAACAAGTGGTGGGGGAAAGTACTAAGTGTCCTTTTCCATATTCTATGCAAATGCTAGGACACTGTATTGGGGCAAAGGGAATTATTAAATGCTAACCCTTTTCAATATAAAATCTTTAATTACTTAATTTTTACTTAAACGCATTGTAACAAATGAGCCTTTCACCAAATTAGCTAAATATTATAAGGAACATACCATAGTGTTTAGCACATAATACACTTCATGAAGATTAGTGTCTTAGGTGAGCTGGAGAGAGGAAGCTTTTCAGCCAAGTTAAGTACTAGAATTTATTATAAGGAGTTGGGAGACTCTTGTAGAACTCAACAGCACAAATAAGGAGCAAGCCTCAGGGGAACCAAGGTGTCAGGCAGCTATTTCTCCGCGTTTTCTGTCCTCTGTATATTTCTACTCTCCTCTGCTCTTTTTTCTTTTTCTTCTTTTTTTTAATTTCCTCTACAGATTCCTAATTCCTATTCCCTCATAACACTGTCTTGCAACACTGGTCTCAAGGCTGCATAAGGGAAATAAACCTCTCTCCTTCCTGCCTTGGCCCAGAAAACTGGAAATGTTCCCTGTTTAAAGAGTTGATGAAAGGAAGTACACCCAGACTTTACCCTCTTCTCTCCCTTTTCCAGAGCATGACTTTCCTGGTTGGCGAGACTGAAGAAGAGCCTACGTGTGCCAGGAGAAACCAGGATCTAAGGATTTCTTTTCTTTTAGGACCTGTCCTGCCCATAAGTCTTGAATGTTCTCTCCTCCCTGGTTGTGTGGTCTCTGAACAGAATGTTCATCTGGCAGGCCTTATTCCTGAGGCCCCTGAGACACAGGCAAGGGGGAGGCCTGGGGAATTCTAGCTGCTCTTTCTGCTACTGGAAGGAAACTTCGACTACAAGGATAAAGAGCAGAGACCCAGCCCATTTTGGCCTTGACTACAGAATGTTTTCAAACTTAGATTTACTAATAACAAAGCTGATATTCTGGTATCTGTTTACGTCCTGAGTCCATTTGTTGTTATTGTTGTTGTTGTTGTTTGTGTTTTTTTGTTTTGTTTTTGCTTTTGTTTTTAAGTATAATTATTGACCCATCCATTTCCTAACATCAGCTCTGGAGCCCCCAGCTGCCCAAGTCAGCCAGTTTAGTTAGCTCTTAGCTCAAACAAAAGGAAGTAAGATAATTTGATTAATTCCATTTATATCAACTGTCCATTCCTCTTGTAGACAGTTACTACAGATATCACCAAAGGAGTTAAAGTTACTTAAGCCTAGGTCTACTGTTTCAACAGAAATTAAAGGTGAATTTCCAAAAAAGGATGGTAAGTTGGGTAGACACACCAAGAGTCAAAGGTCTCTTTGAGTTCTAACATTCCAGGGCTCTATAATAGCATCACCCATAATGCTATTACTACTTAATAGGTTCTGCAAACATATTCAGGGACAGGATGACTCTCATTATGACAGACAGAAGACATTTCCACCCAAACTGCACTTTGAAAGGACTTCAAGAGAGCCTTTATTGCAATGTATTCCTGAAAATTATGTCATCAAGTGGGTTGACATTAAGCAAACAATAAAAACAATATTGTTTTTAAGTGGGAGTTTTAGTCCATTAAATATATTTCATGTTCATGCATGTAGAATGCATAAAAGGTCAAAATATATTGGCTTCTTGTTCCTATCCCCAAAGTTGAAGTTATCTACCCATTAACAAGCAGAGCACTGAGAAATTTCCAGGCTTCTTCTCATAAAGACCTGCATGGATGAAACATAAAAACAAAATGATAATAGAAACTAGTCTCCAATTAAAAATCATACTTCAAACTTCTATATGGGTATGATGTTCTCTACACAATAATTATGCTTGGACAATATATTTTTAGCATATAAATATAAAACTATAAATTGTACCATATATAATTAATTTTAAGCCTCAAAATCAAACCGAAAACCAATATGGAAATCATAATACTTATTAATCTTGCTTGCAACTTAGTGATTCATAAAGACAGAGTGGGTTGGTTTGGCTAGTCCAGGGCCCTAAAGTAACTAAGTTGAAACTGAAGTTTTCATTTTCTTTCAACAAATTTCAGTAAAACTAACAGAGAAACTAAAAAATCAGTCCACTGACCTTGGAGATGAACTCTAAGCATTAAAGCAGGTGCTCTGTAAAGGATTGTTGTTGATGCTAATGATGGGGCTTCTCTGAGTAGAAAGCATTTTGAAGTCAGAGCTGACTCAGCATCTCTGTCTTTCACTTCTTTCTACTAACCAAATGTTATTTACAAGGCCTTGCATACCAGACATTCTTTTATTGTGTACTGAATTGAATTCAAAGCTTCCACTGAAGCTCTTCATCGCAGAATGAGTAGTACCACCAAACAGGATAAGTCATCCATTCTTATATCTTATATCTTATATATTTATACTTTAGATATTTTAGGTCAAATGAGGCATGCTAAAATATTTGTGTGACCTGCATGTTATTTTTTAAAACATTAAATAATTGCCAACATTTTAATATAGTATAAACTGCTTTAAAAACTTAAATAGGCCAGGCGCAGTGGCACACGCCTGTAATCCCAGCAGCTCAGGAGGCTGAGACAAGAGGATCGTGAGTTCAAAACCAGCCTCAGAAATGGTGAGGCGCTAAGCAACCAATGAGACCCTGTCTCTAAATAAAATACAAAATAGGGCTGGGGATGTAGCTCAGAAGTCCAGTGCCCCTGAGTTCAATCCCCAGCACCCAAAAAAAAAAAAAGAAAAGAAAAAAACAAAAACTTAAATAGGTGCTAAAACCTCCTAGCTTAATTTTTTTTAAAGATATCATTTAGTACCCTGATACACATTACATAGGTTGAGCTAATAAAAGAAGATATAAGCTTCAAAATAGAAACATGAATATTAGTTAAGTAGCTTTTAATTAATACTACCTAATTATGATGTGTAATTATGCTATTAATAATTGGATAGTATTAATTATCTACCTTGTGCTATATGAACAGTACAAACTGTTATAAATCAAGAAAGGACAAGGACTGCCTCCATCTTTATAAATCCTGTAAATACCTAGAAGAATTATGAGTAGACTCAATCACACATTTTAGCTTAATAATGGTTTGGAAATTGGGCTATAGTTTATTCAATTAACAAATGCTTACTGTATTATGAGATATTGTGTTAGCTGCTGCAGAGAAAAGAAAATAAGAATGGTTCTGATTAAACTTTTCCCTTGAGAAATTTATATTTTAATAAGAAATAGTACATAGCTAGCTATAACATGAGACCAAAAGCAAAAGAATCATTAAGTGACTTGTGAATGTAGAGTTCAAACAAGAAAGAGGTGCTCCTGGGCTGGGTGATCAGAAATGACTTAATGAAGGCTTAAAAGGTAAGATTGGAATGTGTCCAAATGTTGAGGCAGGGAGGCCATAAAAAGCAGAACACATTAGCAAAGACCTAAAACTCAGAAATGTGAAGGTGTGCATGAGGAGGGCAGTGACTGGAACGCAAGGTCCCTGCAGGCAAATAAAGTCTATAATAGTGTGTTTATTCCTTTACGAAATTTGTAATCCTTGAATATCATTAATGGAGGTGTGTCCCTTTTAGTGGTGCAAATCTATAACAAAACTGATGTTACTAGTTTATACAAAGTAGGTAAAATGACACTGATGTAAAATTTGGTGACTTCAAAATATTGCTATTTACAGTTGCTTCTTGTTTTCAAGTCTTATTAAATTGAGTATTCATTTCTGATTTATTCACAATATTTTCTGCAACAACTCCATGTGCTGTCATGAACTTCTTGTACCAGAAATCTGCAATAAGTCAGGTCCTGAGCTTTCTGGTTACAAGCTGCTTTTATTACATCAGTCACCTCCTGTTCGGATTTCCAATAGGTGACATTTGCATAGTTCCATCTGTCCAATTTATCTCTTCTCAAGGCCATATTGTTTCAGTGACATTTGGGAACCTTCCAAATTGTTGCTTCTATATATCTTCAGTTTGTAGAAATTCCCTCTCTAATCAATTCCTCATGAGAAATCATCTCAAAGAAATTTCTTTGGTTTTTTTTAAAGAAATATTTTGATATCTTTTGCCCTGGATTTATAATTTTATTTGCTTTCACTGTTCAGAAAAATCATTCTCAAGTCAATTTAACAGTACTAGCCAAATACATTATATCTATGATTGGGGTTAGAAATATGTTGATGTATGACAAGCAGCAGAAAGTAGTAACTTTTTAACTGATGTCAAGTGTGATAGATTCCCTAGGTTTGTAAGATTTCCCATTAGCCATTCTGAAACTACTTCACTCAGCAAGATAACTATCTCTATTTTGATATTTCTCAATTCCCAATTCTCATCGAATCCTATACCAAAGCCACAGGCTACACTAATTTTGTTACCCTCTGTTATTGAGATGTTTCTATTTAGTAGAACAGTTATTAGCCCTTTATATTATTAGTTTGGAATAAAATGTCTGGTCTATTGGGCTGGATTTTTTAAATCAGTTTTCATAGTTCTAAACGATTATATTTATTGCTATTACTTCTTTTGGAATTTAAAATTTCAGTCTTGACATTATCAATGCTGTTACCTTTTTGATATTATAAATATTTATATTTATAATAGCAGTATAGTGTCTGATGATTCAATATCTGGTCCTGAATTTCCTAATATACAGTACAATAGTTTATTTTCAGCACCATGCTGCTAAGTCAAAGTACATACCCCTCCTATATATTTTTTCAACTTAGGAGCATAAACTGTTTAATCAAAAAGCTTTTGGATCAAGTCAGTGAGACAAATTTACTAAAGCAAGGGATAAATATTTCAATTAATGGTGCTTGACATCATACAAATTGCTCATTTTCTGAAATGTATGTTAAAAATTATCTTCAAAAATCTTTGTATTTTTCTTCATTAAAGAAGACTCTGGGACCTTATATCCCTGCAGTGTCTTGAGTATATATCTTAGAGTCTACTTTGATCAAATACAATACAGAGTAAGGCTAGAAAATGGTTCCAAGTACTTGCATTTGTTTATTACTTTTCTTTCACAGGCCTAATCATTACTTTCATAACAAATTTGTATTGACCATAATAATGATAGCTTATCATTTTGTATACTTTGGAGACAATTCAATAGTTTTCTGAAGTTTCAGGCAACCACACAGTTTAAAATATTCATTTTTCAAACAAGAAAAAAATATTTTTAAGTCCACATCTCATTGTGAAATTTATAAGTCCAGTTTTATAGAAACTATTTTGGCATTAAATCTTTATCCCACATGTATTCAATTTATAATATATGTAATATACATTTGTAATGTATGTTATATACATGTATAATAATATGTATAAAATTTTATAAGTTTGTTCTTATTGGTCATAGTTGGCTGAACTATGTGGTTTGGGTGCTTTATTATAGCTATCTATTTCATCTTGATAATGTCTGTGTTCAGTATATATTCCTAGATAAATGCCACTGAATGACCTGAATTGATTAGGCCTCTGGGCACCAGTTTTCAAGGCACAATGTGTATTTGCCAAAGTGTATTTATAAAATCAAGTCTCAAAGGTACCTCATTCTCATATTTTCTGAGCTAACACACAATATTGAAGAATCGTTGCAAGTGGAAACCTTCCATGTTTGGTACTTTTGAAAGAACTATAAATATAAGCAATCCAATTTAGCAATGATAAATGCTGCCTTCTGAATTCCAATCATATCTGTCCTTAGTTATAGCAATTTCCAATAAAAAAAAAAAACTTTGGTGATGCTCAGACACATATCATTTTTAAGACCTAGAAATAAAGACCTGGAGTAAGGCCAGTCATTTGAATTGTGGGGATATCCATTCCAAGAATATCTTTTACAGTTATCACTGCTCAGTTGTCGCCATGATCTATTAGACCGCCCCAGCTTCCTTACCACTGGAAAAAAAAATCTTTTTATTTTCTATTATTTATCTTATTCTTCTCGAATGTGTTCTGCCTCTCTGTAAGGTATTATTTAACTTGTTTGTCTAGATAAATCCACAGCAACCTTGGTGTCAAAATACCAAAATGACCATTTGGTTTTTCTACTATCATTTCCTTTAAATAAGAAGTAAGTCTTTCAAAAGTTTGAAACTGAAATAAAAAGTGGTAAATCTTTCAAAGTCCTTTTAAAATCTGTGAAATAAATGGAGTGGGACAGGAACTTTTCATACAAGTTAATGACCACTTTTCATTTAAGGACTCAATCTCAATTGTTGTATTTTTTTTTCCATTCTAAAATGGCACTGGCTATCATAAATTTAATAACAGCTTTTTAGAAAAAGACATACCACTCTATTAATGAACACAATATGTTTTAACAAACTGAGGACAGCATACATGTAGCCACAAAAATATATATCACTTAATTTTTGTGTATCTTGGTGAGTTAGACACAGAGATGAACTGCCCAGGTATGGAGAGGACAGTCAACAGACATCCTTCAGCCACCAGTTCCTTTACAGTCTGCCTCAGCTGCAGATAGTCACTCAGACTGAACTGATACCCCTCTTAGGCCAGCCATCTTTAGGTTGAGCAGGGTGAGAATATTAAGGACCAGCAACTTGGTCTAGACACAGTAAACTCTGACTGGCCCAGTGGACTTGGCTTTGTTGGACCTGCATCGCAGTTCTCCCTCAGCTCAATTGTTTCTTTTCCTTTCCTTTCACAGGCATTAAACCCTAGTAAACACTTGGTACCCCAAAGTCAATCATGGCATCTTGTTCCAGAGAGACCCACCTGCAATTTATGATCAGAATTTATCCTCTATAGTCAGACTCCAAAATTCTTCTGAATTGCCTTTTTCATCTGAAACTACTTATAGCATCAAAGTAGCAATGCTTATCTTTGTAATCCATACTCATAATCTTGTACATTTTAGCAATACTTAGATTGACAGTATAATTTGTGTCTTACTCATAACCATAGGTGATGTATCAGGCATAATGTTAGAATTCTTTCGGTAACAAGTAGCAGAAACCCAACTCTAAGCAAAGATGTCATATCTTTGGCTCAGAGAACAAAGGTGAGATGATGAGGAAGTAGGAAAGACAAGAATACAGTTGAGACTCAGGAGCAGAGTTCTGCTTCATTCCTCACTGATGCCTAACTTTCTTCAACTATAGGGTGGTCTGCCTAATGCTGTATGCCTGCTATCTCTGATGGCTCAACTTACAGATTCAACCATAACAAAGAGATGCACTTGCTGCTGCAAATTCTGCGCTCAAAATTCCCACTGATGGCCTTTTGCAAACACCACGGTCGCAATCTGTCCAGGTGAGAAGAGGAAATCCTGAAATGTGAGACATGGATATACTTATGGACATTATGCTAAGAGAAATAAGCCACTCACAGAAGGACAAACACTATAGAACTGCACTTAACAGAAGTATCCAAAATAGACTCAGAACAGAATGGTGATGGTCAGGGGTTGGAGGGTAGGGAAAAGCAGAATTACTCATGACTAGGTATAAAATTTCAGTTTCGCAAGAAAATAAATTCCAGGGATATCCTAGAAAAAACTATGACTATCTATAAGAATACTGCATTATACAGTATTATATTGTATAATGTATTATCTATTAAGAGAGTAGACTCACATTAAGTGTTCTTATTACAGCAAAACAAAAATTTTAAAATGAGTTTAAGATATACCAAAACATAAATTGTGTGAAAGTATGAGAACCAATTCAACTCCTTATAGATTATTTAGTAATAGCAAAAGGAAATATAGTAATACAGTACAGAAAACTGGTGCATACCACTTTGAAGTGAAAAAGTTAACATCACTAATAATCGGACAAAGTAGCATCCTGTGTCCTGTGATAGGAAGCACTGAGCAGAATGCAAGATCATTCATGCAGCACTCTTGCAAAAACTGCATTACTTAAATCTAATCACAAGAAAACATCACATAAACTACAACGTAAAGTCATTCTTCAAAACAACTGCTCTATACTCTTCAGAACTGTCAGCCATAAAAGAAAAAGGAAAAATAAAAGAGTCCCATATTAAAAGAAATCGAAGAGACCTGACAGCTAATTGCTGTGCATGATCCTGGGTTGGAACACAGACTAAGTTGGAAAAAAGGCTATAAAAATCATTTGAAGGACAATTGGGAAAATTTGAATGTGGGTTAGATAAAATAACATATTAAATCTACTGAATTTTTGGTCATTTCACTCTATATATCATTGGCTTTTGCTGTGCAACAAACCATCTTAAAACTGAATGGCTTAAAGCCACAAACAATATTCTTTCTCATAGTTCTGTGCGTTGGCTAGTAATTCTTCTAGTCTAGGGTGATCCAGCTGAGGCTGTATGGTCTATATAGCCTCATTCCAGTGTCACTTTGACTAACATTAATGAAGATGGTGACTGCATGGCTTTCATCCTCCAAGGCTCATCCAGCTTGTTCACATGGCACCAGAAACATTTCCAATGTCAGGAAAAGGGTAAATTAAATAGCACAGACGTTTTTCAAGCCTCTGCTTACATCAGCGTTTAATATTCTATATCCACAGCAAGTCACAATTCAATGGATGAAGAAATAAATTCCCTCTTGATGGAAGGAGTATCAAAATCATTTTACAAAAGGACATGTACACGGAGATGGGAAAATATTTGGCCATTTTGTATTCCATTTTCCTATAATTAAGAATGTCATTGTTCTTAGAAAATACACACTGAAGTATTTAAGATAAAGGTAAACTTACAACTATAGATCAGGAAAACTCGTGTGTGTATGTGTGTGCGCGCACAGAGAAAGAAAGTAGAAGCAAATGTAGCAAAATTATAATTGCTAAATCTAGAAGAATGACACAAAGGGTAATCAGGCTTTTTTTTTTTTTTTTTTGTATTATTCTTGGAACACCTTCAGCTTACAATTTTTTAATAATATAAAGCTTTGTAAAACCTCGCTGAAGTATTGGATCATTTCAATTTGGCAGGGTTATGGGGTCATGTGGTAACTCAGGAGCACCTACAGGAAAAAATTGGGTGAGATAAGATGGCTGGGGAGAGTCAGGTCCTTGAAGACTATTATAAGGGTGCCCTATATTCTGAGTTTGGGGCACTTTTCTACTTACTCAAACTCGTATTTGCATCTTTTCCCTTATATGAATTATGTATCACCAGAAATTGTGCCAATTGTCCCTAACATCCACTGAAAGCTGGAGTCAGAGAGCTAGTGAGCATCCGAATAATAATCCCTCGTGCCCATTATCAGGGCACACCAACCTCTCTTGGCCACTGTCATACCATTTCCACTGCATCTTATTCTTCCCAATTATGGCACCAGATGATTATTCCAAATGGCACGGGAGTACCTAAGCTTATATTTCTAATTATTATTTGAAGGTATTATTTAATTATTTAATGAGTATTCTAAATAATGAAAGTAGTTAAGATAATTTATTTTGGAATGAATTATTTCCAGTTCACAAGTTAGAAGTTTAAACATACATTTAAAAATAAAAATTCTAAATTCAATATATTAATAAGAGATAATATTCTGATATAATGTCAGTGTGTATCTGGAGTTGACTACTAATCTCTTCTCACTAAGGCAGCAGAGCCTTCAGGGCAATTTGTTGTGATACATTAAAGAGATCTACAACCAAATGTTTGAAAAATGTTGGGCAAAACCAACATTAAACAGGTACTGGGAATAGGCAAATTTACACTGTGCATCTTTAAGAAGCAGCTATCCTCTTTGACAAGACACAATTGTATTTAACAATGGAATCATTCCCTTGTGAGGCAGCTTTGTGAGACTGGGATTTTGGGTACTGATGAAAACTTTAACCATGAGCAGCCACAGTATAAGCTCAGGTTTGGTTCTACTCCATGTCACTCTTCGTCTCCTGTACTTGTAACCTTCTTTGACCCGTGTTTGTGCTTATCTCTCCTGGACACCAGTTAGTGTTGGATTGGTTATATCCTTGAATCTAAACAGAAAATTTACCTTAAGAGATGTTTGCACTAAGCACATCTCTCTATGCTGGAGTGTCAGCATAGTATTATACACTAGGATCAGGCAGACTTGACTGTAAGCCTGGCTCCACTACTTTCCCACTGTGTGACCCATATTTAAGATGCAAAATTAAAATACATACCTTATAGGGTTCCTAGGAGACAATACTTGTAAAAGTCTTAATATTGTGTCTGGCATATAGTAAGTGTTCAATAAATGTTAGCTCTCAGGAAATATTCTCAACCTTTATCTCTATAATCATACAAAGGTAAATATGTTACTCAACTTCAGTTGAACTAGATATTTTTACCCAGTTTTCTACTTTATACATAAACAAAATGCAAAACAACTGTCAATATGGATATCTATGTATAATAGGGACATCTCCTCTAATTGTGCCTTAGAAAATATCAATGTGCCCTGACCCTACCCAGTGGTAAAGATAAGACAGGTCCTTCCCAGTGCCTTAATCTATTAAATGTCCAGGGTTTTTTTGGAAAAGCATTCTCATAGGACAGCTACATTATGGGTGTGCAACAACTCAAGTCTTACATGGCACATCATTCCTATTCATTTGATGATGCCAACATAGGAAGATTGAAGTCTCACATTGTAAGGAAAATAAAAGGAGACACAGAGACAAGATGCAAAGGCAGGAAAATAAGTGGCTTCCCCTCCAAGCAGCCACATTTATTTATATCAAAAGTTACATTAGGTTGTTAGTGCCATGACTACATTATTATTTAGTTTTCCTTTAATCCCAGGTGCTAACTGAGAAGAAGTCCAGGCTGATCACAGAGCCTCTTCTTGAAGGACACTACCATAGTAACTAGATGCTGCACTTGTACAGTCATCTTACTAGCTTCAAGGAGAAATTGCTGGGCATTCCAAGGGTGGAAAACAGAGTGCCTGTTAACGGCCCCCCCTCCCCCCGCCACCTGAGAGTTTGCTTACCAGAGGAACACTTCCCTGTACATTTCCATGGTCAGAATACCTACAGCACATATTCAACTAAAAACTTGGATTAGTCATCAGAAATGGGTAGGTGATGGTATGATTCACACTTTGACAGGAAAAAGTTCTTAGTCTTTCTGACACCCTCTTCTGGAAAGCTTTCCCAAAGCAATGGACTTGTGTCATTTCTCTGGTCTCACTCAGCTCCAGAGCATAAGGAGCATCCCTCTCATTGATCCTTTTCTCAGACCACTAACTTGGCAACTTCTGGATAGTGAAACAAAGATGGGAACACCCCCAGAAATGGAACCTGGACCTCTGAACAATCTTACACAAGATTATACCTCTTATCTCTTTTGGTCCATCAATCTCCTCTGACATAAGACTCTCTTGGAGACCTGCTAAACCAAAAGCATGCTATACAGATTAGCAAAAGGCCCTTTTCTCATGACGTTTTTTTTGCAATATATCATACAATCATCGAAATAATGTTTTAAATGTAAGCCACATTAGAAACTAGGCCTTAGTCAGAATGGCAGCTATCAAAAACACAAACAACAATAAATGCTGGCAAGGATGTGGGGAAAAGGCACACTCTTACGTTGCTGGTGGGGCTGCAAATTGGTGCAGCCAATTTGGAAAGCAGTATGGAGATTCCTAAGAAAACTTGGAATGGAACCACCATTTGACCCAGCTATCCCACTCCTCAGTCTATACCCAAAGGACTTAAAAAAGCATACTACAGGGACACAGCCACATCAATGTTCATAGCAGCACAATTCACAATAGCTAAATTGTGTAAACATCCCCAGTGCCCATCAATAGATGAATGGGTAGGGAAACTTTGGTATATATATACAATGGAACATTACTCAGCACTAAAAGAGAATAAAATCATGGCATTTGCAGGTAAATGGATGGAGTTAGAGAAAATAATGCTAAGTGAAGTCAGCCAATCCCAGAAAACCAGAGGTCGATTAATTCCTTTGCTATGATGATACTGAATTATAGTGGCAAGGGAGGGGGGAATGAGAGGAATGAAGGAATGTTAAATAGAAGAAAGGGGGAAGAGACAGGAAGGGGCAAGGGGATAGAAACAATGGCAGAAGGAGTTTGACATCAATATACTAAGTGCATGTATAAAAACTCAAATGGTATGAAAATACTTTGTGTAAAACCAATGACTTGGAAAACTGTGCTCTTTGTATGTAATATGAAAGGAACTGCACTCTAAACGCATGTATAACAAATTAAATAAATAAATAAATAAAAGAAACTAGGCCTTGATTCCTGCCCTCTCAT
Organism: Tamias sibiricus; assembly: GCA_025594165.1. Lineage (NCBI taxonomy): Eukaryota > Metazoa > Chordata > Mammalia > Rodentia > Sciuridae > Tamias > Tamias sibiricus. The sequence continues at coordinate 129,770,708 of CM046661.1, read as the reverse complement.
CTTTAAGCTCTTAGACCAACTAAACTGATCCTAGTCTTTTCTGTAAGATGTTGGATAAAGCATTTTTTTAATAAAGATGCCTTCCCTAAATTCCCAAACTTTCCTTTGAAAGGAATCTATCTTTAGCATTTTAGAGGTGAAAGGGGGTACTGGGAGCAAATAAATCACAAGTTAATTTATATCAAATAATTCTAATAGCACTCTGAAAAGGCCTGTAACACTGGCTACAACCTGCAACCACTGTTAAGATGGAGGAGGTTCTGTTGACCTCCCCAGCTTCAGGGAGAAATAATAATTTCTTGGCTTAGTGTTACCTGCAAGATTCCTTCCCCTTATACAAAGACTTCCAGAATGAATTAGCTTTCTGGATATCTATATAGTTCCCTGCCTACCATTATGAAAAATTACTCCTTTGCCATCTCTTAGTTGTGCTATTTATACATTTGTTGAGAGAAATTATAAAAATAGGTATGTGTATAATATATATTAATATACATCTTTACATTTCATATTTATGGTTTACATATATATTTTAAAGGATTTACACATAAAATGTCTACTACATTTTAGCAGAATTGGTGATTCTCATAGTGGTCTCCAAACCAGTGGTACCAATAGCATCTGAAAACTTACAAATTCTTGGTCCACCCCTGACATACTGAATCAGAAACTTTGGGGGTAGGCCCAAGCAATTCATGCTTCAACAACCACTCCAGGTGACCCTGATGTTTGCTTAAGTTTGAACCACTGTCCTAGATTCTAGACCAATGAGAGAAATATCAGGATTAAAAACAATGTTCCACTCCACTAAAGGTGAAACTTAATATTAGTCAGCTATTCCCACATTAGTTAATAGAGATGGAGTATATTTTCTAACTCTCTAACTTCCCCATATGTGGATTGGTTGGCTCTTAAGGCCTAAAGCTGGTTTTCTGGTTTTCATACAAGGTCAAGAACTTTCTCCTAAAAACCAATTCACAGCACCACAAATCCATTCTTTACTGCTCTTGTCACTAAAGTTGCACCTTGATTTTCATTTTCCATTATCTTCTTTTAGTATTCATGACTTTAAGAGCTTCAGTCCTTGACAAGAACCAGTATTATAACCCACCATGGGATATAATGCTTTAAGTACTGTATACCTGCTTGAATTGGACTTGAGTCTGCCAGATTACTCAAACTAAATGTTCTGGTTGACTAACTTCTACCTGGTTCTTTTATGCCATTCCATGTTTAGTCATTTCTCTTCATTCTACCAGCAGTCAGAAGTCACCATATACAGTAAACCTGGCAACACACCTGCTTTTTCTGATACTCTCAAATCTGGTCCCCAAATCTAAACAATTCTACTAAAACAATAGTTATCAGTTACCATTGTTATGAACTGAACTGTGTCCCTTCCCCCAAAATTCATAAACTGAATGTGACTATTTGGAGACAGGCCTTGTGAGAGGTAATTAAGGTTAAATGAGGTTATAAGGGTAGGAACCTAACCTGATAGGTCTGGAATACTTAAAAGAAGATGAAGAAATACCAGAGATCTCTTTCTGTCCATGCTGACACAAAGGAAGGCCATGTAAACACACAGCAAAAAGATGGCCGGCTCCAACCCTGGAAAGAGGCTTCACGAGAAACCATGCCTAAGAGAAACCTTGGTCTTGGACTTTTAGACTCTAGAACTGTGAGAAAATAGTTTTCTATTATATTTTTTAAATTATTGTATTAAGTCACCCAGGCTGTGATATTTTATTATAGCAGCCTGAGCAGACTAATGTAACCATTGTGAGCCAGACTCATGTGGTAGAGGATTTTTAAAAAAAAAATAAATAAATACATACCCCATAGAGAATGATTTGACTTGTGTGAGGTGTGGCCTTGAATTAACACTTTTCAGAAGGCTCTAGGATTATTCTCTATGAGCCAAGGTTGAGAATCACTAGAACTATTACTGGTTCATAGAATTTAATCCCCTATCTTCTAAAAAAAAAGTCTATTCTGACAAAACTTGAGAGAATGCCTTTTAATTTGGACAAATATATTTTTCCTATTTCAAGGAATCCCCAAATAGATGAGGAAGATATGACTATAGCTTGCCAACTTGAGCAACAGAATGTAAACTGAGCTTGAAATTAAAATAACTTTAGAATAAATCAGTTCAAGATTTTTAATGTAATAATTTACTAAAGATCTTTTAGTTTTCTACTGAAAGCAAATTTTTAAGAAAGAAGCAAAATTATTGAAGAAATTCTTACTGATCCTATGAGAAAGACAGAGTCCTAACCTAACAGGCATAACATTTGAACATCTACATTTGGACTAAATTAGAAGAAGTTACCAATAAACTATATAATGCAGCTTCTCAAGAGAATAGTTTTGGACGACTGGAAATAAGTGGAAATTCTTCTGGGGGAAAAAAAATCCCACTAATATCTCCAAATTGGAAGGTAGATTGGCCAGGATTCCATTGCAGAAAAAAAGATCTACCCTAGTTAGTCAAAGCTAATGTAGGAAATTAAGGGCTTACAAAAGTGCTGGAAGATCAGGAAAAGCAGAACTAAACCTGAACAGATCTCAAAGTCACACTTCCTCAGCTATGATCAGGAAAACTCCTTCTCCAAGAAACTGTGGAAATAGAGAGCTGAATTAGGAAGTGTTAGCAGATGACCTGAGAAACATAAAACATCAGTAAGTAAACGGATGCCCCACATGGGTGAGAACTATTCATGTGACTCAATGTCTAATCAATGTATCATAAAAATGCTTTTGGTTGATATAACCTCAGTCATGTCCAGAACTCTTTCTGTAGCTGCAAAGAGGCCAGAAAATATGATTTTTCATTTTTCAGTCTTTAATTCTAGGAAAATAATTGAAATGCTGGTTTATAAAGCCACTGTCTATCCAGCATCTATATGCAAATATTTTCCAGACTTCTATTTCCAAACAATAAAGCGACCCCCTATAAGCATAGCTGTAGACTGGCAGTTATAAGAGACATTCAAGAGAATTACTACTGTTTCTGCCAGACTCCTCCTTCTGTTTCCCCATGATACTTGGATCAATTTTGCCAGTTAACACAGGATTAGCCTCCTCTTCCTAAGATGACTAGTTTACAGTCTCATATTAAATTTTTTTATTCCCTGGAGAATGTAATCTCTTCTTAGATACTTAGACCTCTAAACCAGCAGAGCCTAAAATTTCAGCAACAGAAAGCAAAGTTTTATAAAGTAGGTCATTTGGTATAATAATAAGAGAAACCATTCCCAAGTCTCTCCCTTCATTTTCAGGCTCCATGAATTCCACCTATGGGAGAAATATGTTGATCAGTGAATCAGAGTAAACACCACATCTGTAAGACAGCACCCCAATCTCACAAGGTGTTGCTTCTTATATGCTGTCATAACTGAATCTTCAATAGGCCATTCTATCATTGTGCATGGGCAATTGCTTCTGGATGAATATTACTGGTGAATCCCATAAGTACCAACCTAATGCCTCATTTCTTTGGCTATAAAATTAGTTCTTTGGTCAGAAAAAGTATTGTGTAGGATACTGTGAATAAACTATTTAGTAAGTCCTCAGACGTTTGCTGACAAAAACATTGTAAACTCAGTAGGCAAATCCAAAACTAGATTAAATAATTTATTTCTAGAGAGGAAAATAGCTGCTTTCTTCATTATGGCAGGGACTTCATAAAATCTATCTATAATAACCTCTAATAACAACTACAAAATGTTAAAACCAGTCTGGAAAAAAAAAAAACTATCTACCCCTAAGCTGCCTGTACATTATCCTGTTTCTGGCAGTTTGAGCACTTAATTAATATATAATCACATCAACTACCATGGAAGAAAATTCATTGAGCTGACATAGAACCTCTACCTGTGTTTCCACTGCCATCTTGTTCATTAGCCTATAGAGCAAACACTGGAGTGGATGGAGAAGGATTTTTCTTTCACAACTACCTAGTGACTGTAATGTTCACATGATTTTGAGAACCCCATCTCAGAGATGGACCTTACAAAGAGCAGTCATAAAGAATATATGACTTCTCAAACCTTCCTTCAATCTCATATTTTCTTAACCATTAACTATTTGCTATTGCCTGTGAAAATATACACATAACTTTCATTCTAAGCAAAATAGGCCATTAGACATATCACTGTATGTTCTGACCACTAGGAGGATCTTTCTTTTTCCCTTTTAGTAACACCCTTGAGCCACGCTGTCATGCTGCAGCAGTCGGTCCACCTCCAGCTCGTGCCACCAGTCATGAGGATCCATCTACAAACAGACTTTTTTTTTTTTCCTTTTTCAGATTATATAGAACTACCCTGCTGAGCCTGGAGGTGAGTTGATGGAAGAATGTTGTGCATCAGAACTTGAGTGAAGCTCATGGCACATTTTATACTTCAATGTGAGAATGGACTGCTTCAGGAAAAGCCCTAATTTATAACTCAGTGAATCAGACATGACCTGGTTCATGAGAAAGAACTATTTGCACAGATATCTAGGGGTTCTAGGGTTAGATACTGTTGTGGTTTGGATTTTCAAATGTTCCCCAAGGATCTCACGTGTTAGGTAATGTAGAAATGTTTGAGGTAAAAACCACTGGATTATGAGAGCTATAACCTCATCAGTGTTAATCCATTTGATGGATTAATAATTTGAATGGACTAATAGGTGCTAACTCTAAGCAGGTGGGGCAGAGCTGGTCCTCAGGAAGTAGGTTATTGGGAGTGTGCCCTTAGGCACTACATCTCATTCTTTCTCTCTCTGCTTCCTAGCTGCCATGAGCTGAGAAGGTTTCCTCTGTCATGCCTTTCTATCATGATGCTCTGCCCCATCTATAGCCCAGAGCAGTGGAGTCACTGACCATGAATGGATCTCAGAAAGGATGAACCTAAAACAAACCTTTCCTCCTCTAAGTTGTTTTTATCGTGTATTTTGGTTGCAGGAGCATATGTGGATTCTGCTAGTTAATGATGCTCAGGAATTAGAAAAATACTGTGTACGTGTGTGTGTGTGTAAAATACTCTGAGGTAGACATGAGCTGAAACTGTATTTATCACTAGAACCCATCAGCCCCCACACTGATGAGTAGCCCATGGTAACAGTTGGGTCCCCAGAGGTAAGTGTCATCGTAGAACTAGTGTCTATAATTGCTGAAAGGTCTGACTATTTTCCTTTATTTCACATAGCACTGCATTATTATAAGCAATGGAAGACTTGCAGCACATCCTTTAGATGTTTGGGTAGAGTCTTTCAAACAATGGAAGAGCAAACAATGATTCCTTTTAACTCAAGAGGCTCTAAGTCTGTGTACTGACTTAGGTCTGGTAATTGGTGGGGAAGGCATGATTAGCTGTCTGAGGTCAGGCATCTGTTCATAGACCCTGAGGTTTTAGTGAGCTGCCCATCTATTTCATTCCAACAGCCTCCAAATCAATAAGCCACCACTAAACATCTCTGCTATCAAATCAACTGTTGTCATTTTTCCTATTGAGGTAACTACACTCAGCCTTTCTGGTGTAGTTAGTGCCATACTTGGCCTTTTGTACATAAAATTCTATCATTTCACCTGGAGTTGTGATTCTGTTTAAATTACAGCATGTTCTGTTTTCATTTCAAGCCTATAGAAGACAGTCGTGGCTTATCAAAAAAGTACCCAAATCAATGTGTTTATCAATGATTTAAGTACTATTGTGAGACACAGTTATTGAGTAGGTGAGCTAAACACACGTCAAACCCTTTCTAATGTTTTTAATTCCTGACGTTTTGCACTTCTTCTAAGGAATTTCTGGCATTTCATTTAGTTTAAGCCACCTTTAAGTCCAAGATTCAGTCAGCCATCAAACCAAACAGAAACACTCTCAGATTCTTAAGCTAAACACTGAACCCCAAATCTCTGGTAACTATATCCATACAAATGAATCAGTCCTATCAAAGCCTTGGTCTAGTGTCTTCAAAATCCATTTCCCACACATAATCTCCAGATTTGTGCTGTTATAAATATATTAGCAAAATCATTTAACTCCTTTCATTTTTAAGCCCTTTCCTCTAAGTCTTGACATTGCAACTGTTCCCTGAGACAGGCAGCATCTGACTCTGACTATGGTTGGAAGCAATAAGAGTGATAAAGAAGCTGCAAAAGCAGAAATGTCATCGCTTTGCAAGAATGTGACTCCGACAACTATTACAGGGTCTTCACACAAGGTGAGATCAACATCATCAGGCACAGGAGGAGCTCTTCAGCCAACAAGGGAGATGTGGTATGGTTCAGGGGTACAGGGTATGCAGACTGAGCCAAGTTCTCCTAAATGACACCATTTCAATAAAGGTATCTACCTTTGTATAAGGCAGTGGTTTTTATTTTGTGAAAAATAAATGACAAAACTGTAAATTCAGCCTACCTTATAATACAACACCCTGCAGCATCAGGCTTTCCATCTAATTTCCATCTAAATGAGGCTACAAAAGATGAGAGATTCTTTAAGGACAGTTACAGAAATTCCTGGATTCTCAAGACAGTTCCTAGAGCTGAAATTTTAAAATATTGAGCTTATTACTTTCTTTCTTTTAGCTCACCAGCACAATACACCAAAAAAAAAAAAAAAAAAAAAAGAATACCCCAAAGTCCTTTTCATCCTCCTATTCCCTGCAATGGTCTATTATATCAGTCATTCTCTCTTCCAAACCCATACTTCAACAGGCATATTATTCCATATGACCATAGGTGATAATTTAAGTTATTGCTCAGCCAATGCCACAATAGCCTTAAAACAAAATGAAGTCTTATTTTTTATGTTCTATTGCTTGAAACCATTTCTGGTACTAATTACTTTTATTACTCAGGGCTCAGTTACACACAACAGAACCCACTTTAAGTACTTTAAGTAGAAAGGGTTTTATAGAGGGAGTTAGGTGCTTCCATAAATTTGAACAGCTAGAGGATCAAGCTTATCTCCCAAGACCAACTCCCAGCCCTCAGAACCATTCTAACTGCTGTGATTGAGAAAGTGGCCATTACAACTAAAGCAAGATGATAATACACAATCGCTGACTACAAAACCATAACAACTCTGACATGCCTGGAATATTGCCACCAATGACAGGAAGCCACAGGATCAGGAAATCTATGTTGGGAGGTCATCATTTCAGGTGGCTGGCTTCAGAACCTATGCCCTATACTCTGCCTTTCTCCCCTTCTTTAAAATCAAAATTTCAAGCAACAGAATTTGATTGATGAATCCTAAATCATATCTGAAAATCTGATTCCTAAAGAGTCCAGGAATACAGTCTTAGCTTTTCATACTCAGCATACTAGAAAGGACTTGAGATAGATGTTGAATTAGCCAATATCACTTGTAGTTTCCCTTTCCACTGTGTATCAGAAACACTTCAAAATCAAAATGATTGACGTAGAAAAGGTACCATATCATGCCATTTTTTTTCCTCTATGCCATTGATTGTAGGGAGACAGATAAATTTTACAGAGCCATAGCTAGAGCCCATAATCCATATCTAGACATCATACAATTAGGCAAATTGTATTGACATACCCACAAAAACTATGGGATTTTAAAAACAGATATAATGATACCCTTATGTAAGAGATTTAAAGTAGATACCCAGGAATTTGCATTGGACTCATACTGACGTGCAACAATACCCTATATATGTTTAAATATTGACACATTGAGATAATGAACATATTCATCAGCCTCATGAATTTTTGTAGGTTCCATTTTTATATATCCCTTTGGGGATTCTTTTTAATTTGTATCTGTGAAATTAGCCAACTCGTTTTTAAATATGGAAACAAACCAATCTTCCTCACCTGTCCCCCTGCCAACAGAGCAGGATACTTTCTAAAATCCAAAAAGTGTATCTTCAGTATAAAAATTCCAATTTATTCACACCCCAGGATAAAGCTCTCATGTTGGAGCACAGCCCCAGTTGTCTCCTTACCCACCACAAAAATCAATGTGAATAGATACATAATATATACTTGTGCTCTTAAATGTGTATAGCAGCACATTGATGTATAGTTAACACCACAGATGTTCCTCCAAATGTACATCAATATGAAACAATTTGTTTGCTTCAACTGATAACACATACTATTGGTGGCAATGTCTATCAGCAACTGAGATGAGCAAGTCGTACAAAAAGGTACAATTTGCAGCCAATGAGACAAGGAAGTGACAACAAATGAGAGATGAAAGGAACTATAAAAGACTTTGCATTTACCAAAACAAACCAAAAAATTTCCAGTATGGTGTGTATGAGAAAGAATGCCAGAGCAGCAAACCATTCTACTCAAACAGCAATATACCACTAAAGACTACAAAGGGAACAGTGTAATAAATTTCAAGCAAATTGCCCCCAAATTCTAACATTTGGGGCATAAAGATAAATAGGATAGAAACTACTGGGAATAGGGAACACATCTAAAGAGTTCTCAGATTTCGTATGCTTTAGAATTACAGGGAGAACTTCTTAAAATACAAATTGTTGGTCCCCACCTCAAAGATTCTAATTCAAGAGGTTTGGGGTGGGGACATTTCTGAGAATTTGCATTTCCAATAGTACAGTATGTTGATGTGCAATACACTATATATATTTATATTGATGTGTAATAGCTGAAGTATGTGGACCATAGTGACTGATAGAGACTTCCAGGGGAGGAATGTTCCAATGGGTGTCAGTAAAGCAGGGAGGGCAGCCAATGAGCCATGGCTAACAATGTGGACATGTACATCACTAGAAAGAACTTTCTCCAGTTAATGAATAAATAGCAGGAAAAAGAAGGAAAAGGCAAAACAAAACAAAATGTGAAACCTATGCAAAACTTTTATCCTCCAAAAGAAGAAAGAAGAAATCACAGCTTAAAAATAAATGGTAGAAGAACACAATTAGGAAGAGATCATTCAGATTGAAAAAGAAGTATTTAAGAAAATAACTACGGTGACCTCTAAAAACAAAGTACTCTATTATAAATCAAATGTAAATGTTGATAAAACAAAATGCACAATGAGATAATATGACAACAGCAGCAGGAAAGAATACTGGGGAAGGAAGGGTGAGAGATTTAGGGAAACACCACTGAAGATCTAACTACAGCATCCGAAGCAGTGAAAACAAGAAGCAATAATGTACAGGACAGACTTAAGAAATTCATGGAATAAAGAGGAAAGGGCCAAAATATTTAGAGAGAAAATAATGAGTATGAAGTCAAAGTCATTCAAACAGCTGCGTCATTTTCACATCTAGTGTTGGATTCTCAAAAACCTTTCTGGACCCGCCTCTATAAAGCAGATCTTTGAACTACTATCACTGCACCCTGATGACTTGTTCTTGATGACAATGGTTGTTGTTTACTTCAACTTTCAAAATGTACTGTTAATGATCTGTAAGTTCCAGTACAAGTTAAGCCCCATGAAGACAGGAACCATGTTTGTCTTGTTAGCTGCTGGGTTTCTAGTACCTGCTACTGTAATTAACACATAGTAAGTAGTCAATAAATGTGCTGCAATAAATAAAAAGTTACTGTGCTGAAAACCATATTTTAGACTTACTGATGAGATTGATTAAACTACAGTCCAGAATTAGACCCAAGCATTTATAGGAGTTCTGAATGCATTAAAAGGGTTTTAAGGTGGAGGAGGGGTATTTGGCACCTGGTATATCGATTAGCCATTTGGAAAAATAAATAAGGCTCTATATCTTCTATGAATGGCTTTTGAGGAAGACAAAGAATGATGAATAAGATGGCATAGAACTAAAAGAAGAAAACAGACTCAGAAAATCAGATGTGCATAAAGTCAAAAGTTTAGTGTGGCAGAATGCAGAAAACATCATGAAATATAATCATCAAGAATTTCAGATACCTGAGAAAAAAGCTTCCCATGAGACAAGAAATAGAGGATTACACTAATCTTATTAGTTCTGAATCCAAAGTAACATCTGTGTTACATAAACAAACACTGAAACAAGAACTTGGAGAAGAATAGTTTTGACTGCACAAATTTAAAACTCCTGTATTATAAAAATATTACTACAAATAAGACTGAATGATAAATGATAACCCAAATGAAAAGTTGCAACACATTTGGTAAACTATTGTTTCTAATATAAAAATAGCAATCATAAATCAATAAGAAAACAAAAACTACTAAAGGATGCAAAGAGAAAATCACACTACTATAAGTGATTATACCACTCTTAGTTAAAAAAAAAAAAAGTATATGTGTATATAAATCTTATGTTAACTGTAATCAAAGACATAAAATATTTTGAAGTATCACTTTTAGTCATCAGAAGAGCAAAAATTAGAAAGAGAGACAATGTCCAGAGCTGATCAGAGTACAGGGGATCTCGAAAAATCATTAGATGGGTTAGTTTAGAAATACATATCAAAAAATGCACATTTTGATCCAGCAATTCCATTTTAAAGAATTTCTCCCAAGAAGATAATATATAATTTCAATTTCAAATTCAGCATGTCAAAATCAAAATTCTTGCATCCTCAACAAAATTTTTAATGTCCCAATGTTTCCATTTTACCAAAGGGCACCACAGATACCTAAGTTGTCCCAGAAAGAAATCTGGTCAATTTCAATGCCTCTTTGTCCACCCTTCCTTCCTTTTCCTCACTCATCTTCTCAACTATGCCTCCAAATCTGCCTTTAATTTATTCTCTTCCCAATATTCACTCTGGAGTCCAAACCTGTCATATTTTCCTTGTATTCTTACAATAGCTCCCTACTTAATCTGGCTTCTGTTTCACACCACATGAGCTAATCCCAACTGTGAAGCCAAAACAAAGACTTTTAATCATAAAGTTTTAGGTTTTAAAAAATGAATGCCTAAAGTGCTGTTATTTCTCTCACATTAAAAAACTGACCACCAAACAAGTAACAGCAAACCTTTACTCCACATTTCTAAAAAAAAAAAAAAAAAAAAAAAAAAAAACATAAAAACCAAAGAACAAAAAAACTGAAAACCTTGGCCCATTTCTCTTTTCCCTTTTATTACAATTAATTAATTAATTTGAAAATAATAGAAATCTGTTGTCTAAAATCTGTCTCTATTTTCTCATTTTTTTCCCTCAAACCGTCTCTCATTAGACTTTTACCCACACCTCCCACCTCTTTTTTATTGACATCATAAACTTTGCATTAGGAAATCCAATAGCCAACTCATCTTCCTACTTGACTCTCCAGCAGTATTTGACACATGCATTGGGCCCTTCTTTCTCAAATACTCTACTCAGTTAGCCTTTGAGATGCCATACCTTTCTGACCTTCCTTCTGCCTCTGGCCATTCCTCTGGTAGTTTTTCTCTCCATCTGATCTCTAAATGTGGGGGTTCCCAGGTTTGCCCCTCAGGCATCTTGTCTTCTCTCTGCCACTCACTCTTTACCTGGTTTCATTTATTCCAACAGTTTTAAATAGCACCCAAATGTTAGTGTCTCCAAATTTGCATCTCCAGACCTGACCCTGAATTCCAGGCTTGTATATTTAACTACCAAATCAACATCTCCACAGAAAAAGTCCAAAAGGTATAAATTGAACAAATTTTCTATTTTCTCCCTCATATATTTCCCTTCCTTGGTCTCCCCCATCTCTAAAACTATCACCACTATTCACTAGATACATAAGGTCAAACTACTTGCTTAACTTCTTTCTCTTCCTAAAATTTCATGTCTATACATCCTATTAGCTCTTCCTTTTTGGTACCTTTATAACCTGACAATGTCTCACCACTTCTGTAACTATCACTAAGTCAAAGCCACCATCATCTCTTGCATGGACTACTAAATGGTCTCCTAACTGTCCTCACTATTTCCATAATTTCTCCCTTCACACAGAAGCTAAGGTGATCCTGAAAACTGAGGCCATGCCACCTACTTTCCTGCTCAAAACCTTCTAATTTCTCCCCCTATACTTAGAAGAAAAACTAAAATCTTCCCCATGGCCTTCAAGGACCCTGGCTCTTCTCTGTCTTCAACTTCTAGCACTGTCCTCACACTCTGTGCTCTGAGTCTGGCCACAGAGGTCTCCTGGGATTTTTAGGCTCATCAATTAGAAGATCTTGCACTTGCTGATCCTGCTATTTCCCCTACTGAGAACAATCATCCCCCATAAACTGGCTTGAATCACTTGTTCAACACCTAAAAATGTTGATTGTCATCTTCTCTAAAAGGCCTTCTGGACTACCCTACCTAAAATAGCATGTTCAACTATCCAGCTGCCTTGATTGAACTTCCACATGCATTGCTACCAGACTTCTATTATATGAACCTAGAATGTCAGCTTGAAAAGGGCAGGGACTTCCTCTGGGAAATTACTGAATCCCTAGCATCTCCTATATTCTAGGGCTTAAAACATGGTTAGTATGAGACTATAGATCCATAAATATTTGATGAAAGACAGATTGAATAAACAGGTGCTTCCCTTGCTTCCTCACCAAAAAAAACAGCATCCTCACCACACTTAAATTCCTTAAATAGCATTTAGAATTTGGAAAAAATCCACTTAGAATAAAATCTAACTCTTAATCATAGCCCATGAGGCTCTAAAGAATCAAGCTCTGCCTACTCCTCCATTATTTTTTTCTTCTAACACACTTGCTACTGGCTGCACCTGAGCCACACCACTCATCCCACTGTTCTTTACACATTCCAAGGTCATCGCTAATCAGGGCTGGAACAACCGCCTGAGCAATTCTCCCTTTTTAGTTCCTTCAGTTCAGACTTCTGCTAAAATCTTTTTCTTGGAAAGGCCTTTCTTGACTACAGTAGTTAATGTTACCTCTCCCTCTCATTAAGTTTACTATCCTGTTTACCTATTTTGTTTTCTTCAAACACATGACGCTATATGTAATTATCTTGATTACTTATATGTTTGACTCCCTCTCTAGAACATAAGTTCCATGCAAGAAGAAACTTCAGATGTCTTATTCACTACTTTATCACCAGTGCCTAAGATAATGTCTAGCACTTGGAAAATACCTAATAAAAATCTGTTGAATGAATTGTACAAAGATACATATAAATTTGTGTCTATGAACCTATGCTATTTACAAAGGTTCAAAACTAAAAATAATTTAAAATCATAAAATGCCAAAGTATATGAATTTGACTTTTAGAAATAGGCAAACAGTAGTGGAAATTTCTAAAACATATACCGTTATCTATTTGAAACTCTATGGGATTCAAAATTAAATAATTACCAGATGGCTCTATATGGTGCCATCTTCCCAATTCATATTGAGTGAAGAATTTAATGAAACATTCCATAATAGCAATGATTTTTTTAAGTCTTGATATACAGAAAAATTAAAATATGAAGACTTATCACCAATTTGGGGTTTTCTTACCTGGTACACATCACATATTTTACCATATACAGAGCACCTAGAATATCCCAAATGACATTTTAAAGAAGAATACTGTGATTGTCCTCCTCTGGCCAGGTCTATAGTCTAATATAAACTCAAAGAAGTTTGTTTCATTTGTAATTTTCAAGCCAGTAAATAATCATGCCAAAATTTATCTAAAAGAAGGCACAAAGTAATCAAAGACTGCTTCTACTCAAATTTTCCATAATAACCTTGCAATTATGGAAGCACTAGAAAACCCAGGTAATGTGTATGAAAGTGTTCTTACAAAAGACATTGGGGAATCTATAGTCAAATATGGAGTTGTCTGTTCATCATAGCAGAGTCGCAGCAATTCCTATAAATCATACTGACATACTTTGTTCTAGTCCAACTTGCAAGAGAGCTGCTTTCACAACATCCCCACTCACAAAATGAGTTGCAGGATGTAGTCAAATTACTTTCCTGACAAACAAAACAGCTAAGAGAAAACCTGCAAGGACGAATTTATATGAGATAGAGACGTGCTTGGAAGACCAAAATATGAGAGATTGCTGTGATTCCTGTGGGCACCATGATATGCCAAAATTGTTTTATGACACTTAGCCATAATTGCAGCTAACCACACTGTTGGGGCTTTTTTCTTGGCAGGATCAGAGGCTATGAATATGCGTGTGTATTTGTGTGTAGGTATAAATTAATTTCCTTGTGAAGATGTGATTGCTCCACCTGTTATAGTCTGTCTACATCTTAAATTTTCATCAAGTGTTGCCAATTAGTTCACAAAACAGAACTGAAGAGCAAAAATTGAGGTGCAAAATGTCTGATTTATGGATGAAATTGGTTATGCCCAGTGATTTTGTTGGTGCTTTAAATATTCTGTTATTAAATTGATTAAATAATTAAAGCTGTTACAAACATGTCAGATGAAATTTCACATCAAATTTCTACCAGTGCCTTAGAAACGTCATCTATTTTCTAATATTGTGAGAGTCTTTCCATTTCTGGAAGGTCACTTGGGGTTCTCATCTTCATATAAGCCATAGTTGTGGCAGGATGAATGAGTTATCTCCTAAGAACAAGAAGTCCTAGATTTTGTAGTTTATAAGCACCATGACCCTGAGCAAATAACTCCATTTCTCTAAAATTTGTCACATCTAAGAAATGGAAATAAATATTTGTTCTTCCTACCTCATAGGATTCTCTAAAGATTGAGCAAAATAAATCATGTCAATTGGAATCCATTTGGAAAATTATAAAGTACAAAACAAATCCAATAACATTATTGCTTAAAAGAAGTCACTGTGTCAGGAGCTAATTTTCAGTAATCATAAAAGAACTACTCAGCATAATTGCTATCACTCATGTCTGTGGCTTTCATTGGAAAGCATTATGGGTGCTTAAAGATAACTAACACACTGCCTTCCATCAACAAGTTTGTACTCTATGAAGTCTACATAATTCAACCAAAACTATAAAAACTCATGGCAATAAATAAATGTCAAATGATGGACATACTGAATAGTGTCAAGAAGTGGAAAGTGAAAGTATTCACCATGACCTTCAATGATAAGAGAAGTCTTGAAACTTGATAGGCATAAGTTTTACTGATTTTTTTTCTTTTTGTTTGGCTTTGTGGATTTGGGACAGAGGTTTTAGAGTGATAATCACATTCTTTTCCTACCTCAACTTCAAAGTTAAGTGATAAGTAGGTGCTATTATAAAGGAGATGAAGGGCTGGGGTTGTAGCTCTGGGTGTGGTGGTACATGCCTGTAATCCCAGCAACTGGGGAGGCTGAGGCAGGAAGATTGCAAGTTTGAGGCCAGCCACAGCAACTGAGCCAGGCCCTAAGCAACTTAGCAAGACCCTGTCTCAAAATAAAATATAAAAAGGGCTGGGGATATGGCTCAGTGGTTAAGCACCTCTGGGTTTGATTCCTTGTACCAAAAAAAAAAGAAAGAGAGAGAGAGAGAGAGAGAGAGAGAGACCAAGGTTACTTTGTGGAATATAAGTCTTCAGAGTTTGGACAGCAGGATTCTCTTCCTAACACCAGGATGAAGTAAAACTATAGCTGTAGTCCCCAACCCCAAACAATGATCATGTGAAAGGAACCCAACCTTTTCCACTTAATTTGAAAGCCACTTTTTATATACCAAATTTTCTCTGTACTCAGGTTTATTACTCACCTCTCTTTCTGAGTCATTGATTTAGTTCTACCTCATTTAAAATGCATCCATACCTGGAAATGTTAGCTTCTCCTTGTTATTATGTTATGCCTAGAAAAAATAATTTGGACTAACAGATGAAACTAGATTAAGAAGGCAATCCAGATGGGACAAGTGGCATAATCATAAACAAGAGGTAAAACTGGACATTATATACTCAGGGGTAAATGAATGGACCAAACCAGCTAGAGAAGAGAGTTTCTGCAAGGGAGCTGGACACAATAAACTGAGAGCAGTATTTGAAGTATAACATGACATGTTAAGGACAGTTACTCCATAGACATTGAAGGTTTTTTAATAGGTTGCCAAAATGAACTCTCATTATAATAAATAAAAGTATTATTTTATTATAAATAAAATTATTTTATAATAATTATTATTGCTATATTATTATTATTTCCTCAATAATTCAAAATGAAAAACAGAGTGGAGCTTATTAAAATAGTCTGAGTGAGGAAATAAGAACAAGCATGACAGCTAAACAACATCTTCTTGAATATTTAAACAAGATGAGAAATTTAGTTTCTTCATCAATCTAGTTAATTGCATAAGTTAAACATAAACATTTCTCACTCCTAAATACCTCTAACAGTGCACAGCCTTTATTTAAAATTGTTTTATCATTTTCTCATTACCATGACACATTTCTAATGGTGAGAAATGCCTAATAAAAAAAAACATAAAAATTTTTAAATATGATTAGCACCAGAAATGTCCTTAGAAGGAAACTATAAAACAAGAAATCTTACTTCTGCCAGGTGCGTTGGTATCTGCCTGTAATCCCAACCACTTGGAAGATTGAGGCAAGAGGATTGCAAGTTTGAGGCCAGCCTCAGCAATTTAGCAAGGCCCTCAGTAATGGAGACCCTGTCTCAAAATAAAAAGTAAAAAGAATGGGAGTGTGACTCAATAGTAAAGCACCCCTAGGTTTAATCCTCAGTACCAAAAAGAAAAGAAAAGCTTATTTTTATTTTTAGGGGTCCTTACTTCAACATTCAAAACCTATGAGGAGATGGAAATCATCTTTTTAAAAGATATTTGGTTACTAATTACAGGGATAAATAGCTAATAAAATAGACATTAAAGAGAAATTTTAGAATTGGGAGGAACTTGTTATCAGGATTAAAAATGTCTGATTGGTTACTAAATTCAAATTTTACCTTTGCTGTTCAATCTGAAGCCTAACAGAGTCTTTTATAAAGGAATTAAATGAAATGGTTCATATAGAGGAGCCCAGTTTTTGAACTAGGAAGACCTAACAATTTGGCTTTTATTGTTAAACAGAATTGTGGTCATGAAAACAGGATTTAAGAAAAGATGACATTTTACCATCAGTCCCTAGTGGATTAAGCTTTTTGGGTGGGGAGCAGGGATAACCAGGGTTTGAACTCAGGGGCATTCGACCATTGAGCCACATTCCCAACCCTATTATTTGTATTTTATTTAGAGACAGGGTCTCACTGAGTTGCTAAGTGCCTTGCTTTTGCTGAGACTGGCTTTGAACTCGCAGTCCTCCTGCCTCAGCCTCCAGAGCGCTGGAATTATAGGTGTGCACCACCGTGCCTGGCTTGATTAAGCTCTTATTAGTGAGACTGCAACAAGATGCTAACTCAGAACTGTCTATGGAACTTCAAAGGACTTACCCTCAGAAAATAATTCAGAATATATGTAAAGATCAAGCTATTCTTATGGCCACTGCAGCACTTTTATAGTGCTGTGAAAAATTAAGATGCCCAAAACAAACAAAAAACAACAACAAAAAAAGGTTGAACTGTGATTCTTCGAGATGAACTCTGTGACATATTTTTTAATGAAACACTTCTGAATGGTAGTGTAAAGATTTCTGTAGACCCTCTCCCCAGCAAAACAGCTATCATTAAAGAATACTACATTTCAAAAAAAAATTTAATATTTCTGGAAATTGTCCTAAGGGCATACAGCAAATGGAGAAACACTTATTCAAGAAAATATAATAAATCTCAGTAAGAACAGCTCAGTGTGATGGAAGTTCCACTTGAGGCAGGTGCAGCCAAGAAGAGAGAGCTCCTTCTTCCCTCAGCCCCAGGTAAGGGTGATGGCTTTCCCCTGGGAGAAGGAGTCTATCAACATTGCTCATGCCTGTCCCCAGTCAGTGTTGCAGAAACTGTTCCAAGCCAGAGTGGCAGAGAAGTCTGGGCCTCCCTCCTCCACCAACACCTACTGGGAGGGCAGAACCTCTACTGCAGGTTGGCAGGCTGAGAATACTAGGATCCAGTCACCCCCTCCTTGGCTGTCTCATAGGATGGACCTTCCCCACCAGGACAGAAACCTGACAACAGCAGACACTACTACTTATCCCCAGTGCCTACTCATAGAACAGGACTGACACTAAGAAAAATGAGCCCTTGACCCCATCTCTGACCCCTGCTCCAAAGAGGAGCACAAACAGTCTTCCCAGGGACAGAGGCAGGCCATTAGAACTGAAAACTCTGCAGCTCTCTAGGGAGACTTTATTTGTAGCAGAAATCGGTAAGTTCAGGTCTAGGAGTGTTATAAAAATAAACATGGCAACCTTGATGGTGAGCAATTAAGAGAACACTGATAACTTTGGGAGAGACACAACTAAAATACCAGACATCCCATTTCAGAAGTTTAACAGAGAGAACCCCATGAAAATGAAAGCTAAGTAAAGCCTTCCTGGGGTCAGAAAGGCCTCTAAGACTACCTGGACAACAAGACTTCGCTGGGAGGGGCTGGGGTTGTGGCTCAGTGGTAGAGTGCTCACCTAGCATGCACATGGCCCTGGATTCGATCCTGAGAACCATGTAAAAATAAATAAATAAAATAAAGACATTGTGTCCAACTACAATTAAAAAATAAAATATTTAAAAAACAAAGATTTCGATGGGATCAGATGTTTGAGCAAGTTGTACTACTAGGATATTGTCAAAAACAATACAGCAATACACTATCAGTTAGTACAAGTTAATAACTGGATGGGATACCAATAGAAACAGATCATCCAAAACCTTTATGAGAAAGGGGACCTCAATGAGTCAAAGAGAGCCTGGCAAAAAACATTGTCATCCCACTGATCCTATCATGTCCCCTAGAAATTCAGCTTCTCCTGCTTTTGCATGAGGAATGAATGCCTCCTCTCCTACTGTTACCACTCCAGAAACTCATCTGAGAGGCATGGCAAGATGCCGTAGGTGAAGAGACTCTCTCAGAAAACGGGAACCTTGAACTGCACTAGGAACATGGCCTAGTCAGTTAAAATTAGTATTCATCTGCCCAATCTCCAGTTCTAAAAGTGGATGATAAATTTAAGTCACAGAAAGTTCATCATCGGTAACAAATAAGGCCCAACCTGATAATTGAATGTGATAGCAAACATAAGCTGATGAAAACCCTTGAAAGGTATTTGGGGTATGGTGTTGTATTCTTAATAACTAACTATATTGGCATCTGGGCCAAATCTAGTAATTCAAGAAATAAGATCTAGATTCATTCCTAACCCTCCATTCATACACACACACCATCGCCACACCGCCATCCAGGCCAAGAAGGGACCACATAGAGCCAAGCAAGATGATACATGATTCCTACCAAAGGGGCTAAAACAACACTCCAGCTCCCAGGAAAATGGCCAAGAATGCTGAAGGGGAAATTAAGACCAAGGCCTAGTCAGTCAATTTAATAAGGAAAATGTAGGTGAAGAATTCCCAGCAGGCCAGAAGCACACCCATGTCCTGTCTCTTGCTCCTCCAGAGTTCCTGCTCCCCACCTTGTACATCCACCTCCCCCTCATAGGTGGCCATCTATTTAGGGTTTCCAAATGAAACAGAAGGTACCCTATGTTTTAGTATAAGTATACCTCAAGTATTGGGTGAGATAAATTAATCCTTTTTTCAAAAATCATTTGTTTATCTAAAATTCAAATTTAACTTGACATCCTGCATTCTTATTTGGAAAGGGGGGGAAAACTTCCAAAGAAGCAGTATACATTATTATAGGAGTTTTTACAATTAATTTTAGCTTAGCCCTTTACATTAGCAGTTACTTCCTCATCATCTCCCCCAGGGTGTTGGTTGGTTGGTTGGAGAACACTTTATATTCCACTCAGTGATTTACACCCTTTTTTTATTGACTGTTCTGCCAAAACTCCATGATAACCACTGAAATATTGTCTTAGCATGCAGCTGAGAAAGCAGAGGCTCCAGGAAGACACGCAGCAGAGAACTCCCAGGCTGATCACCAAGCTAGCCAGCTCCTTAATATACTCTGTCACTTTAATATGAGTGTTACTAGTCACAATAAAAATAATTATATTCTCATTAAAGAAGACTATTTCTCATAATAGCATAATTTGATTCTAATAAGGAAGTTATCCAGCAGTACTTTAGAAGGCACAGGGCTGTCGATCTCAATGGCAGTTTACTGGACACAAGGTACAGAGAATTCAATTTCCCCGTTCAGCATCACCACCACCTGTGACATTCCTAAGTCTTCTTTTGCAAAAATTAAATCTCCTGCTCTGGCTGGAAACAGTTCTATTCTAAATGGTTACATATAGACCCTGAGGAGAATCAATAATCCCCAACTTTCCCCTTGTGAGGTTTTGGGACTTTCTTCAGATATATTTTATGCAAAAGACACATCTTGATATTTTAGCCCCTGATTAACAATAAAGTCATACAAGTATGGCTACCATAATCTTTCTATTCTTTTTAATCATTATAAATTTTCCAGAAACCTAAATAATGTCTGTACCCACCCCACACCCCAAAAAAAAACATGTCTTTTGAATTTACCCTTAAAAGTCATTGTACCACATTAAGAATAAAATATCAGTTCTGCCATTTAAAATTTGGTGGTAGAAGTTAAAGTGTTGCCAAAAATCTTTATTTGTACTTTTATGTTTTACATTCAACTCTACTGGTTATAATTTTAAATGTTCCTTTTACAAGAACACTTCAACTTCACACAACAGGAGAGCTAAACCCTGATATATATCCAGGTACTTCAGGCATTGTTTCAAAATCACCATGGTAACCCCTCATTAGGGGAGGCTGTGCTCCCACAATTCATTTTCTTTCTAAAGCAAACCTAGCACACCCATCTTGGTTTTGTTGACATATGTTTCAACCCGGTAAAGTCCCTCCATCCCACCAAATTCACGTGCTGCCTCTTGCATAACCTCACTGTGCTGTAAGGTGCTAAGCACACCCTCCCTCTGTTTCAGGGCCATTAAAAATGGAAATGTCCACCAGGACAGTTTGGATAGGACACAGCAATATCTGGGCACAGATCCATTCCACTTCTGCTGTTCAATTCTAGATGACCTACAAGCACTAGACTGTAGAATGTCCTCCCCAGAGAATGAAGAATATGGCCAATATGACTCCTCAGAGTCACATAATCAAAGGACAATATCTCTGGGCTCAGCTCCCACACCACTACTGATGCTAGCAGTAAGTGGGATTGGACAGCTTTTCAACCTGAAACTGACTCTCTGCATGAGGACCACCCAGGCCTCATCTCACTTAGTCCCCCAAACACCTTCTTCAAGGACATATCGTGTCCTTTCTCTTTCTCACTTCCCAGATTGAAATGGTTTGGGGTTTTCCTGTTTTTTTTGCTTGTTCTCAATCCTCATGACACATTAGGAAAATCCAGGGAGTTTTGTTTGATTGGTTGGCTTTGATTTTTTTAAGTACCAATGCCCTGTGACCTGATGGATTCTGATGGATTGGCCTAAAGCAAGGTCCAGGTAGAGGCCTTTTATTACCACCACCCCACAGTGATTCTAATGTTCAGACACGGTTCAAAAAATCTGCCATTTTGTTATCTATTGTTCTAGCTCAAACTGTATATTGAGCTTCCTTCAGGGACTTCCCTTTGGAATCTCAAAATGTTTGTCTTAGCTTTTACAGAACTTGGCTCTGGAAAATAGAAAGCTTTGACTTTCACAGCTACTGTTTCTCTTGTGGACTCTAAGAGTGTGGTTTGGAAATCACAAACACAACAGTGGTTACTGCTCTTTTCCTTCTTGCTATCACAATTCTAATTCTGGAGGAGAATGGCTGATCAGGAAAGAGTCATATACTATGAAGAACAGAAAAAAGGAGCACAGAAACATTTTATCACCTGTTCCCTCCCTTTCTTAATTTTTCTTTCCTTGAAGCTCCTTTTAGTTGAGGGCAGATTCCCTTATTGATATTCCTCCCAGGAAGAATATTGAGCTTAGGAGGGAATGAGTGGTTCACTCCAAAAGACATATGAAATGACCAGTATCACAGGGATTATTTAGGAACCTTGAAGTTCTGAGCTTTAGTCTGGTTACTACAAGAATCTCTGAAAAAGAAAATGGAAAAATTATTACTAGCATATAAGGAATTGAGCCTACCCCACAACTGATTTTATCTATGCAGCAAATGGGAGCCTGTCCCACAGTGGATCTAACTAAAATGCCCTGCCTCATAAGTTTGGCGTTCAAAACAAGCCAATTCTCCTAGAACATACAAATGGTTCTTAATCCTCCACTTGCTATCTTGAGAATATCTTCCTATTGTAACTCCAAAATCCCTATGGACTTATTTTCTCCACGAGGCATCTCCCAAAGAGGAAATGGAATATCAGTTCTATGTTTCCCTCATTCTTACTGTTAATGTTGCTCTATGATGTCACAGTTGAGAACAGGTCGTCCAGAAACTGCTGCAGGGAACAAAACTCACACTGTTGTCGTAAACATGGCAGAGTTTTCTCAGGTTCCCTGCAAATGTTACAATCAGCCAGTAACCATGCCTGAGAACATTCTATAGTAGGAATGAAGTTTGCCACTATCATCTGCTGAAGAGGAGGAGGAGGAGGAGGGAAGAAAAATGCTGGGAGTTTTTCTCCCCCTTCACGCCCCCATTTCCAGCTATCAAGAAATCATGAGAGGCTTGTTGATATTACAGATTGCTAATGACACAGTGTTTTCAATTGAGACACAGGAAACTATTTACTTCAGTGTGTACTACAGACCAGGATACCAGGGTAGAAGGAGCTTTGAGCTTCAAGCACCCCTACATCCAGACCAGTCTTCCCCCACAACCTCAGAGAAGTCACACTGACATCCTTGGGGCTAAAAGGCCAGTCATGGTTTCTCTTTGAACTGTCTCACAGGGCTGGATCCAGTCATGCTTTGTTGAAATTGAGGCTCAAATTCAGAAGTTGATTCCTATGCTATTGGTGTCCAGAGGAAGAAAAAGAGACAACACTGGAGATTATATAATAGCATTCACTCCAAATCTGCCTTCAGAGATCTTGCTTCCTCAAGGCTTCACCCTACCTCAATCTGTACCTAGCTAATGTCTCCAATCCCAGCCCCCAAACTAGAAGAAGCTTCCCATCACCATTCCCATTTTTGCAACAATGAAGCACATACTACTGTTTCGTTTCCAAGGTCTCAAAAGATAACTATACAATAAAATAGTCTGAAGATTCCAAGACCCTCACTAGAAATTACCACTGTTACTTATTGCATGACAGAGGATCCAGTAAAATGTAGAATGTAAAATACTGATTTTGGTCCACTCCTTTAATGTACAGAAGAGAAAACTGAAGCTAGAGATTCTATAAATCTGGGTGAAAATTCACTAGACTAAACTAGTCATTTTTCATCTAAAAATATAGCTGCATGTCTATAAGAAAATTCCCCTTCAATTGGAAATTCCCTCACTGCATAACATGGATGCCCCAATAAAAAGTCTTACTGCTCTCAGCAAATGGCTTGATTGGGGCACAGAGTATTAACTTGTGCAAATTTTACACAAACCCAAGGTATGATTATCAATATCATCTGTATCATATTCATCCATACTCTGGGCACACAAATCCACTAAGATCATTTTACTTCATTTTTTTTGGACGTGCACGCCTCTATTTGATATCATTTCATTGTAGCCTATTTAATGGTAAATTACGGGTTCTATGACGAGAGTTTTATTGTGTTTCCCATTTGCAGTTGTTTACACTTTGCTATCAATATTTTCCCACCAATATGCAATTCAGAGGCTGTTATGCTGACACTAATGTTAATGGGTTATATTATGCTTCTGTTCCACTACAGTGCACGTTTTTTAAAAAACATAAAGAGCCCATTTTGCAGATGTTCACATAGCCTCGCGGCACAGAGTTGCTTATATTCTGGGAAGAAAATAAGCCTAGACATGCTCTCTCCCCCAGTCAGTTGCAATTCAGAAATTTCAGAATTATCTGAATTAGTTGAAACCTGACCCCTTCACTACATATTCATGATCCTAATGAAGGATGAGTCTTGGTAGCCCTGTCCATGCAAATGAACAACGTGTGTTTATAGCAACAGCAAACCAAGCAGCAAAAGCAGAAGAGCAGATGTCTCCAGAAAGAATGAGCCCCAAGATCATCATTACTGAACTGCCCAGTACCGTGATGTCAGTGCTGATCACAAAAAAAGAGGTTGTAAAGATCCAAAGCCACAGGGGCAGCACATCTGTCCCAGCAGCATAACTCAGCCGGAGACCTGGATGCGAGCATGACAGCTTGCTTCTAAAGGGAGAAGAATCCTCAGTGGAGGCAGAACAAACTTAATCTCCTCAGAGTTCAGTGCTAAGTCTAGAGAACACTACTTATTGATCTCATCCCACAACAAGGCACTTGTATTTTATCACCAGTAAATAGCCCTTGTGAGTGTTTTCAGGGGCTTGAGGCAGCTAAGATAAGAACACATTTTCCCCTAGTCCTTTTATTTAAAAATAAATTGTAGTTTTTTAAAAAAAAATACACACACTGTAGAAAATTGTGAAAGCTGAATGTCCCAGTAGCCAGGTACAGAGCAAGCAAGCCTAACGACCACCACTGTGCTCTGTCCCAGGTATTGATCCAACCTGAGACCTAAGGCAAGTTTTATCTCCTCCTGTCTGGGTGTCACCGATGGCAAGACCAAGCTGACAAAGCTGACATCATACCCCATGGGGGTTCCGCAGAACTGGTAATGGGCGGAAATGTGCTACCATCAAGAGGATTGTGCTGAAATGCTTGGAAACAACATGACGAATTAATAATGAACAGAAGAGAATTGACAAAGCTGAAGAGGCTATGGAGACCTGGCAATTCTGATTATGCCTCTGGAAAATGACACTTCCTTGACAATTGTAAGTGACTGAGCTAGGGTCCAAAACCTCACAAACTCTGGGTTTATTGCCAATTCTCATCTGTTTTATGTTAGCACTTGATGCACTTTACATTCACACACACATAACCCTGTATTTTCTTTTTTCCTTATAGTGTTTTGCAAGTTGTGGTGACTAATTTTAAAAGCTCACACATATATCCAAAACAGCAAGCAAGAGAGTCTAGCTTCAAATGACATATCACCAGCTTGTTGGCTTGAAATAATTAAGGCAGTATCACAATAACTATTAGTCATTGCTTTCATCACTTGTTTATTTGGAATTATGCAAATTACAGAACCAAAACCGGCCAGCTGAAATCTGTCTCCCACCCCTTCTTCTACACCCAACTCCCAAACTTCCCTGCTTTGAAAATAGCTGCATTTAGAATTGTAGGATGTCAATGAGACAGATAAAACTGTCACTTAGCAGAGAGAGATCACTAAGAACTTAAGAACTCCTATATATTCGGGTTTTTCCTTTTCTCTCTCTCTCTCTCTCTCTCTCTCTCTCTCTCTCTCTCTCTCTCTCTCTCTCGGCCAGAAGTTAAGAGTACATCTAGGCTTTGTGGAGCCTATAGCTTTATGCAATCTGGAGGGCTCTTTTGAGAATGAGAATACGCAAAATTTTTCACAATATATATTTATGGCAGTATTTTGCTAGGGCCCTAAGAACTTGGAAATAGTCTTGCAAATGAGAAGCCCCATGCTAAAAGTAAACTGCCTCCAGCCCTATGTAACAGAGCTGCATGGAGTTTTCCGTGTCTCTTTCTTCCTTACACAGTACTTAGCCTACTTTCCATGATCCTCTACCATTTTTTTTTTTCTCATGATCCTTTCCTCCCACTACTTTGTTCTTGAGCCTAGGCCATGAATGGATTTAGCTAATGTGTCAGAACACACCCTCTTTGTAGATGAAAGTCTAACAGGGACCAGCACTCTTTCTAGAAACTTCCAAGAAATGAACTCAGGGGAAAAAAGAACCAAGAACAATGAAATTCATTTCTTTATTTGAACTTTCAAACTATGCTTACTTTTCTAATTCAAATCCTAGAGGGGAGAAAATCAGACATCAGCCAGTGTTGGTAACAATTAAAGAAACCTGTCAGTCCCATCACAAGATATTCATGTTTATTCCGGAGAAAAATTTGACCAAGGACCTGGCAAACTCTAATTTTAATTAGAGCAAGGAGTGAATTAACAACTTTAGCTGCCAGCACAAACAAAAGCCTAGAGAAGCCTGTATGCTCTACTTGTAGTCAGCAATGTCACCTATCTCCGAGTGCTTGCTATCTCTCTGCATATAGAATAGCCACCCAGGGAAAAGCTGAGGAGGAGGTGAAAGGAAACGCAGCTGCTGTCAAGAAAGGGAGGTTGCAGCTTCTGCGGTCCCAGCAGTGTACCTAGGCCAGGACCAACCAAGACAGTAAGTCCCTTAAATACTCCATAAAGAACCCAGCACACTCATTACAGTATAAGTCAGGAAATGGGCAGCTTTGGGGAAGCAACAAGGGACATCTACAGGCCCAGCTATGTTTCAGCATCTATACAAGTTCAGTGTAACTGCTACAGTGTCAACGTAACTTTAGTCCACTTTGACATTCAACCAACAGATGGAAAAATAATATTCTGGAAAACTGTTGGGTGTTTGATGATCTAGCCCCCATCCCATAAGAGAACTTCTTCTGGAATAACGCGATTACCTTCCCCAGCAGCCTCTCCCTCTCTTCCAAGCCTGCCCTTCCTGTGATCTCTCACTCTGCTACCCACAGCTGCAACCTCAGCCATTCTCAGTTCCTCTCTTACCCACCATATCCATACTATCAAACCATGTCAATTCCACCTCTGAAATAATCCCCTGAATCTGGCCCCCTCCTTTCTACTTACACTGCTTTCACTAGGACTCCAAATAATTTTCTTCTGCTCTAGTGAAGATGAGGGGGCTGGAGTCACAGTTCTCCTTCTGTGACACCTCCAGTCTTGTCATCACTGTGTGATCAGAAAGGGTACAAAAGCAACTGATGCCAAGGAACTTGGTAGAAGCAGTGTCAACAACAGTTGTGTTATTTCTCTCTGCTATTGCTGTGGGGGTGAGTGTCCAGGAGGGAGCTTTCAGATTCTCCCCTAGCTATGCCCACTTGGGGATGGGTTGTCTTCTGGGGGTGCTGGGGGATTTTTTTCCTCCCTTTTCTTTTCTTTTTTTTTTTTTTTTTTTAATATTTTTTAGTTGTCAATGGACCTTTATTTTATTTGTTTATATGTGGTGCTGAGAATAGAACCCAGTGCCTCACACATGCTAGGCAAGTGCTCTACCACTGAGCCACCATCCCAGCCCCTCCCTTTGCTTTAAGTTGAAAAATCCACTAACTAAGATTATGGCTAGGTCATGGCTATAGCAAGATGCAATTACTCTCAGCTCAGCTGGGAGTGTATTTCAGTAGCAGATGGCACCCACCCAAAGTGTAGGCAGTCCCAGGCTCAATCCCCGGTGCTGAGAAAAGAAAAAGGAAAAAAATGATTTAAAAAAAAAGGAATAATAACAGCAACAATAAAAGATGGGGAAGTAACATAGAATAAAATAAAATAATAATAGCCATAAAAATTTTTAAAAAGGAAAAAAGACAAAAATAAAATAAAAAAAAAGAAAGAACAAAATGGAAAACGGGTAAAAAAGTATAAAAGGTGGGTAAAGGAAAGATTTAAAAGAAGAGAGAAGGAAAAAAAACAGCAACTATGAAAGTAGTGTTAATAGAAAATAAAAATTTTCTCCCAACCAAGGTACTTGAAATAAAGGGACAAGAGTGGATACTCCAAACCCACACCAATCAAAGCTGCTCTTCAAGACTTCTTAGGCTGTGTACCCGAGGAACAAAGCAAAGGCTGGGTGCTCTTTTCTGTCTAATCCCAGGCCTTCATACATGCCCTATCAGCTTGGAAAACCCTTCCTTATCAGCAAAATCTATTTCAAATGTCACTTTTTCTATGAAATTTTCACCCTCCTTCAGGCTGAATTAATATATCCTTCTTCTGGGCTCTTTCATAGTAGCTATCAGTCTCCTTAAAATAAATTTTTTCTGTTTATCTCTGTTCCTAATAGCATAGGTTTTATTCATCTCTGTGTCCCCAGCAGCCAATTAGGTCTGGCATGTGCAGGCTTTCAGCAAATACTGAAATAAGTAATCCCTCCAACGTCAAGAATATGGGGCAGATTTAGAGCTGAGGATTGGGCTTGTTTTTTGCCACAGCTACTTTTGGAGTGTTGGGGTAAGAGTGCAATAGTAATTGCATCTATTATAGGTCACATTGACCTATATTAGAGGAACTTTCTAAAACATCTGGAGACTGGAAAAGAGAACTGTTTGTATCTCGAGGTTGTACTCATTTTGTTTATTTTGGGGTTCTGCTTTTTTAAATCCTGTCCCTGAACATGCCTGACTTGACTTTCTGGTCTGGTTCCTGTTGGGCATAAAAATTTCTCCCAAAGCAACATCTCTTGAAAGACTGAGGATGCCAGTATTTCTCAAAATTGTTAAACCGTTTCAGCCTTCAAATTCCGTCTTGGATGTGATTCCCCAGCTCCTTTCCTCTGGTGTTATTGTCAGTACTACTAGACGGTCAGCCTCACCAGTCTCCAGCAGGTAAACCAGTAGGTTTGCCACATTTCCTGCTTCAATTAAACAAACCGACTTAGCTGCAGGCTGCAACGTCCAAAAGTTACAACAGGATACTCTCCCAGTGAGACACCCTTATGACATTGTTACCTCATTGCTGAGTAGGAATAAAAGGATCTGAATTCTTTTTAAAAAATTAGTCATCTGCAAATAAGCTCTATAATAGTTTGCATTATTATTCCTGATCATTCATTACTCCCATCCTAGTTAGAGGATTATTCATTTCCACCCATTGCCATGTGACTTGCTTTGTGTCCTCGTAGGTGTAGTATATTTCCACTCCTTGCTTTCACTAATGACACATGTGCACAAATGACAATGCCAGTTAAGAGCAGAAGCTTTGAGTCATTATATATTTCCAGCAGTTCTCTTGATTTTTCACCCTTCACACAAAGAAAGCAAGTTTTACAGGGTGGCTACTCTCTGAATTAGGATCCTAGAATGACAAGTGCATCTAGAGAAGATTCTAGCAAATCCCAAAAGAGGTTTCACCAACCAGCAATCAATGTGTACCTGACATTTGGAGGTCATTTATAATTGTAACATAATTGGTGAAAAAAATAATCTAAATATTTTATGCAAATATAGGAAAATAAAAATACTTTAAAAAAACTTTGATATTTAATAGTTTTAAAATATGTACATTTGCCATGTTTTTGAGCACAGAGATTTCCTTTTTCTAATCCACAAATAATTGCATATATTTCTAAGAGCAAATTAATTCACATTAATATACAATTATGACTTTTAAAATAATTAAAGTGACAACTGATCAAGGCTGAAGAAGATTTATTGGGTACCAAAAGATAACTTTGTTATTGTCTTTAAATAAAGATTTTAAAGACTCTTACAACCTCATGAAATAGAGAAGATTTGGGTTACAGCCTTAAAATAGTAAAAGTTGCATAAAACTGACCTTGGAAAAATGATGTTTTCAGTGGCATAAAGACCTATTTGATGTTGTAACTTAGCAAGAACCACAGAGATTTTCCAAACCAAATGTAGCTGCAGAATTTATCATCCTATTTAGAATAAGATATACCTATGTTTGAATAAATATGTCAAAATATACTGTCATGTATAACTAAAAAGAACAAACTTCAAAAATCTTTTTAAATTTAAGAAATAAAAAATAATAAATAACTTAATTCAGTTTTGCTGTTAATAAAAAATATTAAATGAATATAACAATTTAATTTGGGATAAATTTAAAATATATTAAATAGGAGAAGGGATAGTATGTAAAACACTGTACTTTGGGGAAAGTAATTTGGCAATATGTATAAAACACCCTAAATTCTTATTTTTGCCATGCTGCTTTCCAAAATAGCATCTCAATCTGTAATCCATGAGCAGTACATAAGGTTCTCATTTTCCTTTATCTTCACCAGTAGTTGATAGTACCTAGCTTTTTCATTTTTGTTCAGTGAAATTGTTTGCAGTTACATATTAATTTGCATTTTCCCAAATAATAGTGATGTTGTGAAGCTCCTGTACTTATCCCCATTTTTCTGTTGCATTTCTCAAGCTTTTCTCGTTGGTTTATAAACATTTTCCCCTATTCTTTCATCCCGCAATTAACTTCGTGGTATTCTTCAATGGACAAAAATCTTTGATTATTTTTGTGGCAAATCCATCAATATTTCCACAAGTGGTTTTTGTTTTTGTCTCATTAGCAAGTCCTTCCACATCTCAAGGCCACAAAGGTATGCTATATTTTCTTCTGTTTGATATTTTCCTTATCTGGAGATCTTATTCTAAATAATCAGTCCCTTTCCCTCTGTATTGCTATTGGTTTATGTGTTGGCTTCAATACCAGTACCTTACTAGTGTTACCAATACAACTAGGGTTTTGTATTGTGTCTTCATGTCTAGTAAGGCACTTCTGCATGTCTGTTATTTTCAAAATTACCTTAGAATTGAATTTATAGAGTAATCTGGAATAAAACTTAATCTTTAACATGACTACTATATCTCTCTATTTATTACTTTTATGTCCCTTAAAAGAATTTTTAAATATTTCTCTACTATAGCCTTACCTTATTTGGTGACCTACTAAGTACTTCACAGTTTTTGTTCTACTTCAAATGATATGTGAAGGGCAAATGAACACATGCTGGGACCGCTGTGTAGAAAAGGGGTTTATTAACCGGCCATTAATGGCCAGTGGGGACTGAGGGACACATGGAAGGGAATGAGGAAAACCAGTGGGAGGAGAGGAGACAGGGCGACGAAAAGAAAAGAAGAAAAGGGGAGGTTTCAGTCCAGAGAAGGCTTAAGTAGCGAACCTGTAGTCAGAAGGGACCCCCAACTCCACAGGCTGCCAGGGGGTCGAAAGGGGAACCCGTGTGTCATAATCGGCTCAGTAAGGCACCTGAGGTGTGGCCAGCGGCATGGCCAGCTTGGGAGGTGTGTCTTGTCTTAAGGTACCTGGGAGGTGTGGCCTGGTTAGGCTACCTGGGAAGTGTGGCCTGTAGGCCCGGAATATAACAATATGTATTATATTTTTTAATTGATCCTTACTTGCATAGGGAAATACTAATGAATTTTATAACCAGCAATCTTGCTAACATCTCTTAGATTCTTTATGAAATAACCAATTTATCTATAAATAACAAAAAAAAAAAAAAAACCTTGCTGCTTGAAAAAAAAGCCTTATCCTTTAACTGATTAGAGTATCCAGAACCAACAGTGTTATGTTGGACACTAGCAGTCAAAGTGGTCATCTTTGTCTTTTTCCTAGCATTAAGAGGAATAGATCCTAAGTTTCTCAGTTAAATTTTTTTCTCTTGGAAAAAAATTTTGTCATCTAGAAGTTCCCTTTTCATTTCAGTTTTCCAAGAAGCATATTTCCTAGGGAAATACTACATAAATGCACAAGAGAATATAAGAAGTTTTTCACACAGTCTGTTAATGAAGTGTTAGAGATCATCTAGCTATTCATCACCAGGGTAAAGGATATGTAATTATGGATTAATGATGTTTAAATAATAATAAAGCTTCCTATATTCTATTCACATCACCATTTCCAGTGTTCCTTATTTCTTTTCATATATCCATATTTATATCTCATATAATTTTCCTTCTGTTTGAAGAAATTCCTTTAAAATTTCACTTAGTGCAGGTCTGATGGTGATTTTTTTTTCACCTTCTATATATTTGAAATAGTCTTTTTTTTTTATTTTAAAAGATATGTTTGCTGGGTATAGACTTCTAAGTGAACTTTTTTTCTTTTCAGTACTTTGAGGATGTTACACTGTTTCCAAAAGAAATCCACCATCATTCTTGTCTTTGTTCCTCTGTACATGCTATGACGTTTTCTCTACAGCTTTTAATATTTCCCCTTTAGCACTTGTTTTGAGCAATTTGATTGTGATGTTCCTTGGTATTGTTTTCTTACTCTTTCTGTCATTGAAGTTATTTGAAATTCTTGGATCTGTGGGAACATTTCAACAGTATACATTGAATTTGGATTTTTTTTTTGGCCTTTACTTCTTCAGTTATTCCATTCCATTTTTCTACATGTTCCTGACTCCAATTACATGTATTAAACTACTTGAAAATGTCTTCCAGCTAATTGGTGCTGTTTTCATTTTTTTAAATATTTTTATTTATTTGCTTTAGTTGTACACAATGCATTCTTTTTTATTTGTACGTGGTGCTGAGGATCGAACCTGGGCCGTGCACGTGGTAGGCGAGCGCTCTACTGCTGAGCCACAATCCCTGCCCTGTTTTCAATTTTTTAATGTCCTTCCCTCTGTTTTCTTTTGGAAAGTTTAGATAGTAATGCTTTCAAATTCACTAATCTTTTCCTCTGAAACACTTGATCTGGAGTTAATCCCATACAGTGAAATTTTTACATCACACATTTTGATTTTTAACCCTAAAAGTTCAAGTTAGACTTTTTATATCGTCTCTTCTCAACTTTCTGAACATGTGACAAAGTTTAATAACTTTTAAAATTCTGATTTGGAAATTTTAATTAACATCTGTGCCAATTCTTGTTCCATTTCAGTTGAGTAAGTATGGATCATATTGTCATCCTTCTTTGTATGACTGGTAATCTTTGATTGGATGCAAGATATTCAATTTTATCTTATTGGGTGCTAGATCTTTTAGCACTACTATAAATGTTGATGAGTTTTGTTCTGGGATGATGTAGTTAAGTGACTGATAAACACTTTGATCATTTCAGGTCTCACTTTTAAGATTACTAGCAAAGAATATGGCAGTGATGATTCTAGGGCTAATTATTCTCCGCTACTTAAGTAAGACCCTTCTGTATATTCTACTCAATATAGTGTAAATTAGGAGATTTTCCATACTTATTCAATTGAAAAGAATTAAAATATTAATAATACTTTTAGAAAAAATAATATATCACATCAAACAAAGATTGTGTCAGGAATACATAATGACTCAACTTTTGAAAATCTAAAAAAAAAAGTCTTTGTCACAAAAATTTTACTTTCCAAAATCTATTCTAAGCAAACAACAGACAATTCAAAAGCCTTTTTTGCTATGTTCATAGCATTATTACATGTAGCAGTGAAAAATTAGAAGTAAATGCTTACTCTCTGGTTAAGAAAAATACAGCCACTCAGTGAAATACCACCTAGTCATGTAAGGATTACAAAGAAAATTCTACAGTGAACAGATCCTCAGCATTTTCAGGTTTTAAACCCCAGTAAAACTTAACCCAATCACTCTATTTAATATTGCCTCCTAGTTTTATCCCCCTAACACATTCTTGATACTCTCAATCTGCCTTACCTGCCTCAATTTTTTCCATTTTTATGTAAACTTGCCACTTTCTAACAAGCCAAACAATTTACATAGTCTAGTCACATTTGCGTTTTATTATTGACAAAATCACCTATTTTCTCCTGTTACAAAATGATCTCAGAAAAAAAAAAGTTTATTTTTTTAAGTTGGTTTGTTTGTTTGCTGATATATCTCAAGTGCCCAGAGAAGGCCCTAGAACATTTTTTCATATTTCAAATTAATTAATTAATTAAACCTTAGTGATTAAGATTATTTAAAAGTGACCTCAATTCTGTGATATATGAATGAATGGTGTGAATATTCTTTGTATACAACCAGAGATGTAAAAATGTACTCTATAAGTATAATATGAAATGTAATGTATTCTGCTGTCATTTCTAATAACTTAGAATAAAAAAATAAATTAATTTTAAAAAAGAAAATGTATGTAGGCATTAATTTGTTTCACAGGCACTATGAACTAGATGTAATGGGGGATAATATATAGGAGTACTCTGAATCTCAGAGTACCTTTGTTGTTTTCCATACTTATGGAGAAAAGTACTTGCTATATCACAGCATACCACTCCATGATAAAAAGGAATGAATTACTGATACATACAATATGATGGATGAGTCTCAAAGCATTATGCCAAGTGAAAGAAACCAAAAAAAATAAGTATATGTGTGTATTGTAGGATTTCTTTCAATGTTCCAGAAAATGCACAGAATGGTATAAAATATAACATCAATTGCCTAGAGAAGAATGACTGTTAACAAGATATGATAAAATGTTTGGACGTAGTGGAATTGTTCAATATCTTAACCGTGATGGCAGTTTCACGGGTATATGTATGTCATATCTCACCAACTTAGCTACTTTACACATGAGAGGCTTATAGTACAAAATCATACTTTGCAAGTTAGTATCTTATAAAAAGGTAAAAACATACACTCATGGTATTAATGTATTTAAACATTATTAAATGTTTCAATATGAGTCTCATGAATTTCAAGGGTATTTAACAATGTTAAATGAAAAAAAATTGGGGCTAAAAAAAGTACATACACATCTCATTTACAACTATATATCCATCAACAGGAAAAAAAAGAGTAAAAGAAAATATACCAAAATGCTAATATTGTTTAGGATTCAAAATGATGACTTATGAGTGTTTTATTCCCTTCTTCCTGACTTACCTAAACTTTTCAAATTTCCTCTAGGAGAATGTAGTGTGTGTGTGTGTGTGTGTGTGTGTGTGTGTGTGTGATGCTGGGATTGAACACAGGGCCTTGTGCATGTGAGAATGTAGTGTGTGTGTGTGTGTGTGTGTGTGTGTGTGTGTGTGATGCTGGGATTGAACACAGGGCCTTGGCATGTGAAGCACTCTACCAACTGAGCTATATTCCCAGCCCGAGAATGTATTATTTTTATAATAGAAAAAGAATCAATATATTTATCTACTTTCCTACTCAAGTATCATTTCTGATCTTTCAAATCTCCACGGGACTAATATTTCTGAAATATTCACTTCTCTGCCCAAAAATCTATGGTGTCTTCCCACTGCCCAACAGATTAAATGTCTTCATTCTGGGGTACATAGTTCTGTCGTAACCTAATTTCACTACGTTTG
This sequence comes from Tamias sibiricus, assembly GCA_025594165.1. Taxonomy (NCBI): domain Eukaryota; kingdom Metazoa; phylum Chordata; class Mammalia; order Rodentia; family Sciuridae; genus Tamias; species Tamias sibiricus. The sequence goes on along the minus strand of CM046661.1, from coordinate 129,735,855 downwards.
CTAAAGTTTCCAGATTTGAAGTAAACAACTCTGTGCTTTAGACTCTAATTAAACTAAAAAACAAACACCTTTTAAGTATAAGGTACATAAATATTGAATTGTCTACCAGCCTAATCATTGCAACCATGCATTAGAACTGCATATTTTTCTTGTTTAAATTTATAATTCAGGACATACTTGTCTTTTTGCTAACTTTCACTCTTGTCCCTTTGCATTATCCTTTAAGGTAAAAAACACTTGGCAACTACAATTTAAAAGGCTATATACAGTATATTTAAATCTATTTTTAAACAATATTTAGGTTTGAAACTCTTATGAATAAAAGACAAAATGATATGTTTCAGGTTGAGAATTTCACTTGTATATAGACCTGGTTTTCTGATTTTTTAAATATTTTATTATTATTCAATAGTAAACACTGTGGCCTGTAGAACAATGTGCATACCAGAGCTCTCAAATATTCAAAGTGACTGCCTTTCAAACATCACCATATAAGTGTTTTGAGTTTAGCTGCCAGTGAAAAAGTGCCTTCTTTACTAATGCAATTAAAATACACATGCTATCATTATGGAAAAAAGAACTCCCTGCAAGTTCTTTTTAACAAAAGTCAGTTTCTTGGACATGATGTTCTCCTGCAGGAAAACATTTCTTTAAAAATGGAAATTTTTTCCAGCAAAGAATTTGCCGCTGTAGACTTGTTAAAACTGGCAAAACAGTCTGTTTTGTCCCTATCTAAAATTCTTGTGGAGAGAAAAGTTTTAATGTCATAACTAATCAATGAACCAATTAAACCAATAAACTAGTTTAATAAGAAACTATGGGTTTGGGTTCAAGTCAGAGGATCAGACTCATGACAGATGATACAGAATAAGGAACTCATCATAAAGATGAAACACTATACACTCCTGTGAGATACTGTTTCTGCCTCCAGAGTTGGGCCTGAGGTCAGCAGGGCCAGCAGCATAGGAGAAAATCTGGTTGTGAAGCAAGAGAAAGCAAAACCAAATGGAACTTGTAAGGAAGAAATGAACTAACAAGGACAAACTTGAACCCTCATTTCTCTCACCAGTTCCATCCTTGCATAGGTATCCTTCACCACAGAGCCAAAATTCAGTCTAGAGAAACCAAAAGCAGGTAGAGAAGGGAAAAGAGGAAAGGGAACAGACCTATCCTAGCCATTGCCTCACACTGACCAGGGCTGATATTATGGTTTAGATATAGGGTGACCCCCAAAAGCTCATGTGTGAGACAATGCAAGAACATTCAGAGGCGAAATGACTGGGTTATGAAAGTCTTATTCCAATCAGTGAATTAATCCCTTGATGGAATTAACTGAATGGTAACTGAAGGGCAGGTAGGGTGTGGTTGGAAGAGGTGGGCATTGGGGGCATGCCTTTGGTGTGTATATTTTTTATCTGGCAAGTGGAGTCCCTCTCTGTTTCCTGATTGTCTTGAGCCACTCTCCTCCACCATACCCTTCCGCCATGATGTTCTGTCTCACCTTGAGCCCCAAGGAATGAGGCCAGCCTTCTATGGACTGAGACCTCTGAAATGATGAGCACTCAAATAAACTTTTTCCCTCCTAAATTGTTCTTGTCAGGTCTTTTGGACACAGCAGCAAAAAGCTGACTAAAATACCCTGTCAAGCAATAACAGGTAGCCCCACACTGGTGTCTGGCTACTATTAGACTTCACCTTACAAATCTTGGTCAAATTTATTTTGTGCAGGAACCATACCATAAAAAGGATTCTGGGTAACATTGTTCTGCCCTATTTAGGTTGTCAGGGAACAAGTCAACATGGAAATCAACTCCTGAGCCCCCTATCTTCTCCTTGCTCCTCACATCCTTTACTCTCTCTACATCTTATACTACTATGGGTCCCCAGATTTGATCTGCTCTCACTTCCAAGGCATTGCACATATTTTAGAATGCTCTTGAGGTATCCATGAGATAGTTAGATTGTGTTGTTTTACAGTTTGATGCTGGAATCTAGAACTGAAGAAAAATACACTGGAGGTAAAGAGTTTGAAATCCTTAGCACAGATGACATCAACCTCCCTGGGCACTGTGATGAGCTCCCTCAGGAAGAGTATGTGCCCAAGGAAAGAATAATAATAGAGTCTTTAAGAGCACTAGTGTAAAGCACATTGACAGAGAAGAGGAAATATCTCTATCCTATACAGTAAACTGGCATGTCCACATTTGGGGGTTCAGTGGATGAGTTCTAAAACTGGAGCCTCATAAATCCTTTGTATATTCCCCACATCTTTGTCAGTGAAGTTAAGTAGCCTGTGGCTCCCAACCACTTTCTTTGGCTTTTTCCACAGTAACTTCAAGGCTACTGAGAATCAGAAAAGGGCACATTGGGAGAGGAAATATGAGAACAGCTAACAGAGTTAGCAACCCAACATTCTTTTTTATAATAATTGATATCTTTATTATGATAAGTTTCTCATCTCCTTTTATTTGAAATTTCTTTTATAATAATTCAGAGTAATTTTATGCTTTCTTATAAACTCAGATCTTGTATGTTTTTCATCAGATTTATTTTTAGGCACATATTCTTTTTGTTTTATTTGAAGTTGTTGTATATAACAGTAGAATGCATTACAATTTGTAATACACATACAGAGTACATTTTTACATATCACTGTTTGTATACAAAGTATATTCATACTATTCATGTCTTCATACATGCATTTAGGGTAATGATATCCATCTCATTCTACCATCTTTTTTTTCCTTTAATGCCCCCTTGCCCCCTCCCTTCCCCTCCTTCCCCATTGACCTTTCTAGTGTTCCTTTAATCCTCCTATGCTCCCCGTCCCAATCCCACTGTGAATCAGCCTCCTTATATCAGAGAAAACATTCAGCATTTGGATTTTTGAGATTGGCTAACTTCACTTAGCATTATATTCTCCAACTTCATTATTTACCTGGGAATGCCATGATTTTATTCTCTTTTGTTGCTTAGTAATATTCCATTGTGTATATATACCACATTTTCTTTATCCACTCATCTACTGAGGGGCATCTAGGTTGGTTCCACAACCTATCTATTGTGAATTGTGCTGCTATAAACATTGATGTGGCTGTGTCTCTGTAGTATGCTATTTTTAAGTCCTTTGGGAATAGACCCAGTAGTGGGATGGCTGGGTCATAAGGTGGTTCCATTCCCAGTTTTCCAAGGAATCTCCAACAAATGATGCTGGGATAACTGGAAATTCATATGCAACAAAATGAAACTGAACCTCTATCTTTCACTATGCACAAAACTCAAAGTGGATCAAGGACCTAGGAATTAAACCAGAGACCATGCATCTATTAGAAGAAAAACTAGGCCCAAACCTCCATCATATCAGATTAGGCTCCTACTTCCTTAATAAGATTCCTATTGCACAAGAATTAAAATCTAGAATTAATGAATGGGATGGATTCAAACTAAAAAGCTTCTTCTCAGCAAAAGAAACAATCAGTGATGTGAATAGGGAACATACTAATTGGGAATTAATCTTTACTACATGCACTGATCTCTAGAATATATAAAGAACTTTAAAATCTTAACACCAAAAAAATAAATAACCCAATCAATAAATGGGCCAAGGAACTGAACAGATACTTCTCAGAAGAAGATATACAATCAATCAACAAATACATGAAAAAATGTTCAACATCTCTGGCAATTAGAGAAATGCAAATCAAAACTACTCTAAGATTTCATTTCACTTCAGTCAGAATGGCAGCTATTAAGAACACAAACAACAATAAATGTTGGAGAGGATGTGGAGAAAAACACACACTCATACATTGCTGGTGGGACTGCAAAATGGTATAGCCAATATGGAAAGCAGTACAGGCCCAACATTTTTTTGTGTTCTTCATTCCCCCAAAATGATAGATCCAGGAGCACCTGTCACAAAACTATGTTTCTCAGAAGTAAGAGGGCATCTCTGGAGACCTCTGATTTCACCAAATGCAATACCTGCAGCTAGGCCTGGTCTGCAAAACCAATCACTCAGACACTGGGAAAATCAATGAAAATCCTGATCAAAAAACTCAAAACTAAGACCTTAACAAGTAACAATCTGCATTGGATTATAAACTCCTAGAGGTAAGGAACCTGAGATAAACCACATACTAAGCAGCATCTAAGCACTAGGTGGATAGGAATAGAGGACCCAGGTCATATGGAAAGTTGATGACATTTTTCAAAGGAATGGCCTGCTTGTTCCTCCCAAGAGCATGATATCAGTTATGTGATGCTGCAATATAATAACAAATGTATGTTTGATCTTATTTCTGGATTCCTGACACAGAGCATCTAAAAACCCTTGGAATTTCCTAGATGATAAAGATAAGAACAGCATCTTTTGTTATCATAGTTTTTCTTTCAACTATACTTAAATTTACAACAATGAGCTGACTGGTGATGGGCCCCTAGATAGCTTCAGGATGAGATTTGTTGCAAAAAGAACCAACCATGTGATTGGAACATTCATCCCCACCACCAACCTCTAGGAAAAGGAGAGAGACTCAAGCCTGTATTAACCACTGATGGCAGATGATCTAATCAATTATGCCCAAGTAATTTAATCTCTAAGAAACCTCTATACAATGGGATTTTGGGAGCTTTTGGATTGGTGTACACATTCTCATACCATGAAGATGGAGTACTATCCACAAGGAAAAAAGCTCCTGTGCTTGGGACCCTTCTAGGCCTTGCCCCATGGACCTAGCTCATGATTTGTATACTTTGTGATAAACTGGTAAGTACAGTGTTTTTTCTGAATTCTATAAACGATTCCAGCAAGTTATTGAACCTGAAGGTGGGGGTGAGAGCACCCAACTTTGCAGCCAAGTTGAACACAAATGTGGGTACCTTGGGTACTCAGTAGTTGTGACTGGCTTTTGAAATGAGGATTGTTTGGGGGGTACTGAGCCCTTGAACCTGAAGAGCTCAGTGCTAATTTTGGATAGTTGGTGTTGGATTACAATTGTAGGACAGACACCAGATGTCTGGAGAGTTGAAGGGATGGGTATTGGTGTGGGAAAGCCTCCACACCTGTGATATCAACCATGTTATAAGTTGAAACACTTAAGAATAACACCTCTCCATGAAGTGAAATCTAAACTCATCATCAGTTTTCCTATGGGTTGCTTGGCTTTTATCAGCAAACATATATTATGCTAACATCTCTTTTGACTCTTCCGAATTACAAAGAACAAGAACCCACTTGAGTCATGTCATGAAATAAAAGGGTTCATTACAAAAACACACACAGATGGAAGAGGAAGTTGTCACAGTAATTCTCCATGTGTTTCTCAGGGACTTCATGATCTCATCAGTCACAGCAATGCCTCAGAGTCTCTGCATATATTTATTTGTTCCCTTCTCTTTACCAAAAAGCAGCTTTCTCACCGGACCCTCTTCTGCTCCGTCATCATTCGAACTTGGTTTTGTCATGCTCTCATTTCATTATCAGCTTCCCTGGTAGCTGGAAAACTTTCCCCAGGTTTCTAACTTTAAATTCTTAAGGGAAAAATCTACCTTATTCAACATCTCTTTGGACACAAGACATGCATTGCTGGCCAGCCTATGTGATGACTACCCTTGGGTAACATACCTTCTCCTGATGTCCACTGAGTGAGTGAGTTTTCCATAAAATACAGCAATAACAGGAACCTTTACGATGAGTAATGGTTTGCCAAAGAGAAATAGAAATGCTCTCATTTTGATGAACTTCTTACATTAAATTCTTCCAACATTAACAATATCAAATTAAGTTCAGTATGATATCAACAAGATTTTTTAAAAGTTGATATCTGTAAAAGTGCATTGAAAGTACTTACCACCATATGGACATGAGGACTGTTATCAGAACTTCAAGGCTCTCATTTACTCATTTAATAACTAGACGGTGCCTCCTATGTGCCAGACACCATGCTATTTTCTGGGGAAAGCAGTTGTCACTTTTAAAATTACAATTATACTGGTCCTGTGATATACACATCTTTTTAAAGCAATTTAATGATTTTACTGTTTTTCAAATGAAATCTGAATAGCTAATCACTGTTACTTATCAGCTCCTAAAACCTAAACAGTAGTCATTCTAGTCCTTCAATAGAATCTCTAAGAAAAACACAGCATGCTTTAGGAAGTATGTTGCTAATTCAATGAGGTGGCATGCACTACTTTGCATCAGTGCTGGCAGGATGCTCCAGCACAGCATCAGGAAACCCTGCCGCTGACAACACCATATTTCAAAGGTACTTTAAAACCAAATTCACAATCCCCTCCTGGCTCCCAGATATTCCGTGGCTCATATATTAGAATTCTGCAGGAATAGGTATATGGTGAGCAAATCCTTTTGTACATACACATTCCTGCCTTCCAGATTCTTCCTAGAGTATTAAGATAAGGTTTTACCTTGTTTTTTTTCACCACCCCCCCCACACACACACACAACATTGTGTAGCTTTGCTGGATGATACCGAACAGCTGCAACTTGCTACCCAGTGGGATTGCTGAAATTTTTGGCAATTGCTGAAATTACTCTGTGTAGACACATATTCACACATGTGGAGATAGAAAAATTGTTTAAGAACCAGGGGACCCATTGGAAAGAAAGATGCCAGCTAAGTGCTAAACATTATTATTTCATCTGAAAGAAGAATGAGGCAGAAAAAAAATAATTTCTGGTAAGGCTGAAAATGCCTCAGAAGTATTATGTTAATTATCATCTCAAAAGTTCATCAGGAGCCTCCAAGCTCAGCAAACTTGACCAGAAATCCATTTCCCTCCTGACAATCTTTAAGCCTGTATGAGCATTCTTGCTTCTAATTACTTCAATTAAAAGTGCTTTATAATAAAATGCTGTCATTTCTCTTCCTCAGACCTTAGAACTATTAAGATAATTGTCAAATTGTTCTCTCACACTCCCAAATGAGACTTTTTTCCCAATACAATGAGCCGCTCCATTCTGTTTTCTACTTTCAAAGAAGACAATAAGTAGTCTTTCTGAAATACTGAGCAAAGATTTACCTTCTTGGATGTTTGCTTGTTAAATAGTACGGGAAACTGAGAGAGGCACTTATTACACAGATAGATTACCCTTTTGCAAATAGTCCTTTCATTACCAGGGCTGTCAAATACACGCGCAACTTCCATGTATTGGGAATGAGTCCTCAAGATGTGGAAATAAAAATATCAATAGAATCAGTCTCCTGCTCTCTACAATGGACTACTTTGTTGTTTCAATCACGTCTGTAACATGAGTTAATGTTCAACAGCCAGAAAACATTTGCTGTCTCAAGGAGGGACTCTAATAACTGAATTGTGTCTCAAGATTTCTCACGGAAGATGTGGAATAGCTGGTAATGATGAGCACTAACGGGTGAAGTTGACTTGGTCAATTACCCTCTGCTGAACTGAGGTCTATACAATGCATTTCACACACATAGACTGCTTGGGAGTTGACAGGAAAAGAGTCATACTTAAAGTTGCCCACATAATAGGACATAGTTTTCATTTCAGTAAATTGGAATTTCACCCTATTTTCCATCATTTCCTCCCATTAAAACAATAACACAAATCTTTACTGGCCATTTAGGCTCATTTACAAGACAACAGTTTCTACTAGAGTTATAGATCCCTAGTTCTTCCCTCTCTATATATTGACACAACACTACTCAATGTAAACTTGCCTACCCATAGTTCCTTGGAAATAAATCATTATAGACCAGTAATGACGGCACACCCAGAGTCCAAATATTAATTACCTATATCTTATTGAAAGAAACTTGTGTTATTTAATCTCATATTTTTAATAAGTAAAATTTTAAACTTCCCCCAATATAATTATACTTTTTTTTTTTTTTTTTTTTTTTTTTTTTTTTGGTACCAGGGATTGAACCCAGAGTTGCTTAACCACTGAACTATACCACCTTTTCATTGTTTATTTTGAGACAGGGTCTACTAAGTTGCTTCAGGCCTTGCTAAATAACTGAGGCTGGCTTTGAATTTATAATCCTCCTACCTCAGGCTCCTGAGCTACTGGGATTATAGGCGTGTGCCACCACACCTGGCTGTGATTGTACTTTTTGTGGACTAGAGGTATGTTACACACTAATTAGC